>OX439127.1:47803601-48081101 GCA_949318235.1 Ecdyonurus torrentis
TCACGTAACCCAGTCATACATCAAGCAACTCATGCATCCCCACCTGCTCATATACATAAATATACGGTAAGCTGATTGCTCTGAGTTTTGCCACACAATTAACAGTGATCACATACTCGTACCTTGTCTCAAATATCTCTCATATAATTATTATATTATTTTATATATTAATATACATAAAATCTAAATTAACATTAATAAATAAATTTTTAGTTTTTAGTTAGTAGTACTTTCAATCAAGAAAAATGTAACCTTGGTTTTATTTGTTAGGAATTAAATAAATATTTATATAATATATATTAGTCATATATAAATAAATGACTAAAATAATGGGCAATGTAGATCGGACTCGTGTATGAATACTTGCAGTTTTTTAAGTTTTACTGAAAAGCAGTTTGATCAAATACTATATTCATACTAGATAGATAGATCTATCTATTCATATTGTTTTGTACAAAAACTGAAGCTCACATTTGGTTACTTGTGTAGGATCTGTGCCATCCTGCATGCTAAACGGCGTGAGGGTTAAAACCACAGAACACAGCCTTCGTCTTGCAGCAGCTTCAAATATCTGACCACACTTCCCAAAGTAGGTAAAATAGATTAACAGGCACACAAAAAGGCGCTAGCATTTCTTATAAGACGGAACATCGAAGCTCTGTGATATAGATGGCTATCTCAAAATTAAAATAGAAAACTTCGAAACTTTGTAGACAGACTTTTGGACAATACCTACAACTTGACTAAATAAATATTTACAACGATGACAACGTCTAAAACTTGACTAAAAAATATATATACAACAATGACTAAAATTTTACTAAAATAGTAAAACGAAAGACGACAAATTGACTAACACAAAATCTACAACTTCTGACTATCTAACTGCAACAATGACGACATTGACAATAGCTGCAACCTCGATTACAATACTAAGACAAAAACAACAGAATGCTAGCGTCTTTTTTTTTGCCTGGTTTCTTATTAAGTTATATATGTACAGTTTCTTGTCTACAGTCTCATACAATATTATATTATTTAAGCTTTACAAGTAATTATTTTGGTTTTAAATTTATTAAGGGCTTAGTTGACCTGAAGGTAAAGGTCCTGAATTTGACCCTGTGTTTTGGGCAAATTTCAGATTGACGTGGTCCATTCTGCACCGTAATCATCCTAAAAGCGGAAATCCAGTCGTGGCAATCTTACAAGGACTACCGGCAGATGGACAACACTCTGTCCAGGCAGCACGTATTTGATTTGCTGCTGCTCTGCAGGTACTTCAAGTGTAACACCCAAAGGTAATTACAACTTTTTTTCATGTAAAAAATGCATAATTAGAGTGTAGCCTTTCAACAATTACGTAGATTTGATTGTATTATAAAAATAAAAATTAAATAATAAAAGCGACTAATTCTGTTATCACAAAATTTCTAAAATCGATATTTTTGTTAATGAATTAGGCCCCACGCACACTGAATTCAGAGGCAGACATAAGCATCAAATATTAATGTAATAGCATTTATCTAAGTATTATCAATTTTCATATCCGAGTTCTGCTTCTTTTTTAATGTACACATATTTTTACATCATTCTAATGTAACAGATGGATGCTCCTTCAAAGTAGAATATAATTTCATTTTATTTTCAATATATTATTATCCATTTTTATGTTATTATTATTATTATTTTTTTTTTTTCTAAAGCATGATAAAAAATATATAATATATAATATGGAAAAAACACGAATATACACAATTTTTTCTTTTTCTTTGTCAGTGTGATCTGCCTTAATTATAATAAAATGTGTTTTAAAGTATTCTATATCACAACATTTTTTTGCTAATGTATACTTTTAACCTCATAAATTAGATCTTGAGGATAAATCTAATGTACTTTATATTTTATGTAACATTCTTACGTAATTCATTGTCGCAGACGTTGTATTAAATAATACCAAAGTATGAAGTTGTTAACCAAATACGTGTATTATATTATTAGGGTTAAGTTAGCAGTTAAAGTTATCTGTGTTCACTGCATTCTAATTATTCTCGGGATGCAAGTGTTTCTCTGATAGAAAATCTCACTGTTAATCTCCAGTGTGATATAATGCGATGAGCTATGTTTGATGTTGATCAGGCTAGCTTGAAAGCCTAAAAACGCACCAAGTTAAATCTGTTCCTTGCTAGACGTGCTGTTCATGAGAGACTATAAATGCACGATGTTCCCTAGAGATAAGAACTTATTGGACGTATTATCATTGTTCAGACGTAGTATGATTTGTGGTTCTTGTAAAGGAAATAAAGAGTAATAAAACGTATCACATGAATCAGAAATATAACTGATTTGATCTGAGCTTTTTTTTTTTTTTTTTTTTTTTTTTTGTTATTGAAAAAATATTATTTTTTCTATTTATTAGCCAGATGCATTAAATTCTAATTTTCTTCTATAATTATTAAACTTTTAGTAATTAGTAAATATTTAATTTTGTAAATTAGAAGTTCTTTTAAATTGTGTGCAGGACATTTTTTCTTATTTTTTAAAGAACACAAATTGACAACTTTGATTTGTACTGCTGTTATTTGCTTAAAACAATTTTTTTTCATTATATATATATGTAATATGAATTTGTCTCTAACTACGTCTCTTCTTTATTAGTGTTTAGTTAGCGTATTGTAAGTTGTCTCATGTGTTCACTGTCAAAATACGAATATTGATCTGATAGCTAATGTCCCGGCTATTATTATTATTACTTAGCACGTCTTTATTTTCTTATATCTGCAGAAAAAAAGATTGACAACTTTCATTTGTACTGTTGCTATTTTTTTACAGTTCTCTAATGTACTTCTATTGTGTAATATTTATGTGTAAGAAAAATGAAATTTGTAAGATATTTTGGTAAAATCATATTTTAAATTTGATACTTAATATATTATTTTTTATAATAACCATATGGATTTCATTTATGCAAAATATCTTACATTTCATTTAGACCACTCATCGTTTCTAATAATAAATAAAACTAAAGAGAAAGGAAGGATATAACATAATTATAAAAAATTGTATCACTCGTATTTTAAAGTGTGCTTTCTTGTTAGCACTAATCAGTATAATATGTATAAATCTTATACATACGCTACATATCTTAATATAATTGTATTATCTTATTGTGTTACTGTAAGATTTTTTGATATTTTCTTTGTAATTTGTTTAATTTTAAGTTATTATGTATTGAAATAATGTTATCTATTGTTGATTCAATTTTCATAAAATATTCTATTGCCTTAAAACACGTAAACTCATTTGTATAATCTAATGTAGCAATTAAGTTTCTTACGATTTGTAAATGAGGATGTGCACGTCACTTTTTGTATTTTAAAAAAATAAATCGAAATGTTTAGAATTTATGAAACCTGCAATTATATCTCTAAATATTTAAAATTTGTACATTTATTTAACATTATTTCAATAAGGAATTTCATATTGTCTGCTGTTATTTGATTATAACAATTTTTTTATATTATATATATATAATATGAAATTGTCTCTAACTACGTCTTATCTTTATTAGGGTTAAGTTACCGTATTGTAAGTTGTCTCATGTGTTCACTGTCAAAATACGAATATTGATCTGATAGCTAATGTCACGGCTATTATTATTATTACTTAGCACGTCTTTTTTTCTTATATCTGCAGAAAAAAATTTGACAACTTTCATTTGTTCTGTTGCTATTTTTTTACAGCTCTCTAATGTACTTCTATAGTGTAATATTTATGTGTAAAAAATGAAATTTGTAAGATATTTTGGTAAAATCATATTTTAAATTTGATACTTAATACATTATTTTTTATATTAATCATATGGATTTCATTTATTCAAAATATCTTACATTTCATTTTGACCAGTCATCGTTTCTAATAATAAATAAAAATAAAGAGAAACGAAGGATATAATATAATTATAAAAAACTGTATCTCTTGTATTTGAAAGTGTGCTTTATTAATAGCACTAATCAGTATATTATGTGTAAAACGTACATACGCTACATATCTTAATTACATTGTATTATCTTATTGTGTTACTGTAAGATTTTTTGGTATTTTCTTTGTAATTTGTTTGAGTATTAAAATAATGTTTTCTATCGTTGATTCAATTTTCATAAAATATTCTATTGCCTTAAAGCACGTAAACTCATTTGTATAATCTAATGTAGCGATTAATTTTCTTACGATATGTAAATGAGGATGTGCACGTCACTTTTTGTATTTTAAAACAATAAATCTAAATGTTTAGAATTTATGAAACTTGCAATTATATCTCTAAATATTTAAAATATATACATTTATTTAACATTATTTCAATAAGTAATTTCATATTGTCTAGTAATATTTAGCTGACCTGAAGTTAAAGGTCCTGAATTTGACCCTGTTTTGTTGGGCAAATTTCAGATTGGCGTGGTCCATTCTGCACTTTTATCATCCGGAGACGTAAATGCAGTGGTCGTATCCTGAAGATGTTGTTTGTGTGGTCACCACTCTGTCCAGTCAGCACGTGTGAAGTTTGTAGCTGCTGTCTTGCGGGGACTCCAAGTTTATGGGATTAAGTAAGTGAAATTTTTTTTTTACTGTTAATAATAAAAATAAAAAGTATTTGCCTGTGATTTCACTTTATAGATAGAGATTTGACACAGGTGCTACGTTTGTGTTCCTATACTGGATTTCTGTACTACCTAAAAGGAAAATAAAATAAAAAATAACAAAATATAATAATAAATTATTTGATTTTATATAGCAAAATTGAACCACTTTGAATTATTATGATGGAATTATAATAAACGTAATTTTCTCTCTTCCTCTTCTTCTCTCTCTTAACACGTTGGCATTTTTAATTTGTTTTAGAATAAATTTCTTAAAGAAACTATTTATATTTATGATGGAATTATAAAAGCAAATTTTTATTGTTTATAAAAATAAATAGGGGAGATAGTTGGAGAGAGAGAGAGAGAGAGATTTTCAAAGTTTTTCTTCTGGTTCACCAAATTCAAATGTTTTCTTTTTCCTTATATACGGAGATATTCAAACGAATTTTTAAAAACCTTCATTAATTTTAGTTTTCAATGTTTGGCAATTTTTTTAAACTTATTTTATCTGAATGTTTAGATTAAAGGCTTGGAATTGTGGAATTGGACCATTGTGCTCTGCATTCATGGTGAGTCCTGCTACCGAATGAAGCTACTGTATTAAATGTGGAAACCACCACATGACACCACATCACTCCGACGTCTGCACGGCCGCCAGGCACTCAATGAACAACACACTCGCCACATACAAGGTAAGTTTATAAACTTACTGCTCAGAGCTTGCAAGGCACTTAAATTTGATCATATAATACTTTAATGTATAGTCCTTTCGTACCTCAACTATTAGATTTTTATGTATAATGTAAATTTAAAAATTTAATTTTCTGATTTTCAATTTCATTTTTTTTTTTCGTGCTATGATTATTTTAGCTTGACGCAAAAACAAATGAATGAATGAATGAATGAATGAATGAATGAATGAATGAATGAATGAATGAATGAATGAATGAATGAATGAATGAATGAATGAATGAATAAATGAATGAATGAATGAATGAATGAATGAATGAATGAATGAATGAATGAATGAATGAATGAATGAATGAATGAATGAATGAATGAATGAATGAATGAATGAATGAATGAATGAATGAATGAATGAATGAATGAATGAATGAATGAATGAATGAATGAATGAATGAATGAATGAATGAATGAATGAATGAATGAATGAATGAATGAATGAATGAATGAATGAATCAATAAAATGTTTCATATGTGATTAAGAACTAAAACTATTAATTTTTTAATACTTCAAATAAATGTATGAATGCTGTCGTATTAATTTGTCTCGTATTGTTTATCGGAAACGGAGAAGTGAAAACAGACACTAGGAAATAGGTTCTTTACATTTTTTTTTCAGGACAAGGATCAGATTTAAAAGTGCTTCGCAAGTTTTTTTATCCTCACTCTCATTCAATTTTGTTTATGATTTTACTTTTTTACGTGTTATACTTTATTAAGAATGTAAGCAAAACAAAACCCAATCATAGATTTTGAGGACACAAATGTTAATAAGAAAATGTCTTATTTACTGTTAATATAAATACCTAGAAAATAAAACTGTATTACGATGATATTGAAAAGTCATTTAACTTAAAAAGGGAGCTTTTCAAAACAATATTTTTATCATAGGCTGAGGACGGGAAATGTGTACCTAAAATTACAGTTGGAAGGAAAAAAGATTCATATAATATGGTACTTTATTATATAGAGAAAGTCAACAGTAATTTTAAAGATTATAAACACTTTACTTTCCATTATTTTGTACATTGTACAACATATCATTACAAACATACAAAAAATTATCTACAATCAATATACATTTTATAGTTTATTTGTGTCAAGAAAAACATTGATATTGTGTAACATTTTTTATTTAATATCGAACCTCTTGTATATGGAACAGTATTTAACTATAGACTATAGAGTATACAGCATTATTAATAAGGAGAACACAGGATTCTGGTCCGTTTTGAATCAAAGAGAGGCTCTGTTTTGTGATATTTACAAACAACAAGATATACTTATATTTCAAATTTTTCACTACGTGTACTTCTATAACAATATATCACACTAGCTAGAAATGAGCACACACTGTGAAAATTTGTGTATGACAGTATTATTGCACGCAAACTTATGCCGACTTGAATGAACACAATGTCAATAACATAGATAGATTGAGCAAAATATTGTGCCCCACTCACAGTACTTAAAGTGTTAAATACTCATACAGCTTTAATCTGCAAGCTATGTAGCAAACTGGCACTGCGAATAACAGTTATTGAGCGACGTGTTGACGAGGACCCAATTCACAGCATTTAATCAATAATAAATCATATTTATTGTTTATTTACTGTATGTTGGTTTCTTGTGTTTTACATCACGTTCTGCAAGTTTTCAATGAGCAAGACTGACGATGCATACATTAATTATCACATTAATTAAATAATACTTACTGTATATGACATGCATATTGGCAATTAATTCAGTTACGCTGCAAAAAAACGAATACTAAAAAAATTGTGTCAGCGAGATACTTTTTTTACTGTGCATGTAAATTCTTTGAGTCTTCATCGAGAAGAGCTTTTTGTCCCATGTAGACTTGGGCCTATAATATTCAAGAATGGTGTGTTAAACGGGAACTCATATAAGCATTTTTTTGAAAATGATACATGATGAATTCATTTTTAATTAAACTGCTTGTATGGACTTTGCCTTAAACGCATCATACTCTGAAGACATCAAAACATAAGACATAATTATTTTATATTTTTGTAATACCACTGTGATTAAACAATGTATTGGAAACTTTCCTTGACTTTAAAATTTATAAAATTTAATTATCAATTGCAAAAAATATTAATAATAATAATAATAAAAAAAAAAGTTATATGATCGAAAAACATATCTTGAGATGTTTTATGAAGATTAAAGATATAATTAAAGCTTGAAAAATAAATCATTTTTATGAATGTTCCTACATTTAATTTTATTGTCTAATCACAATGTTCATAAACATAATAGTATTAATTATTGTAATTAATTATTATACAGATCGTATAGTAGTTAGCTTAAGCATTTTTAATTTCATTGATCAATAAAATTCACAGAGTGGCCAGATTGTGACTGTGATTGGGTTTTCCGTCCAATTATTAATAATATTAGAGTTTTTTTAGCTTGTAACCAATATAATAAATATTGGTTCTGCTAAATTGACCCTGTTGTTTTGGGCAATTTGCAGGTGCTGTGAACTTGGATCCACTAAACGGTGGAGGATGGTACTTCAAACTTCAAGCAAGCATCCATCTTGCAGCTTGCCACTGGGATAGCACGCACTCACGTGAATGTAAGTAAATTTACCTCATTTATTCCTCTTATAGAGTGTGTGCATGAAAAAGCGTGGGAATTCGAATGTACACCATACTAGAGCAATGAATAACATTGCGCAGGATAGGTAAACATCGATTTTAGCTTAGTAGTTTTCTCGCTCTTAAAAAATTACGAAGTATTTATAACCTTGCCAAATGAATCATTTTCCCTTAACGGGCCATGTTATTTAGTGCTCACATATGGCGTCGACTTTTATATCAATGCAATCACTCTATAGCGTCACATGGTGCATGTAGTAATTTCCTGTTGTTACCTAAATATGAACATTTTGAAAATTAAAAAAGAAGATAAGAGAGATTGAAGTTTGTTAAGTTGGAAGCAAAGTAAAATCCAAGACAAGATTAAGATTGATTATTACAAAAATCGTTTATTTAGAAGGAAGTAACTGTTAATTAGGCAATTTTGTGCTTTAAAAACATGAAATTAAAAGTGGCATAATTTAATGATATTTCAAGTATTTTCACAAATGCAAATAATTTTTGTGACCTTAATATTTAATTAGTCGTATATTGTAGTGATCGTAGTAATAAATAGTCACGGACAAAAATAAATATAAAATAATAATGTTAGATAGTTTTCAACTCAACAGTATTATCTATGCTTTACTTCATGTTAACTATGTTACAAAACAGAAATATCATACTGTACAGCATGACCATTATGTTTTTCTTATTTAGCATCATTTATGCAATAATGACATAAATGCAGTATAAATTACGTCATTTATTATTTCCGTGCATGACGGGATGACGTAAGAAGTACGATGCTTATTAAATTGTATTCTTGGTTGTATGTGTTAAACATGTAAATTGTTATTTTTTTTTCATTTCTTATTTCATTTATTTTAAAATACTGTTTATAATTTAAAATGATTAAAATACAAAGTAAAGTAATTTTAAGAGTTCCTATGCTTCATGTCACGTGTCATTTGTGTGGAACTTTATATTGTAAAAATTATCTAAACTTTGATGTGTGCTTCTTTTGTTGGTGAGCTCTGCGAGAAGAGAGTTGTAATCAAATATGTTTCACTAGTGTAGATCTTCTTACTTCATATCGTCTGCATGATTCCCGCTAACTCCAAGATAACAGTGTGAAATAAAATGGAATGTAAATTAAAAGTGCAGTCACAGCGCAAAACGTTATATTTTATCTGGCTGTGCACTCTGTGCAGTCAAGGATATGGTATCAAAGCTTCGAGCCGCTTTAATTTTTGCCTTACACCTCAACGCTGCGGAGTGCTATAAGCGCAGATCCAGGGGGTGGGGGGTAGGGGGCGAAGGGGGCGATAAAAATTAAACGGATAAACGGTCCACGTGGGTGAAAAAAAAAAGATAGAAAAAAAAGGTGACTAAAAAAAAAAAAAAAAAAAATACTAATAAATCGCAGCTACAGCGCATTTATTATTATTATTTTTTTTATAATTCATTTCATTTTTTAAGGTCCTACTTTAGGGTAGCATTTTTGTCACAAAATTCAACTTGATATCATTTTTTAGCTTTTACTGAACCAAAGAACAATGCTCTATACTCCAAAAAGTTTCAGCTCAAATTAAATCGTCCTCTAATAAGCCACAAAGTTTGTTTGTTTTTCGCTCCCTTTAACATTTAAAAGATACGAAACTTAAAGCTCATCGTAAGCAAAATTTAATTAATCATCTTCTCAGCAAAAAAAATACCAGCAGCGTAGCTTACAGATCAACTTTTAATCAATTCGAGATTAAAAACAATTTTAACGAGATTTTTACGGAGACAAAAATTACTGTTGGTTGCATATTCATCGCCGGGATTTTTTTTCTTTGCAAATTAGTTATGGAAAAATCTGAAAATTAATTTTCATTAAAAGCCGATCTGAAGAACAAGCTATTATTTTCTTAAACCACTGAAATAAATTCAAAGTGGTTCAAAATTGGGGTTCAAATATGGAATCATTAGCATAGGTGATGGGGCATTTTCCAACACTTTGACGTTCTGTTGTGACGATAGTTTTTGAGATAGAATTTCTTTAATTTTATTTCTGGGTAAAGCAGCCGTAACCTAATACAAAATAATAAAAATACACCCCTACCGTGAAGTAGTTCCTTAATTATTTTACTTCCTTCGCCCCCTCTCTCCCTGTGAAGACAAATGAGTAAAATAACAATAATAGAACACTTGCAATAAACGATATATTTAAAATAAATTGGAATATTCATAATGCATTTCTTATGGAAAAATTGTTTTCACTTACACGTTGCAACAATTACAAAGATATCATTGCAAGTGGTCCATTGGACTAAAGGCTTGGTTTTATTTTATTTTTATTTTTTTCAAATTTTATATATCTTAAAACGCGTGTAAAAAAGTATGTCTAATATATCCGGAATCAATGGAGTAGTTTTCTCAAAAATTGCAAATACACAAACGAAACAAAAAATATAACACTAATTTTTTTTATCTAAGTAATATATTATACTGTACTGAACGACAAACGATATTTTGTTGTCTTGTGCAATAAAAATCATCGTCATTACACATAAAATTATCAATGTTTGTAACATTAACTCTCTCTAAACTATTATATAAGATGACATCACGAGTGAGTCATTGATATGAATGATATGATATATTGTGCACTAGAGAATGAACTTACTCATGGGATCTATATCGACTTGTAACTACAAATGAATACTTGCAATATATATACCCAAAGCATTTCAAAATCAGATGGCATGAAAATAATAATAATTTTAAAAATATAACATAAAAATATAATTATGTAGATATATTATGCAATGCCTTTGTTGAAAAATATGTCTTTAAATATTTGCATAGAGTAAGTAAAACAATTAACTTGCAATTTTATAGTATCTTTTTTGTATATTATGTGAGTTTAAAACTATTAATTTTTATACTTCTACTTATTGCCAATAAAATAGCATAATAAATAACTGTAATGTGTTCACTTTGTCTAATCCCATGGTTTTGGGTACTGTAATGATATATTTCATGAGTTTATTGTTAATTATTATCTCCATATATAATGATAATGCAAGGAGTTACAGTGCTTAAAATATATTTAACATTTTTGAGGGAGAAGGGTATTATGTAATTTTATATTAATATAATATTATATTATATTATGTAGTATTATATTATATTTTTCAACTATATACAAACTTTTTTTTAAGTATAATGCAGTAAAATATATTGTCAAAATGAAATTGATTCAGAGAGCCGCCTAATTTTACTAATGCTTTTAAGACATTTTCATTTTGCTTCATAAGTATTGATAACATTTAACAATAGGCGTGACAAAGCAAGTAACGAAGCGCTAGCAAAGTTGTGATTATAGCAAAATCATACAATAAATAACGTTCACGTTTTTTATTGAGCATTCTAGAACGTATCATAATATAGAATTATCAACAATGCTACAAAATAATAACATTAAATCATTTGTATTTATGTGTATCTATTAAACTATTTAATAATCAAAGATACGATACAGCTATTTTTGAGCCTAGACTTTTCTTAAATTCTTAATTGTTTGTTGATTATATTTTTATTCATTTTCTTTTAATAATTTTAGTAATTATGAATGTTAAGGTCGTTAAACTGATTTGTTTTCTTTGTTTTGTTTTTTTACAATTGCGAGGACAATTGTGCTGCAGCCATCGTGACTCTAGCTTCCGAATGTTGCTGCTGTGTTTAATGTGGAAACCACCACATGACACTACACCACTCTGTCGTCTGCACGGCCGCCACCTTCGTGCAACCTAGGCACTCAATGAACAACACACTCGCCTCATACAAGGTAAGTTTATAAGCTTACTGCTCTGAGCTTGCAAAGCACTTAAATTTGGTCATATTATACTGTAGTGTATCTCAACTGTTAGATATATAAAATGTGAATCAATTGAATTCAATTTTCATGTTTCCTGTTTTTTATGTTTTGTCAATTGCGGGTGCGTGTGCTATCAATTTAAATAGAAAGTTATTTAAAATTAAATTTACCTTATAATTTGAAACTAGAAATATAACAAATTTTGTTAGCTTTGAATTTGATTTAAAAATATAGACATTTTTTATTAATTACATAAAATTAACGCATGGAATGCACTATATGTCATATTATTTGGTCTCGTATTGTAAATAGCGGGAATTGAGTATAATTAAAGCAACAGAAAGGGGAGGAAATACGTAATTTGCAGTTTTTTTTTTTTTTTTTTTTTAAAGAACACGGATCAGATTTAAAAGTGCTTTGCAAGTTTTTAATTCTCACCCTCATTCACTTTTGTTATTGATTTTTTTTACACACTTTTCTCTTTATCAAGAACGGATGAAAAATTCAATCACAAGCTTATAGGAGACCAATATTACTATAAAAATGTATTTGTTAGTATAATTATTTACTTAGTATATTTCCTGAAATTTATGACGCGTAAGATTGTTTTTAAGGGAGTAGGGTACCGACCTTATATCTCAAAAACTAGAAGTGTTTTAGGTCTAAATTTAGGTGTCATTATGAAGTTAAGGGTCACACTTAGCCATGATAAAAGTTTATGATGTTTGACCGTCCCGAAAAAAAGAAAAAAAATATTGAAATTAACATTGGGCCTTATGGGCTTAAAATTACAAAAAATCATATAAATTTAATTTGCAAGGTGACCCCCCCCCCCCTCCCCAAATTTTTATATATTTGAAATTGTCTCAATCTGAAGTATCATTGTGCAAATTTTCAGATTTTTTTGACGAGAAAAGTTTGAGTCTAATGGCCGACGTCGGTCCCCTACTCCCTTAATTGCACGAGGGTAGAATATTTAAGTTTAAAATAGCTGTATACCTTTTTGTTGTGTTGCACATTAAAATATAAAAATCTTTTCTATAGGGTGTATGCGTATGATGTCATGTTTAATGCATGGACGCCACACTGCATGGAGTAATAAATCACATTGCTCAGCATAGGACAAATATTTTATATATATATTTATATATATATTTATATTTTAGTCTATTTTCTTTGGGAAATCGGTTAATTTTTTTAGTTATTAATATTTTCCTCACATACTTGAGATACTAATTCAACCTATGCTTCAATGCATCAATGAGCATCAATGCTCACAAAAAATATTTTTTTAAACTGACAAAATGATTCATTTCCTTATGCGGTCCATGTTATTGAGTGATCCATGAGTGAGTTTACTTAAACATGAATGCATACACCCTATGTAGGTAAAATTATTGAGGAGTAATTGAGATCACTATATATGGCATTGGACATTTAATCTTCATTGGATGACAATTTAACGCCATTGATTATTAATTGCTACTCCAGTTCATTCAACTTTGAGAGGAACTTTTGAAAACAATTATTCATATCATAAACTTAAAGAACAGTGTGCCTCAAATTATATTTGAAAAAAGAAGTCTCAACTTATAAGTAAAGAACTTGTTTGTCCACAATATAATGTTATAATTTATTGTATACCTTATTAAATAAATATATACATAGTGCAAGTCAACTGTAATTTTAAAGATTAAATATTTGATTGTGTTCCATGACTGCAGAACATGATCATACATGCTGTCTTATACATAATAATAACAACAAACACTATATATATTATACATTTCATGGCTCATTTGTTGAAAGAAAATCATAGATATTGTAAAAGATTTCCTAATATCAAAAACTGTCATCTGAATTTTAAAGCAATGTATATGGAACAGTATTTTACTAGAGGGTAGTACATTATAAATAACATGACTGCTGGTCCGTTTTGACTCAAAGAGAGGCTCTGCCACGTAATATTTACCATCAGTAAGTTATATTTATATATTATCAATTTTTTGCAAGCTATATAATCAGACGTGTACTGCTAAAACAATAATCGCACTAAAGAAGTGTTACATAAAATTTCACTTTATTTTTGTGTGATCATATGCAAAAATATGTAATATGTGTGCATTAATATGGAGACTTGAAGGAATGTATTGCTCTATATAAATACATGTCATTAACATAAGGCAGTTCGAGTAAAATATTGTGCCCCACTGACAGTACTTCAATGTGTATACAGCTTATATCTGCAAGCTAGATAGCAAACTGATACGGTCTATTATCGAGAGACGAGTCTACGAGAACCCAGTTTTATGGCAATTACCGAGAAAATTTGATTAAAAATGTATTTTCTTCGGTATTTAACATAAAATGATGGTTTCTTGTTTTACATCTTTGTATTGAAGATATCAAGTATTCAAATAATGTTTTGTGAGCGATACTATAAATATATTTACTTTAGTTTTTAAATTTAATAACATAATACTTACTGCACAGTATATATCATGCCCATTCGGCATTAAGTTAGTTACGCTGCAAACAAACGGCTACTCTCAAATATTTTGTGTTAGAGATGTTCTATTTACTGTGCATGCAAATACTTTGAGTGTTCATTGAGAAAAGTTTTTGTCACATAAACTTAGGCCTAATATAACCTCAAAAGTGGAGTGATGAGTGCGAATTCATACTTTCAGAGCTTTTAAAAATTGTTTACAAATGAAACTATTTTTATTAGCCGTGCTTAGTTTGAATGTAGCGTTACACATCCTACTCTATGAAGTCGTCACGATAGAAAACATAAATATTCAATCAATCACAAGTTCATGACATAAAAATAATACTGATGCTTTCATCTGCAAGAATTAAATTATATATATTATAAATATAAGAAAACAAGAAAGTAACAAATAATAATAAATAATAATAATAATAATAATATAGATTTATTGAGCAAGTAAATTACACAGACATAACAGTCAAAGTCACAATGATGCATTTGCTCAAAAGGATAATTAAAAAGGCAAAGCCCATCGAGTTAATTATCCATTAGTAAACATAAAGTTAGATTATACATGTTTTAAAAACACAGACGCAGCCATCTCTTTAACAGCACAATCTAACTTATTATATAGGCCAACGCTTCTAGGAAAAAAGGAATCATTATAATAGTTTGTGTTGATTCTAGGCACCATATACTCAGTAGAGTCGCTATTCCGCAGTCTGGTAGATTTAGATCTAATAGCTACCCTGTTAGCTGAAAATACAGGCAAATCGACAACACCGAGTATACATTTGTGCAAATACACAACATCCTGCCTATATAGGTAACTATTAATGCATGGAATTTTGCACATAACATTACGCACATCACTCTCATGTCTAAATTTAACACCACTCTTATAGTAATTCTCATCTCTACCAAGAATCAGACGTGTAGCTCTATTTTGAACGCGTTCTACGTTTTGTAAATTTTGCGCCGATGTTGGATGCCATGCAGGAGTGGCATACAATAAAACGGGGCGCACAAGAGAAAGATAAGCCGTTCGTAGAGCTCCACGTCGAGACCCAGTTAAGGACCGTCTTAACATACCTAGCAATTTAAAACATTTGGCAGTAACAATATTGGTGTGTTTATTCCATTTGAGATCATTAGAAATATTTAAGCCTAAACATTTAAATTCACTAACAGTGGGAACAGGTACATTATTGATTTTATATTTATAAATTATTGGATTCAATGATTTAGTTATAGACATATGATTACTCTTGGCTGCATTTAAATTCATTTCATTGACCACACACCACATATGAATATTATTTAAATCCTCCTGAAGTAAGAATACATCATTTTCATCACAGATATATATATATATATATATATATATATAAATAGTAATTTTTTATTTTATTACTATTATTATTATTATTTTTGCGCTGTGAATTAAGATTATTATTGAAATTTTACTAGGCTTGACAATGTTAAATTTGAAAATTTCAGTTATCATTAGAAAAAAAAAATAACAAATAATTAAAATATGTGATAGCAAAACATATCGCGAGATGTGTTATATGAAGACTATAGATATAATTGAAACTTGAAGAATAATTCATTATTTTATAAATGTTCCTACATACAATTTATTTAATCACAATTATAGTAATAATATTAGTTGTTTTAATAAATCATTATACTGTTCGTACCATAGATATAGTTTTAATCATGTTAATTTAATTGATCAATAAATTTCATTGAGTGGCCACATTGTGATTGTGATTGGATTTTCCCTCAAATTATTATTATTATTTTTTTTTAACCAATATAATAAATATTGGTTCTGTATAATTGACCCTGTTGTTTTTGGGCAATTTGCAGGAGCTGTGACCTTGCATCCACTCGTGGTCTCTGTGGAGGACGGTACTTCAAGTAATCGAGTGCAGCTCGCAGCTTACCACTGGGACAACACGCACACACGTTAAAGTAAGTAAACTTTTTTCTCGTTCTTTTTATAGCGTTATATGGTACGGTACATACTATACTGTGTTCCACTTTTCTGTCGTATACTTTATAAAGTTTAAGAAACAGATACATTTAAATGTGTGAATTTATGAAAGGAAATAAGTAAGTTAATTATCCTTATATAGATCCAATTAATTGCATGTATCAATCAATCAATCAATCAATCAATCAATCAATCAATCAATCAATCAATCAATCAATCAATCAACCAACCAACCAATCAATCAACCAACCAACGAACGAACGAACCAATCAATCAATCAATATAGCAGGAGTTACAGTAGCATGAATAGTTAACTTTCTCTTTCTTGTTTCTTAATGTAAAAAAATTCAACATTTCATTGTTTCAAAAATATGAATAAATAATAAAAAAATAAAAATAAAAACATAAAATGTTTATGTAACTCAGCCATACTTTTTGCATGGTTGTTTGTGCGTTTATTGGTGCTCTCATGATAGATACCATTGGTGGGGAACTGCGCAAAGCCAGCGACTCAGTTACTCAGTTAGTCTCTCTGTACTCCACACTCAGGCTGCAGTATATATAGGTATGTCTTTAATTAAGTGACAATTTCATTAGTTTGCTTCCCTTCAGCTTAAAATTTCGTTTTACTGATTTCTCTGTAAATATAGCACTTTGTCATTGTGTGCAAATGTAGAAGTAAATGGAAATAGTTCCTGATCTATTGATTGTTTGTGTAATGAGTAAAAAAATAAGTCAAAGATGACAAACATAAGCAGCTATCGTAGCATCATAAAAATGGGTAAATATATAGTAAATTATAGTCATCTCTTTTTATTATTATTATTAGATTGATGCTAGAGTAACATTTAGCATTATTTTTAATTTCAACATAGTAAGATATCAGTGTTGGTTTCTGTTTTAAATGTAAACAAATAAATAATGTTAAAAATCAAAATAATTATGAGTTTTTGATTGAGTGTGCTGTGATGTGTGGGTGTAAGTTGGCATATTATAATAGTTATTATTATTATTTATTATAACAATTAGAGTCTTTACAGCGTGATCACGTCAAACTAAAAAACTAAATTAAGACTATCTTTAATCTTATAAGACAG
Organism: Ecdyonurus torrentis; assembly: GCA_949318235.1. Classification (NCBI taxonomy): domain Eukaryota; kingdom Metazoa; phylum Arthropoda; class Insecta; order Ephemeroptera; family Heptageniidae; genus Ecdyonurus; species Ecdyonurus torrentis. The sequence goes on from OX439127.1 coordinate 47,821,047, forward strand.
TTTAGATATAGATTGCACATTACAGTTATTCAATCAATCAACAATATACATGGCAATGTATACAATTTATACTCCGATTATTTAATTTTTTTTAAAATTATTTTTGAATCTTTTAAATACTAATTTTCATCTTTAGTGCATAATTATTAATTAGTTTTACCATAAAAAATTAATAATAACATAAATATTAATTAAAATAATAATTGAAAAAAGTAATGTTTATTTTATGCTCCGATTATGACATGTATAAAATATAAATATTACTCTTTCGAAATAAATTATTGCAGACGTTTTTTGTGCTTACATCCCAGCTCTCTTTCTCTCTCTCTCTCTGTCTCTCAATTAATAATTAATGAACAAAAACAGACGTGCATATTACCATTATGATTATTATTATATTGTAATTATAATATTATTATTATTATTATATTGTTATTATAATATTATTATTTGTCATGTAAGTAAAGAACAAGTATTACGTAGCAGACGTGAAAGATTTTGTCTACTAGCCGTCGTACAGGGTGCCTACTCTACAGGATACATGTATCACATTGTTGTGTAATTTGCCTGACTCACAGGATACAATGTACTTTCGTGATTTGTTAAATAATGATTTTATTTTTCTTCATAGATATCAAGATAATAATTTATTGCTTAACGTAGAAACATAATTAATAAATATCATTGTATATATAACAAACGTCATATCTTATTAATTTAAGAAATAATAATATTCAATATTAATTTGGCATGGTGGTATATTTATTTAAATGAAAATAATTTCTGAAACAAGCTATTTTAAGAAAAAGAGAGAGAAAGACAGAACGAGAGAGAGAGAGAGAGAGACAGTTATTGATAGAGAAAACGTAATATAGATATGCAGTGTTTTTGTTTAACAGAAATTCATTTGAATCCAGCGTCTGTTTGATTTCTGCTTACTCAATGATAATCACATACACACCATCAAACCATTGATTTGGTTGTCAATTTTGATATTTTTATTGAAATACTCCGTGACAATATATAATATTCTTTCGATGTAGGGTGTATGCGGATGACGTCATATTTATTGCGCTTGGAGGCCATACTGGCGTAGTACATAACATTGCTCAGCATAGGACAAACTTCATTGAATGTTATAGCAACAATGTTAAAGTAATCAACATATCTGTGTTACTAAAATTAAATTATAAATTTACTAAAGACTACTAGTATATATTAGAGTACCCTAGTATATTATGCAGTATAATACAAGAAATAATGCAATTAAACTACTATAGATTTGTATGTTCGAGAGTTGTTTTTTAAGCAAGTCTTCTTCTCAAATAAAACAAAGCTTATCGTTATGAGTTATGTTGAGATCAACAGGAACGAAGTGCTCCTCATTGTAGCAATCCTTGCGTATTTTCACCTGACTTAAGAATTTATTTATTTTGTTAGCATGCACCACTTTAGAATTGGTATAAAGTAAGGGAAACAAATTTTTTAGGCTAACATCAAGTGGTTTTTCAACTATACATGCTACATATTTATTTGAAATAATTAGATAATAATACAATTCTATACTATATACACACACACACACACACACACACACACATATGCAACTATAACTTCATAACACATAATTTATGTACATTATAAATTATAATAAGAAAAGTGTTCAAGTTTGTGCGAAGAAAAAAAAAACAAAAAAAAAAAAAACAAACAAAATGTAAAAGGGGACCCTCTTTTGTGTTTTTATTTTTTTAATGAGAAGTAAAAAAAATATTTTTGCAATATTCAATTTATTTTACACGTTGTGTCGAGATAAGAATCAGATGTTTTTGCGATATTTAATTAAGCAAAGGACAACTTCTAAAAGTTATAATGTTGGTAAAATTTTATTCTTTACCTTTTACCCCAAAGAAAGAAAATTTACATTAAATGTCTGTGTTTCTACATTTTTCAAATTTCTTCAGCAAGCATCTTTTAGTGCTGTGCTAGAATTGTTTTTTTAAAAGCCCGGACCAAAATCTATTTATTATGTAACAAAGTTACTCAAAGTTGCAAAAATGTTCCCCGCAGAGTGCAATTTTGCAATTAAAAAAAAAAAAAAAAAAAAAAAAAAACTTACACACACAGACATTTAACATAAAATTAATTTTCTATCTTTGTTGTGAAAGATCAAGGTAATTAACAAAAATTATATTTAAAACACACTAAAGTTGTCCTTTTTGCTAAAAAATAATGCCGCAAAAACATCGGTTGTTATGCTTTTCATTTAATTCCAAATTTAATATATAAAAAAAAAAAATCAATAAGAAGAAAAAATGACTTCAGAAAATATTTTTTATTTAATTTTTATTATAAATATTGCTGGATGTATGAGATATGAAAACTCGAGTATTCAATTATACATGTTTATTTCTGATACAGATACGTACGCAAAAATATAAAAATACTGTATATAAGTACATTTAAAAAAAAATGCTATGTCAAAGTTGGTCTGTAAAACAAGCTTAAAACATGCTCTTTTAAAAAAATCGCGCCTCCGGCGGTAAGGGGGCTCTGCCCCCTTAGCCCCCGCCGGGAGCTCTGCTCCCTTGACCCTCGCAAGCCCCCTTGAACCCCCCTGCTGCTTCATACAAGTTACTTTTACAGGTCCCCTCATAAGATCCTGACCACTTCTATCCCTGATTATAATATTATTATTTTTAAGAAGCCGTCGCCGTGCAAACAATACAATGCTCGTTCAGAATGAATGGTGCTCCGCCTTCACCTCCTTGACTTTCTGAAGACCCTTAACATGAAGTAAGTAAAACTATAACAAAATTGTTTTACTTACTGCAAAAACAGACAAAAATATGACACTAACGTTTCTAAAATAATAAAAAAATAAAAAGCCAAAGTTAAAACTCAGAAATGCATATTAATACATACATATATATTATATATATATAAAACCGATCTCATATATTTTAGGAGGAAATCGTATTATCATAGAAACGTTACTGTCATTTTTTAGTCTTCTCTTTTGATGATTTATTTAGCTAGCTTCTAGTATAAAATATCTTGTAATGTTTAGCAATGTTCATAATTTATAACTTAGGGTGTAGCTGACCTGAAAGTAAAGGTCCTGAAATTGACCCTGTGTTTTTTATGGGCATATTTCAGATTTACTGAATCCATGGTCTAAAAGAAAAAAAATTGCAAACATTGGGTGACGTTGGTTCATTGGTCGCATTCTACTGATTACGCTTATGTGACGTAATCGTGACACTTCAGTACATCCACCGCCCTCACGTAACCCAGTCATACATCAAGCAACTCATGCATCCCCACCTGCTCATATACATAAATATACGGTAAGTTAATTGCTCTGAGTTTTGCCACACACTTAACAGCGATCACATACTCGTACCTTATCTCAAATATCTCTCATATAATTATTATATTATTTTATATATTAATATACAATCTAAATTAACATTAATAAATAAATTTTTAGTTTTTAGTTAGTAGTACTTTCAATCAAGAAAAATGTAACCTTGGAATTTTTTGTTAGAAATTAAATAAATATTTATATATATATTAGTCATATATAAATAAATGACTAAAATAATGGGCAATGTAGATCGAACTCGTGTATGATTACTTGCAGTTTTTTAAGTTTTACTGAAAAGCAGTTTGATCAAAATCTATATTCATACTAGATAGATAGATCTATCTATTCATATTGTTTTGTACAAAAACTGAAGCTCACATTTGGTTACTTGTGTAGGAGCTGTGCCGTCCTGCATGCTAAACGGCGTGAGGGTTAAAACCACAGAACACAGCCTTCGTCTTGCAGCAACTTCAAATATCTGACCACACTTCCCAAAGTAGGTAAAATAGATTAACAGGCACACAAAAAGGCGCTAGCATTTCTTATAAGACGGAACATCGAAGCTCTGTGGTATAGATAGCTATCTCAAAATTAAAATAGAAAACTTCGAAACTTTGTAGACAGACTTTTGGACAATACCTATACAACTTGACTAAATAAATATTTACAACGATGACAACGTCTAAAACTTGACTAAAAAATATATATTATACAACAATGACTAAAATTTTACTAAAATAGTAAAACGAAAGACGACAAATTGACTAACACAAAATCTACAACTTCTGACTATCTAACTGCAACAATGACGATATTGACAATAGCTGCAACCTCGATTACAATACTAAGACAAAAACAACAGAATGCTAGCGTCTTTTTTTTTTGCCTGGTTTTTTATTAAGTTATATAGGTACAGTTTCTTGTCTACAGTCTCATAGAATATTATATTACTTAAGCTTTACAAGTAATTATTTTGGTTTTAAATTTATTAAGGGCTTAGTTGACCTGAAGGTAAAGGTCCTGAATTTGACCCTGTGTTTTGGGCAAATTTCAGATTGACGTGGTCCATTCTGCACCGTAATCATCCTAAAAGCGGAAATCCAGTCGTGGCAATCTCACAAGGACTACCGGCAGATGGACAACACACTGTCCTGGCAGCACGTACTTGATTTACTGCTGCTCTGCAGGGACTTCAAGTGTAACACCCAAAGGTAATTACAACTTTTTTTCTTGTAAAAAATGCATAATTAGAGTGTAGCCTTTCAACAATTACGTAGATTTGATTGTATTATAAAAATAAAAATTAAATAATAAAAGCGACTAATTCTGTTATCACAAAATTTCTAAAATCGATATTTTTGTTAATGAATTAGGCCCCACGCACACTGAATTCAGAGGCAGACATAAGCATCTAATATTAATGTAATAGCATTTATCTAAGTATTATCAATTTTCATATCCGAGTTCTGCTTCTTTTTTAATGTACACATACTTTTACATCATTCTAATGTAACAGATGGATGCTCCTTCAAAGTAGAATATAATTTCATTTTATTTTCAATATATTATTATCCATTTTTATGTTATTATTATTTTTTTAACGTTTTCTAAAGAATAACTTTTATTTACATCTATCCAACAATTGAATATATTTTCAGCGGTCTAAGTTCATATATAGATTAGAGTATATCAAAAGCCACGTTTAATTTGTATACTTGTTTTCTAATATCATATCACTTTTACAATTTTAAAAATATTAAAAAAATATAAAATATTTTAAATAGTAAAAGTGAATTTTTATTTTATCGTGAAATTTATATTTTCAATATAGCTGTATATAGTATAGACAACGAAAAAAATACCCCTCTGTTACCGGCTATCATAGGAATGTCAGTTTTACCATTCTCTTCCCAGTTTGTTTGGTCAAAATTCTGTTTCTCTAATATTCATACTTCAGAGTATAAAGATTTGTGATATTTAATTGTAAACTAGATCTCTAACATTTTAATTTTTTTTTTTTTTTTTTTTTTTTTTTTACTGTAATTAAATTAAGGCGTTATATTTTTATATACTAAACGTTCTTAGGCAAATATTTCAATTGAATTATATATCGATACTTAAGCGAGCGGCTTAAGGGTACGGATTGATTTGCTGTAATTTTCCTATATACAAATATAATGTATGAAACTATAATATAGCATAGTATGAATGTGTTTGCATTGGTGTGTCATAATTAAACATTCATGTCAAAAACAGTACAACAAAAACTCAAAAGAGAAAAATTATTCTACATTAAAATAATATAAAATATAATGAACAATTTTATAATTCATTCATGCTCTTACTTGTTTTGTATGTTGTTATCTAGTTATTTACATTAATTAAATCATTTTAACTTCCTATTATATAACCTACTTCATAATACTTTTTTTTTATTATTGTTTTAATGATTGAATCGGATAGTTTATTTCTATGATCTTCATTAAGATTATTAAGACGGTTGCTTACTCTTCTGTAAACTAAAAATACTCTATGTTGATATTCTCAATTCAGTAATATTTTAATTTGAATGTGCACGTAATTTTTTGGACTTTCAATTAATAAAATATTTAGAATTAAACTGGCAATTAAAAAACGTAATATACATAATTAATAATAAAACAGGATTTGTAATCATGTATTTAACAAAGTTAGTTGATATTGCGTGGTAATACTTAGATGACTTGAAGGTAAAAGTCCTGAATTTGGCCCTGTTTTTTCTTGGGCAAATTTCAGATTGGCGAGTTCAATTCTACACTGTTATCATCCTACCAAAGTCGTAAATCCAGTCTTGGTAATCTCAAGAGGTTTTACCTGTGGCCGTATACCTCTCTGTCCAGGCAGCACATCCGTGTTTCGCTGCTGTTGTGCGGGGACTTGACGTTTAACAAACTAGGTAAGTAAATATTTTTTTACTTACAGCTCAAAAGGTGACGTGTTACATACAAAAAAAGTTCTATCAATTATTTTTGAAATAATATTTATTTCTCAGTACACTCGTAATCATTATAAATATGAAATAGAGAATTATACTGCACTTTTTATAAATGCCAGCACTTATTATTTTAATTTTCTAACTTAAATGTTAATTACTTTGATGTTGAAATAGTATGATAATTTAATCCATCTCTTATTTAAGCAGTTTTACTTAGTACTGTTACGTGATTCCATGCTTTTAAATTGAAGCTCCAAATGTAACAAAAATAGTTATATGAGGGTTTAATAATTACTGTATTAGTACGTCATAATTGTAAGTTCTTAAACACTTATTTTAAGCTCTACTAAGTTTTTTTTTTATATATATTGACCGAAAAGCATAATAAAAAATATATAATATATAATATGGAAAAAACACGAATATACACAATTTTTTCTTTTTATTTGTCATTGTGATCTGCCTTAATTTTAATAAAATGTGTTTTAAAGTATTCTATATCACAACATTTTTTTTGCTAATGTATAAATGCCAGTTGTAACACACTTTTAACCTTATAAATTAGATCTTGAGGATAAATCTAATGTACTTTATATTTTATGTAACATTCTTACGTAATTCATTGTCGCAGACGTTGTATTAAATAATACCAAAGTATGAAGTTGTTAACCAAATACGTCTATTATATTATTAGGGTTAAGTTAGCAGTTAAAGTTATCTGTGTTCACTGCATTCTAATTATTCTCGGGATGCAAGTGTTTCTCTGCTGCTTCATGAGAGACTATAAATGCACGATGTTCCCTAGAGATAAGAACTTATTGGACGTATTATCATTGTTCAGACGTAGTATGATTTGTGGTTCTTGTAAAGGAAATAAAGAGTAATAAAACGTATCACATGAATCAGAAATATAACTGATTTGATCTGAGCTTTTTTTTTTTTTTTTTTTTTTTTTTGTTATTGAAAAAATATTATTTTTTTCTATTTATTAGCCAGATGCATTAAATTCTAATTTTCTTCTATAATTATTAAACTTTTAGTAATTAGTAAATATTTAATTTTGTAAATTAGAAGTTCTTTTAAATTGTGTGCAGGACATTTTATCTTATTTTTTAAAGAAAAGAAATTGACAACTTTGATTTGTACTGCTGTTATTTGCTTATAACAATTTTTTTTCATTATATATATATGTAATATGAAAGTGTCTCTAACTACGTCTCATCTTTAATGTTCTCTAATGTACTTCTATTGTGTAATATTTATGTGTAAAAAAATGAAATTTGTAAGATATTTTGGTAAAATCATATTTTAAATTTGATACTTAATATATTATTTTTTATAATCATATGCATTTCATTTATGCAAAATATCTTACATTTCATTTAGACCACTCATCGTTTCTAATAATAAATAAAAATAAAGAGAAAGGAAGGATATAACATAATTATAAAAAATTGTATCACTCGTATTTTAAAGTGTGCTTTCTTGTTAGCACTAATCAGTATAATATGTATAAATCTTATACATAAACTACATATCTAAATATGATTGTATTATCTTATTGTGTTACTGTAAGATTTTTTGATATTTTCTTTGTAATTTGTTTAATTTTAAGTTATTATGTATTGAAATAATGTTATCTATCGTTGATTCAATTTTCATAAAATATTCTATTGCCTTAAAACACGTAAACTCATTTGTATAATCTAATGTAGCAATTATGTTTCTTACGATTTGTAAATGAGGATGTGCACGTCACTTTTTGTATTTTAAAACAATAAATCGAAATGTTTAGAATTTATGAAACGTGCAATTATATCACTAAATATTTAAAATTTGTACATTTATTTAACATTATTTCAATAAGGAATTTCATATTGTCTGCTGTTATTTGCTTATAACAATTTTTTTATATTATATATATATTATATAATATGAAATTGTCTCTAACTACGTCTTATCTTTATTAGGGTTAAGTTACCGTATTGTAAGTTGTCTCATGTGTTCACTGTCAAAATACGAATATTGATCTGATAGCTAATGTCCCGGCTATTATTATTATTACTGTTAGCACGTCTTTATTTTCTAATATATACAGATTTTTTTTTGTTTTGACAACTTTGATTTCTACTGCTGTTATTTGCTTATAACAATTTTTTTTATATCATATATATATTATTAAAATGTCTCTAACTACGTCTTAATTTTATTACGGTTAAGTTACCGTTATGTAAGTTGTCTCATGTGTTCACTGTCAAAATACGAATATTGATCTGATAGCTAATTTCACGGCTATTATTATTAAGCACATCTTTTTTTCTTATATCTGCAGAAAAAAAATTGACAAATTTCATTTGTTCTGTTGCTATTTTTTTACAGCTCTCTTATGTACTTCTATAGTGTAATATTTATGTGTAAAAAATGAAATTTGTAAGATATTTTGGTAAAATCATATTTTTAATTTGATACTTAATACATTATTTTTTATAATAATCATATGGATTTCATTTATGCAAAATATCTTACATTTCATTTTGACCACTCATCGTTTCTAATAATAAATAAAAATAAAGAGAAACGAAGGATATAATATAATTATAAAAAACTGTATCTCTTGTATTTGAAAGTGTGCTTTCTTAATAGCACTAATCAGTATATTATGTGTAAAACGTACATACGCTACATATCTTAATAACATTGTATTATCTTATTGTGTTACTGTAAGATTTTTTGAAATTTTCTTTGTAATTTGTTTAATTTTAAGTTATTATGTATTGAAATAATGTTATCTATCGTTGATTCAATTTTCATAAAATAATCTATTGCCTTAAAACACGTAAACTCATTTGTATAATCTAATGTAGCGATTAATTTTCTTACGATATGTAAATGAGGATGTGCACGTCACTTTTTGTATTTTAAAACAATAAATCGAAATGTTTAGAATTTATGAAACTTGCAATTATATCTCTAAATATTTAAAAGATATACATTTATTTAACATTATTTCAATAAGTAATTTCATATTGTCTAGTAATATTTAGCTGACCTGAAGTTAAAGGTCCTGAATTTGACCCTGTTTTGTTGGGCAAATTTCAGATTTGCGTGGTCCATTCTGCACTTTTATCATCCGGAGACGTAAAAATAAATCTTGAGAATACATCTAATTAACTTCTTTTTATTTCATTATTATAATAAAAGTATTAAAATCTTATAGTTTTCCTTACTATTGTTCTGAGATTAGATCTATGTAATGATTATTGATGTTGAAATAGTATGATGATTTAATCCATCTCTTATTTATGCAGTTTTACTTGGTACTTTTACATGATTCTATCCTTTTTATTGAAGCTCCAAATGTAACAAAAATAGTTATATTATTATGAGGGTTCAATTCTGGGATGCGATGAGCTAAGTTTGATGTTGATCAGGCTAGCTTGAAAGCCTAAAAACGCACCAAGTTAAATCTGTTCCTTGCTAGATGTGCTGTTCATGACAGACTATAAAAGCACGATGTTCCGTAGAGTTAAGAACTTATTTGACGTATTATCATTCTTCAGACGTAGCATGACTTGTGGTTCTTGTAAAGGAAATAAAGAGTAATAAGACGTATCATACTGTATGAATCAGAAATATAACTGATTTAATCTGTGCTTTTTTTTTTTTTTTTTTTTTTTTTTTTTTTTTTTAAAAGTTCAATTTATTAGCCAGATGCATCAAATTCTAATCGTCTTCTATAATTATTTAAAATGTTAGTAATGTCAATTAGAAGTTCCTTTAAATTGTGTGCAGAACATTTTTTTCTTATTTTTTTAAAGAAAAAAAAATTTGACAACTTCGATTTGTACTACTGTTATTTGCTTATAACAATTTTTTATTTATTTATATATATAATATGTAATTGTATCTAACTACGTCTCATCTTTATTATGGTTAAGTTACCGTATTGTAAGTTGTTTCATGTGTTCTCTGTCAAAATACGAATATTGATCTGATAGCTAATGTCCCGGCTGTTATTATTATTACTTAGCACGTCTTTTTTTCTTATATCTGCAACAAAAAATTAACAACTTTCATTTGTACTGTTGTTATTTTTTTACAGCTCTCTAATGTACTTCTATTGTGTAATATTTATGTGTAAAAAATGAAATTTGTAAGATATTTTGGTAAAATCATATTTTTAATTTGATACTTAATACATTATTTTTTATAATAATCATATGGATTTCATTTATGCAAAATATCTTACATTTCATTTTGACCACTCATCGTTTCTAATAATAAATAAAAATAAAGAGAAAGGAAGGATATAACATAATTATAAAAAATTGTATCACTCGTATTTTAAAGTGTGCTTTCTTGTTAGCACTAATCAGTATAATATGTATAAATCTTATACATAAACTACATATCTTAATATGATTGTATTATCTTATTGTGTTACTGTAAGATTTTTTGATATTTTCTTTGTAATTTGTTTAATTTTAAGTTATTATGTATTGAAATAATGTTATCTATCGTTGATTCAATTTTCATAAAATATTCTATTGCCTTAAAACACGTAAACTCATTTGTATAATCTAATGTAGCAATTAAGTTTCTTACGATTTGTAAATGAGGATGTGCACGTCACTTTTTGTATTTTAAAACAATAAATCGAAATGTTTAGAATTTATGAAACGTGCAATTATATCACTAAGTATTTAAAATTTGTACATTTATTTAACATTATTTCAATAAGGAATTTCATATTGTCTGCTGTTATTTGCTTATAACAATTTTTTTATATTATATATATATAATATGAAATTGTCTCTAACTACGTCTTATCTTTATTAGGGTTAAGTTACCGTATTGTAAGTTGTCTCATGTGTTCACTGTCAAAATACGAATATTGATCTGATAGCTAATGTCCCGGCTATTATTATTATTACTGTTAGCACGTCTTTATTTTCTAATATATACAGATTTTTTTTGTTTTGACAACTTTGATTTCTACTGCTGTTATTTGCTTATAACAATTTTTTTTATATCATATATATGTTATAAAATGTCTCTAACTACGTCTTAATTTTATTACGGTTAAGTTACCGTTATGTAAGTTGTCTCATGTGTTCACTGTCAAAATACGAATATTGATCTGATAGCTAATTTCACGGCTATTATTATTAAGCACGTCTTTTTTTCTTATATCTGCAGAAAAAAATTGACAAATTTCATTTGTTCTGTTGCTATTTTTTTACAGCTCTCTTATGTACTTCTATAGTGTAATATTTATGTGTAAAAAATGAAATTTGTAAGATATTTTGGTAAAATCATATTTTTAATTTGATACTTAATACATTATTTTTTATAATAATCATATGGATTTCAATTATGCAAAATATCTTACATTTCATTTTGACCACTCATCGTTTCTAATAATAAATAAAAATAAAGAGAAACGAAGGATATAATATAATTATAAAAAACTGTATCTCTTGTATTTGAAAGTGTGCTTTCTTAATAGCACTAATCAGTATATTATGTGTAAAACGTACATACGCTACATATCTTAATAACATTGTATTATCTTATTGTGTTACTGTAAGATTTTTTGAAATTTTCTTTGTAATTTGTTTAATTTTAAGTTATTATGTATTGAAATAATGTTATCTATCGTTGATTCAATTTTCATAAAATAATCTATTGCCTTAAAACACGTAAACTCATTTGTATAATCTAATGTAGCGATTAATTTTCTTACGATATGTAAATGAGGATGTGCACGTCACTTTTTGTATTTTAAAACAATAAATCGAAATGTTTAGAATTTATGAAACTTGCAATTATATCTCTAAATATTTAAAAGATATACATTTATTTAACATTATTTCAATAAGTAATTTCATATTGTCTAGTAATATTTAGCTGACCTGAAGTTAAAGGTCCTGAATTTGACCCTGTTTTGTTGGGCAAATTTCAGATTTGCGTGGTCCATTCTGCACTTTTATCATCCGGAGACGTAAAAATAAATCTTGAGAATACATCTAATTAACTTCTTTTTATTTCATTATTATAATAAAAGTATTAAAATCTTATAGTTTTCCTTACTATTGTTCTGAGATTAGATCTATGTAATGATTATTGATGTTGAAATAGTATGATGATTTAATCCATCTCTTATTTATGCAGTTTTACTTGGTACTTTTACATGATTCTATCCTTTTTATTGAAGCTCCAAATGTAACAAAAATAGTTATATTATTATGAGGGTTCAATTCTGGGATGCGATAAGCTAAGTTTGATGTTGATCAGGCTAGCTTGAAAGCCTAAAAACGCACCAAGTTAAATCTGTTCCTTGCTAGATGTGTTGTTCATGACAGACTATAAATGCACGATGTTCCGTAGAGTTAAGAACTTATTTGACGTATTATCATTCTTCAGACGTAGCATGACTTGTGGTTCTTGTAAAGGAAATAAAGAGTAATAAGACGTATCATACTGTATGAATCAGAAATATAACTGATTTAATCTGTGCTTTTTTTTTTTTTTTTTTTTTTTTTTTTTTTTTTAAAGTTCAATTTATTAGCCAGATGCATCAAATTCTAATCGTCTTCTATAATTATTTAAAATGTTAGTAATGTCAATTAGAAGTTCCTTTAAATTGTGTGCAGAACATTTTTTTCTTATTTTTTTAAAGAAAAAAAAATTTGACAACTTCGATTTGTACTACTGTTATTTGCTTATAACAATTTTTTATTTATTTATATATATAATATGTAATTGTATCTAACTACGTCTCATCTTTATTATGGTTAAGTTACCATATTGTAAGTTGTTTCATGTGTTCTCTGTCAAAATACGAATATTGATCTGATAGCTAATGTCCCGGCTGTTATTATTATTACTTAGCACGTCTTTTTTTCTTATATCTGCAACAAAAAATTAACAACTTTCATTTGTACTGTTGTTATTTTTTTACAGCTCTCTAATGTACTTCTATTGTGTAATATTTATGTGTAAAAAATGAAATTTGTAAGATATTTTGGTAAAATCATATTTTTAATTTGATACTTAATACATTATTTTTTATAATAATCATATGGATTTCATTTATGCAAAATATCTTACATTTCATTTTGACCACTCATCGTTTCTAATAATAAATAAAAATAAAGAGAAAGGAAGGATATAACATAATTATAAAAAATTGTATCACTCGTATTTTAAAGTGTGTTTTCTTGTTAGCACTAATCAGTATATGTATAAATCTTTTACATACGCTACATATCTTAATATGATTGTATTGTCTTATTGTGTTACTGTAAGATTTTTTGAAATTTCTTTGTAATTTGTTTGATTTTAAGTTATTTTGTATTTAAATAATGTTATCTATCGTTGATTTAATTTTCATAAAATATTCTATTGACTTAAAACACGTAAACTCATTTGTATAAACTAATGTAACTATTAAGTTTCTAACGATATGTAAATGAGGATGTGCACGTCACTTTTTGTATTTTAAAATATTAAATCGAAATATTTAGAACTTATGAAACTTGCAATTATATCACTAAATATTTTAAAATATATCTATTATTTAACATTGTTTTCAATAAGTAATTTTATATTGTCTAGTAATATTTAGCTGACCTGAAGTTAAAGGTCCTGAATTTGACCCTGTTTTGTTGGGCAAATTTCAGATTGGCGTGGTCCATTCTGCACTTTTATCATCCGGAGACGTAAATGCAGTGGTCGTATCCTGAAGATGTTGTTTGTGTGGTCACCACTCTGTCCAGTCAGCACGTGTGAAGTTTGTAGCTGCTGTCTTGCGGGGACTCCAAGATTATGGGATTAAGTAAGTGACATTTTTTTTTTACTGTTAATAATAAAAATAAAAAGTATTTGCCTGTGATTTCACTTTATAGATAGAGATTTGACACAGGTGCTACGTTTGTGTTCCTATACTGGATTTCTGTACTACCTAAAAGGAAAATAAAATAAAAAATAACAAAATATGATAATAAATTATTTGATTTCATATAGCAAAATTGAACCACTTTGAATTATTATGATGGAATTATAATAAACGTAATTTTCTCTCTTCCTCTTCTTCTCTCTCTTAACACGTTGGCATTTTTAATTTGTTTTAGAATAAATTTCTTAAAGAAACTATTTATATTTATGATGGAATTATAAAAGTAAATTTTTATTGTTTATAAAAATAAATAGGGGAAATAGTTGGAGAGAGAGAGAGAGAGAGAGAGAGAGAGAGAGAGAGATTTTCAAAGTTTTTCTTCTTGGTCACCAAATTCATGTTTTCTTTTTCCTTATATACGGAGATATTCAAAAGAATTTTTAAAAACCTTCATTAATTTTAGTTTTCAATGTTTGGCAATTTTTTTAAACTTATTTTATCTGAATGTTTAGGTTAAAGGCTTGAAATTGTGGAATTGGACCATTGTGGTCTGCATTCATGGTGAGTCCTGCTATCGAATGAAGCTACTGTATTAAATGTGGAAACCACCACATGACACCACATCACTCCGACGTCTGCACGGCCGCCAGGCACTCAATGAACAACACACTCAACACATACAAGGTAAGTTTATAAACTTACTGCTCAGAGCTTGCAAGGCACTTAAATTTGATCATATAATACTTTAATGTATAGTCCTTTCGTATCTCAACTATTAGATTTTTATGTATAATGTAAATTTAAAAATTTAATTTTCTGATTTTCAATTTCATTTTTTTTTTCGTGCTATGTTTATTTTAGCTTGACGCAAAAACAAATGAATGAATGAATGAATGAATGAATGAATGAATGAATGAATGAATGAATGAATGAATGAATGAATGAATGAATGAATGAATGAATGAATGTATGAATGAATCAATGAATCAATGAATCAATAAAATGTTTCATATGTGATTAAGAACTAAAACTATTATTTTTTAATACTTCAAATAAATGTATGAATGCTGTCGTATTAATTTGTCTCGTATTGTTTATCGGAAACGGAGAAGTGAAAACAGACACTAGGAACTAGGTTCTTTGCATTTTTTTTTCAGGACAAGGATCAGATTTAAAAGTGCTTCGCAAGTTTTTTTATCCTCACTCTCATTCAATTTTGTTTATGATTTTACTTTTTACGTGTTATACTTTATTAAGAATGTAAGCAAAACAAAACCCAATCATAGATTTTGAGGACACAAATGTTAATAAGAAAATGTCTTATTTACTGTTAATATAAATACATAGAAAATAAAACTGTATTACAATGATATTGAAAAGTCATTTAACTTAAAAAGGGAGCTTTTCAAAACAATATTTTTATCATAGGCTGAGGACGGGAAATGTGTACCTAAAATTACAGTTGGAAGAAAAAAAGATTCATAATATATAATATGGTACTTTATTATATAGAGAAAGTCAACAGTAATCTTAGAGATTATAAACACTTTACTTTCCATTATTTTGTACATTGTACAACATATCATTACAAACATACATAAAATTATCTACAATCAATATACATTTTATAGTTTATTTGTGTCAAGAAAAACATTGATATTGTGTAACATTTTTTATTTAATATCGAACCTCTTGTATATGGAACAGTATTTAACTATAGACTATAGAGTATACAGCATTATTAATAAGGAGAACACAGGATTCTGGTCCGTTTTGAATCAAAGAGAGGCTCTGTTTTGTGATATTTACAAACAACAAGTTATACTAATATTTCAAATTTTTCACTACGTGTACTACTATAACAATATATCACACTAGCTAGAAATGAGCACACACTGTGAAAATTTGTGTATGACAGTATTATTGCACGCAAACTTATGCCGACTTGAATGAACACAATGTCAATAACATAGATAGATTGAGCAAAATATTGTGCCCCACTCACAGTACTTAAAGTGTTAAATACGCATACAGCTTTAATCTGCAAGCTAAGTAGCAAACTGGCACTGCGAATAACAGTTATTGAGCGACGTGTTGACGAGGACCCAATTCACAGTATTTAATCAATAATAAATCATATTTATTGTTTATTTACTGTATGTTGGTTTCTTGTGTTTTACATCACGTTCTGCAAGTTTTCAATGAGCAAGACTGACGATGCATACATTAATTATCACATTAATTAAATAATACTTACTGTATATGACATGCATATTGGCAATTAAGTCAGTTACGCTGCAAAAAAACGAATACTAAAAAATTTGTGTCAGCGAGATACTTTTTTTACTGTGCATGTAAATTCTTTGAGTCTTCATCGAGAAGAGCTTTTTGTCCCATATAGACTTGGGCCTATAATATTCAAGAATGGTTTGTTAAACGGAAACTCATATATATAAGCCTTTTTGTTGAAAATGATACATGATGAATTCATTTTTAATTAAACTGCCTGTATGGACTTTGCCTTAAACGCATCATACTCTGAAGACATCACAACATAAGACATAATTATTTTATATTTTTGTAATAAAACTGTGGTTAAACAATATATTGGAAACTTTCCTAGACTTTAAAATTTAAAAAATTTAATTATCAATTGCAAAAAATATTAATAATAATAATAATAAAAAAAAAAAGTTATATGATCGAAAAACATATCTTGAGATGTTTTATGAAGATTAAAGATATAACTAAAGCTTGAAGAATAAATTATTTATATGAATGTTCCTACATTTAATTTTATTGTCTAATCACAATGCTCATAAATAAAATAGTATTAATTATTGTAATTAATTATTATACAGATCGTATAGTAGTTAGCTTAAGCATTTTTAATTTCATTGATCTGTGATTGGGTTTTCCGTCCAATTATTAATAATATTAGAGTTTTTTTTAGCTTGTAACCAATATAATAAATATTGGTTCTGCTCAATTGACCCTGTTGTTTTGGGCAATTTGCAGGTGCTGTGAACTTGGATCCACTAAACGGTGGAGGATGGTACTTCAAACTTCAAGCAAGCATCCATCTTGCAGCTTGCCACTGGGATAGCACGCACTCACGTGAATGTAAGTAAATTTACCTCATTTATTCCTCTTATAGAGTGTGTGCATGAAAAAGCGTGGGAATGCGAATGTACACCATACTAGAGCAATGAATAACATTGCGCAGGATAGGTAAACATCGATTTTAGCTTTTTTCTTTGGAAAATTAGAAAAAGAAAATTTATTGTTATTAGTTTTCTCGCTCTTAAAAAATTACGAAGAAAAAATAAAAACTTGCCAAATGAATCATTTTCCCTTAACGGGCCATGTTATTTAGTGCTCACATATGGCGTCGACTTTTATATCAATGCAATCACTCTATAGTGTCACATGGTGCATGTAGTAATTTCCTGTTGTTACCTAAATATGAACATTTTGAAAATTAAAAAAGAAGATAAGAGAGATTGAAGTTTGTTAAGTTGGAAGCAAAGTAAAATCCAAGACAAGATTAAGATTGATTATTACAAAAATCGTTTATTTAGAAGGAAGTAACTGTTAATTAGGCAATTTTGTGCTTTAAAAACATGAAATTAAAAGTGGCATAATTTAATGAGATTTCAATTATTTTCACAAATGCAAAAAATTTTGTGACCTTAATATTTAATTAGTCGTATATTATAGTAATCGTAGTAATAAATAGTCACGGACAAAAATAAATATAAAATAATAATGCTAGATAGTTTTCAACTCAACAGTATTATCTATGCTTTACTTCATGTTAACTATGTTACAAAACAGAAATATCATACTGTACAGCATGACCATTATGTTTTTCTTATTAAGCATCATTTATGCAATAATGACATAAATGCAGTATAAATTACGTCATTTATTATTTCCGTGCATGACGGGATGACGTAAGAAGTACGATGCTCATTAAATTGTATTCTTGGTTGTATGTGTTAAGCATGTAAATTTTTTAATTTTTTTCATTTCTTATTTCATTTTAAAATACTGTTTATAAAATAAAATGACTAAAATTCAAAGTAAAGTAATTTTAAGAGATCCTATGCTTCATGTCACGTGTCATTTGTGTGGAACTTTATATTGTAAAAATTATCTAAACTTTGATGTGTGCTTCTTTTGTTGGTGAGCTCTGCGAGAAGAGAGTTGTAATCAAATATGTTTCACTAGTGTAGATCTTCTTACTTCATATCGTCTGCATGATTCCCGCTAACTCCAAGATAACAGTGTGAAATAAAATGGAATGTAAATTAAAAGTGCAGTCACAGCGCAAAACGTTATATTTTATCTGGCTGTGCACTCTGTGCAGTCAAGGATATGGTATCAAAGCTTCGAGCCGCTTTAATTTTTGCCTTACACCTCAATGCTGCGGAGTGCTATAAGCGCAGATCCAGGGGGTGGGGGGTAGGGGGCGAAGGGGGCGATAAAAATTAAACGGATAAACGGTCCACGTGGGTGAAAAAAAAAAGAGAAAAAAAGGTGATTAAAAAATAATAATAACACTAATAAATCGCAGCTACAGCGCATTTATTATTATTATTTTTTTATATAATTCATTTTATTTATTAAGGTCCTACTTTAGGGTAGCATTTTTGTCACAAAATTCAACTTGATATCATTTTTTAGCTTTTACTGAACCAAAGAACAATGCTCTATACTCCCAAAAGTTTCAGCTCAAATTAAATCGTCCTCTAATAAGCCACAAAGTTTGTTTGTTTTTCGCTCCCTTTAACATTTAAAAGATACGAAACTTAAAGCTCATCGTATGCAAAATTTAATTAATCATCTTCTCAGCAAAAAAATACCAGCAGCGTAGCTTACAGATCAACTTTTAATCAATTCGAGATTAAAAACAATTTTAACGAGATTTTTACGGAGACAAAAATTACTGTTGGTTGCATATTCATCGCCGGGATTTTTTTTCTTTGCAAATTAGTTATGGAAAAATCTGAAAATTAATTTTCATTAAAAGCCGATCTGAAGAACAAGCTATTATTTTCTTAAACCACTGAAATAAATTCAAAGTGGTTCAAAATTGGGGTTCAAATATGGAATCATTAGCATAGGTGATGGGGCATTTTCCAACACTTTGACGTTCTGTTGTGACGATAGTTTTTGAGATAGAATTTCTTTAATTTTATTTCTGGGTAAAGCAGCCGTAACCTAATACAAAATAATAAAAATACACCCCTACCGTGAAGTAGTTCCTTAATTATTTTACTTCCTTCGCCCCCTCTCTCCCTGTGAAGACAAATGAGTAAAATAATAATAATAGAACACTTGCAATAAACGATATATTTAAAATAAATTGGAATATTCATAATGCATTTCTTATGGAAAAATTGTTTTCACTTACACGTTGCAACAATTACAAACATATTGTTGCAAGTGGTCCATTGGACTAAAGGCTCGGTTTTATTTTATTTTTATTTTTTTCAAATTTTATATATCTTAAAACGCGTGTAAAAAAGTATGTCTAATATATCCGGAATCAATGGAGTAGTTTTCTCAAAAATTGCAAATACACAAACGAAACAAAAAATATAACACTAATTTTTTTTATCTAAGTAATATATTATACTGTACTGAACGACAAACGATATTTTGTTGTCTTGTGCAATAAAAATCATCGTCATTACATATAAAATTATCAATGTTTGTAACATTAACTCTCTCTAAACTATTATATAAGATGACATCACGAGTGAGTCATTGATATGAATGATATGATATATTGTGCACTAGAGAATGAACTTACTCATGGGATCTATATCGACTTGTTACTACAAATGAATACTTGCAATATATATACCCAAAGCATTTCAAAATCAGATGGCATGAAAATAATAATAATTTTAAAAATATAACATAAAAATATAATTATGTAGATATATTATGCAATGCCTTTGTTGAAAAATATGTCTTTAAATATTTGCATAGAGTAAGTAAAACAATTAACTTGCAATTTTATAGTAACTTTTTTGTATATTATGTGAGTTTAAAACTATTAATTTTTATACTTCTACTCATTGCCAATAAAATAGCATAATAAATAACTGTAATGTGTTCACTTTGTCTAATCCCATGGTTTTGGGTACTGTAATGACATATTTCATGAGTTTATTGTTAATTATTATCTCCATATATAATGATAATGCAAGAAGTTACAGTGCTTAAAATATATTTAACATTTTTGAGGGAGGAGTGTATTATGTAATTTTACTAATTTTATATTATTATAATATTATATTATATTATGTAGTATTATATTATATTTTTCAACTATATACAAACTTTTTTTAAGTATAATGCAGTAAAATATATTGTCAAAATGAAATTGATTCATAGAGCCGCCTAATTTTACTAATGCTTTTAAGACATTTTCATTTTGCTTCATAAGTATTGATAACATTTAACAATAGGCGTGACAAAGCAAGTAACGAAGCGCTAGCAAAGTTGTGATTATAGCAAAATCATACAATAAATGACGTTCACGTTTTTTATTGAGCATTCTAGAACGTATCATAATATAGAATTATCAACAATGCTACAAAATAATATGATTAAATCATTTGTATTTATGTGTATCTATTAAACTATTTAATAATCAAAGATACGATACAGCTACTTTTGAGCCTAGACTTTTCTTAAATTCTTAATTGTTTGTTGATTAGATTTTTATTCATTTTCTTTTAATAATTTTAGTAATTATGAATGTTAAGGTCGTTAAACTGATTTGTTTTCTTTGTTTTGTTTTTTTACAATTGCGAGGACAATTGTGCTGCAGCCATCATGACTCTAGCTTCCGAATGTTGCTGCTGTGTTTAATGTGGAAACCACCACATGACACTACACCACTCTGTCGTCTGCACGGCCGCCACCTTCGTGCAAACTAGGCACTCAATGAACAACACACTCGCCTCATACAAGGTAAGTTTATAAACTTACTGCTCTGAGCTTGCAAAGCACTTAATTTTGGTCATATTATATTGTAGTGTATCTCAACTGTTAGATATATAAAATGTGAATCAATTGAATTCAATTTTCATGTTTCCTGTTTTTATGTTTTGTCAATTGCGGGTGCGTGTGCTATTAATTTAAATAGAAAGTTATTTAAAATTAAATTTACCTTATAATTTGACACTAGAAATATAACAAATTTTGTTAGCTTTGAATTTGATTTAAAAATATAGGCATTATTTATTAATTACATAAAATAAACGCATGGAATACACTATATGTCATATTATTTGGTCTCGTATTGTAAATAGCGGGAATTGAGTATAATAAAAGCAACAGAAAGGGGAGGAAATACGTAATTTGCAGTTTTTTTTTTTTTTTTTTTTTTTTTTTTTTTAAAGAACACGGATCAGATTAAAAGTGCTTTGCAAGTTTTTAATTCTCACCCTCATTCAATTTTGTTACTGATTTTTTTTACACACTTTTCTCTTTATCAAGAACGGATGAAAAATTCAATCACAAGCTTATAGGAGACAAATATTACTATAAAAATGTATTTGTTAGTATAATTATTTACTTAGTATATTTCCTAAAATTTATGACTAAAACTTAGAAAATAGAACTGTATAGTGTATAACGATAAAGTGTATATTATTTAAAAAATCTGTTGGCCTAGCGTAAGATTGTTTTTAAGGGAGTAGGGTACCGACCTTTTATCTCAAAAACTAGAAGTGTTTTAGGTCTAAATTTAGGTGTCATTATGTAGTTAAGGGTCACACTTAGCCATGATAAAAGTTTATGATGTTTGACCGTCCCGAAAAAAAGAAAAAAAATATTGAAATTAACATTGGGCCTTATGGGCTTAAAATTACAAAAAATCATATAAATTTAATTTGCAAGGTGACCCCCGCCTCCCCAAATTTTTATATATTTGAAATTGTCTTAAGCTGAAGTATCATTGTGCAAATTTTCAGATTTTTTTGACGAGAAAAGTTTGAGTCTAATGGCCGACGTCGGTCCCCTACTCCCTTAATTGCACGAGGGTAGAATATTTAAGTTTAAAATAGCTGTTTACCTTTTTGTTGTGTTGCACATTAAAATATTAAAACCTTTTCTATAGGGTGTATGCGTATGATGTCATGTTTAATGCATGGACGCCATACTGCATGGAGTAATAAATCACATTGCTCAGCATAGGACAAATATTTTATATATATATTTATATATATTTATATTTTAGTCTATTTTCTTTGGGAAATCGGTTAATTTTTTTAGTTATTAATATTTTCCTCACATACTTGAGATACTAATTCAACCTATGCTTCAATGCATCAATGAGCATCAATGCTCACAAAAAATATTTTTTTAAACTGACAAAATGATTCATTTCCTTATGCGGTCCATGTTATTGAGTGATCCATGAGTGAGTTTACTTAAACATGAATGCATACACCCTATGTAGGTAAAATTATTGAGGAGTAATTGAGATCACTAAATATGGCATTGGACATTTAATCTTCATTGGATGACAATTTAACGCCATTGATTATTAATTGCTACTCCAGTTCATACAACTTTGAGAGGAACTTTTGAAAACAATTATTCATATCATAAACTTAAAGAACAGTGTGCCTCAAATTATATTTGAAAAAAGAAGTCTCAACTGATAAGTAAAGAACTTGTTTGTCCACAATATAATGTTATAATTTATTGTATACCTTATTAAATAAATATACATAGTGCAAGTCAACTGTAATTTTAAAGATTAAATATTTGATTGTGTTCCATGACTGCAGAACATGAACATACATGCTGTCTTATACATAATAATAACAACAAACACTATATATATTATACATTTCATGGCTCATTTGTTGAAAGAAAATCATTGATATTGTAAAAGATTTCCTAATATCAAATTCTGTCATCTGAATTTTAAAGCAATGTATATGGAACAGTATTTTACTAGAGGGTAGTACATGACTGCTGGTCTGTTTTGACTCAAAGAGAGGCTCTGCCATGTAATATTTACCATCAGTAAGTTATATTTATATATTATCAATTTTTTGCAAGCTATATAATCAGACGTGTATTGCTAAAACAATAATCGCACTAAAGAAGTGTTACATAAAATGTCACTTTATTTTTGTGTGATCATAGCTTGCATTAATATGGAGACTTGAGTGAATGTATTGCTCTATATAAATACATGTCATTAACATAAGGCAGTTCGAGTAAAATATTGTGCCCCACTGACAGTACTTCAATGTGTATACAGCTTATATCTGCAAGCTAGATAGCAAACTGATACGGTCTATTATCGAGAGACGAGTCTACGAGAACCCAGTTTTATGGCAATTACCGAGAAAATTTGATTAAAAATGTATTTTCTTCGGTATTTAACATAAAATGATGGTTTCTTGTTTTACATCTTTGTATTGAAGATATCAAGTATTCAAATAATGTTTTGTGACCGATACTATAAATATATTTACTTAATTTTTACATTTAATAAAATAATACTTACTTTATGTATCATGCCCATTCGGCATTAAGTTAGTTACGCTGCAAACAAACGGCTACTTTCAAATATTTTGTGTTAGAGATGTTCTATTTACTGTGCATGCAAATACTTTGAGTGTTCATTAAGAAAAGTTTTTGTCACATAAACTTAGGCCTAATATAACCTCAAAAGTGGAGTGATGAGTGCAAATTCATACTTTCAGAGCTTTTAGAAATTGTTTATAAATGAAACTATTTTTATTAGCCCTGCTTAGTTTGAATGTAGCGTTACACATCCTACTCTATGAAGTCGTCACGATAGAAAACATAAATATTCAATCAATCACAAGTTCATGACATAAAAATAATACTGATGCTTTCATCTGCAAGAATTCAATTATATATATTATAAATATAAGAAAACAAGAAAGTAACAAATAATAATAAATAGTAATTTTTTATTTTATTACTATTATTATTATTATTTTTGCGCTGTGAATTAAGATTATTATTGAAATTTTACTAGGCTTGACAATGTTAAATTTGAAAATTTCAGTTATCATTAGAAAAAAAAAAATAATAATAAAATTAAAATATGTGATAGCAAAACATATCGCGAGATGTGTTATATGAAGACTATAGATATAATTGAAACTTGAAGAATAATTCATTATTTTATAAATGTTCCTACATACAATTTATTTAATCACAATTATAGTAATAATATTAGTTGTTTTAATAAATCATTATACTGTTCGTACCATAGATATAGTTTTAATCATGTTAATTTAATTGATCAATAAATTTCATTGAGTGGCCACATTGTGATTGTGATTGGATTTTCCCTCAAATTATTATTATTTTTTTTTTTTAACCAATATAATAAATATTGGTTCTGTATAATTGACCCTGTTGTTTTTGGGCAATTTGCAGGAGCTGTGACCTTGCATCCACTCGTGGTCTCTGTGGAGGACGGTACTTCAAGTAATCGAGTGCAGCTCGCAGCTTACCACTGGGACAACACGCACACACGTTAAAGTAAGTAAACTTTTTTCTCGTTCTTTTTATAGCGTTATATGGTACGGTACATACTATACTGTGTTCCACTTTTCTGTCGTATACTTTATAAAGTTTAAGAAACAGATACATTGAAATGTGTAAATTTATGAAAGGAATTAAGTAAGTTAATTATCCTTATATAGATCCAATTAATTGCATGTATCAATCAATCAATCAATCAATCAATCAATCAATCAATCAATCAATCAATCAATCAATCAATCAATCAATCAATCAATCAATCAATCAATCAATCAATCAATCAATCAATCAATCAATCAATCAATCAATCAATCAATCAATCAATCAATCAATCAATCAATCAATATAGCAGGAGTTACAGTAGCATGAATAGTTAATTTTCTCTTTCTTGTTTCTTAATGTAAAAAAATCAAAATTTCATTGTTTCAAAAATATGAATAAATAATAAAAAAAAAAATCAAAACATAAAATGTTTATGGTTATTGACCTCTGACCGTCGTACGGGTACCCTACTCCACAAAATATTTTTTTTCTATCTAATGAATATATATGTATAGGAAAATAATTAAAAGATGACTATCAATTGTCATCTCATCATTCAAAATTCTTGAAATATAAAAAAATGAAAACTGCCTTCCTTTCAGAATAATTTTCATCATTTAATTTATTAAGGTATATTCAGGTGTAAACTTTGAGAGATAATATGCAAAGAGTGGGAGAGAGAGAAAGGGAGAGGTTTTAGGGCTTAGTGGTAGATATTATGATAACTTCAAATTCTTATATTTACCCCCCTCCCCCTCCCCCCGTTTTAGTGACGTAGTTGGAGGAACTCAGCCATACTTTTTGCATGGTTGTTTGTGCGTTTATTGGTGCTCTCATGATAGATACCATTGGTGGGGAACTGCGCAAAGCCAGCGACTCAGTTACTTAGTTAGTCTCTCTGTACTCCACACTCAGGCTCGCTTAGGCTGCAGTATAGGTATGTCTTTAATTAAGTGACAATTTCATTAGTTTGCTTCCCTTGTCTTATTGTTAGGGTCATCAGCTTTAAATTTCGTTTGACTGATTCCTCTGTAAATATAGCAATTTGTCATTGTGTGCAAATGTAGAAGTAACTGAAAATAGTTCCTGATCTATTGATTGTTTGTGTAACGAGGAAATAAAATAAGTCAAAGATGACAGACATAAGCAGCTATCGTAGCATCATAAAAATGGGTAAATATATAGTAAATTATAGTCATCTCTTTTTATTATTATAGATTGATGCTAGAGTAACATTTAGCATTATTTTTAATTTCAACATAGTAAGATATCAGTGTTGGTTTCTGTTTTAAATGTAAACAAATAAATAATGTTAAAAATCAAAATAATTATGAGTTTTTGATTGAGTGTGCTGTGATGTGTGGGTGAAAGTTGGTATAGTAGTTATTATTATTATTTATTATAACAATTAGAGTCTTTACAGCGTGATCACATCAAACTTAAAAACTAAATTAAGACTATCTTTAATCTTATAAGACAGTTCAAACATAGAATGCACATTACAGTTATTCAATCAATCAACAATATACATGGCAATGTTAACAATTTATACTCCGATTATTTAAATTTTTTTTTATAATTATTTTTGAATCTCTTAAATACTAATTTTCATCTTTAGTGCTTAATTATTAATTAGTGTTACCAAAAAAAATTAATAATAATATAAATATTAATTAAAATAATAGTATAAAAAAGTAATGTTTATTTTATGCTGCGATTATGACATGTATAAAATATAAATATTACTCTTTTGAAATAAATTATTGCAGACGTTTTTTGTACTTACATCCCAGCTCTCTCTCTCTCTCTCTCTGTATCTGTCTGTCTCTCTCTGTCTCTCTGTCTCTCTGTCTCTGTCTCTGTCTCTCTGTCTCTCTGTCTCTCTGTCTCTCTCTCTCTCTCTCTCTCTCTCTCTCTCTCTGTCTCTCTCTCTCTCTCTCTCACAGCATTTCAAATCCAATAATAATAATAATGAACAAAAACAGACGTGCATATTACCATTATTAATATTATTATTATATTGTTATTATAATATTATCATTATTATTATTTTGTCATGTCAGTAAAGAACAAGTATAACGTAGCAGACGTGAAAGATTTTGTTTACTAGCCGTCGTGCGGGGTGCCTACTCCACAGGATACATGTATCACATTGTTGTGTAATTTGCCTGACTCACAGGATACAATGTACTTTCGTGATTTGTTAAATAATGATTTTATTTTTCTTCATAGATATCAATATAATAATTTATTGCTTACCGTAGATACATAATTAATAAAGATCATTGTATATATAACAAACGTCATATCTTATTAATTTAAGAAAGAATAATATTCAATATTAATTTGGCTTGGTGGTATATTTATTTAAATGAAAATAATTTCTGAAACAAGCTATTTTAATTTTCACCGAAATTATTAAAATCAGAACGCAATTGTTTATGAAGGAGACAGAGAGGGAGAGAGGGAGAGAAAAAGAGAGAGAAAGACAGAAAGAAGAGAGAGAGAGAGAGAGAGAGAGAGAGAGAGAGAGAGAGAGAGAGACAGTTATTGATAGAGAAAACGTAATATAGATATGCAGCGTTTTTGTTTAAAAAAAATCCATTTGAATCCAGCGTCTGTTTGATTTCTGCTTACTCAATGATAAACACATACACACCATCAAACCATTGATTTGGTTGTCAATTTTGATATTTTTATTGAAATACTCCGTGACAATATATAATATTCTTTCGATGTAGGGTGTATGCGGATGACGTCATATTTATTGCGCTTGGAGGCCATACTGGCGTAGTACATAACATTGCTCAGCATAGGACAAACTTCATTGAATGTTATAGCAACAATGTTAAAGTAATCAACATATTTGTGTTACTAAATTAAATTATAAATTTACTAAAGACTACTAGTATATATTAGAGTACCCTAGTATATTATGCAGTATAATACAAGAAATAATGCAATTAAACTACTATAGATTTGTATGTTCGAGAGTTGTTTTTTAAGCAAGTCTTCTTCTCAAATAAAACAAAGCTTATCGTTATGAGTTATGTTGAGATCAACAGGAACGAAGTGCTCCTCATTGTAGCAATCCTTGCGTATTTTCACCTGACTTAAGAATTTATTTATTTTGTTAGCATGCACCACTTTAGAATAGGTATAAAATAAGGGAAACAAATATTTTACGCTAACATCAAGTGGTTTTTCAACTATACATGCTACATATTTATTTGAAATAATTAGATAATAATACAATTCTATACTATATATACACACACACACACACACACACACACACATATGCAACTATAACTTCATAATACATAATTTATGTACATTATAATATATATTTTTTTTTAGAAGCCGTCGCCGTGCAAACAATACAATGCTCGTTCAGAATGAATGGTGCTCCGCCTTCACCTCCTTGACTTTCTGAAGACCCTTAACATGAAGTAAGTAAAACTATAACAAAATTGTTTTACTTACTGCAAAAACAGACAAAAATATGACGCTAACGTTTCTAAAATAATAAAAAAAAGCCAAAGTTAAAACTCAGAAATGCATAATTATAGATACATATATATATATAAAACCGATCTCATATATTTTAGGAGGAAATCGTATTATCATAGAAACGTTACTGTCATTTTTTAGTCTTCTCTTTTGATGATTTATTTAGCTAGCTTCTAGTATAAAATATCTTGTAATGTTTAGCAATGTTCATAATTTATAACTTAGGGTGTAGCTGACCTGAAAGTAAAGGTCCTGAAATTGACCCTGTGTTTTTTATGGGCATATTTCAGATTTACTGAATCCATGGTCTAAAAGAAAAAAAAAGTGCAAACATTGGGTGACGTTGGTTCATTGGACGCATTCTACTGAGTCTGCTTATGTGACGTAATCGTGACACTTCAGTGCATCCACCGCCCTCACGTAACCCAGTCATACATCAAGCAACTCATGCATCCCCACCTGCTCATATACATAAATATACGGTAAGCTGATTGCTCTGAGTTTTGCCACACACTTAACAGTGATCACATACTCGTACCTTGTCTCAAATATCTCTCATATAATTATTATATTATTTTATATATTTATATACATAAAATCTAAATTAACATTAATAAATAAATTTTTAGTTTTTAGTTAGTAGTACTTTCAATCAAGAAAAATGTAACCTTGGTTTTATTTGTTAGGAATTAAATAAATATTTATATAATATATATTAGTCATATATAAATAAATGACTAAAATAATGGGCAATGTAGATCGGACTCGTGTATGAATACTTGCAGTTTTTTAAGTTTTACTGAAAAGCAGTTTGATCAAAATCTATATTCATACTAGATAGATAGATCTATCTATTCATATTGTTTTGTACAAAAACTGAAGCTCACATTTGGTTACTTGAATAGGATCTGTGCCATCCTGCATGCTAAACGGCGTGAGGGTTAAAACCACAGAACACAGCCTTCGTCTTGCAGCAGCTTCAAATATCTGACCACACTTCCCAAAGTAGGTAAAATAGATTAACAGGCACACAAAAAGGCGCTAGCATTTCTTATAAGACGGAACATCGAAGCTCTGTGGTATAGATGGCTATCTCAAAATTAAAATAGAAAACTTCGAAACTTTGTAGACAGACTTTTGGACAATACCTATACAACTTGACTAAATAAATATTTACAACGATGACAACGTCTAAAACTTGACTAAAAAATATATATTATACAACAATGACTAAAATTTTACTAAAATAGTAAAACGAAAGACGACAAATTGACTAACACAAAATCTACAACTTCTGACTATCTAACTGCAACAATGACGATATTGACAATAGCTGCAACCTCGATTACAATACTAAGACAAAAACAACAGAATGCTAGCGTCTTTTTTTTTTGCCTGGTTTTTTATTAAGTTATATAGGTACAGTTTCTTGTCTACAGTCTCATAGAATATTATATTATTTAAGCTTTACAAGTAATTATTATGGTTTTAAATTTATTAAGGGCTTAGTTGACCTGAAGGTAAAGGTCCTGAATTTGACCCTGTGTTTTGGGCAAATTTCAGATTGACGTGGTCCATTCTGCACCGTAATCATCCTAAAAGCGGAAATCCAGTCGTGGCAATCTTACAAGGACTACCGGCAGATGGACAACACTCTGTCCAGGCAGCACGTACTTGATTTGCTGCTGCTCTGCAGGGACTTCAAGTGTAACACCCAAAGGTAATTACAACTTTTTTTCTTGTAAAAAATGCATAATTAGAGTGTAGCCTTTCAACAATTACGTAGATTTGATTGTATTATAAAAATAAAAATTAAATAATAAAAGCGACTAATTCTGTTATCACAAAATTTCTAAAATCGATATTTTTGTTAATGAATTAGGCCCCACGCACACTGAATTCAGAGGCAGACATAAGCATCAAATATTAATGTAATAGCATTTATCTAAGTATTATCAATTTTCATATCCGAGTTCTGCTTCTTTTTTAATGTACACATACTTTTACATCATTCTAATGTAACAGATGGATGCTCCTTCAAAGTAGAATATAATTTCATTTTATTTTCAATATATTATTATCCATTTTTATGTTATTATTATTTTTTTAACGTTTTCTAAAGAATAACTTTTATTTACATCTATCCAACAATTGAATATATTTTCAGCGGTCTAAGTTCATATATAGATTAGAGTATATCAAAAGCCACGTTTAATTTGTATACTTGTTTTCTAATATCATATCACTTTTACAATTTTAAAAATATTAAAAAAATATAAAATATTTTAAATAGTAAAAGTGAATTTTTATTTTATCGTGAAATTTATATTTTCAATATAGCTGTATATAGTATAGACAACGAAAAAAATACCCCTCTGTTACCGGCTATCATAAGAATGTCAGTTTTACCATTCTCTTCCCAGTTTGTTTGGTCAAAATTCTGTTTCTCTAATATTCATACTTCAGAGTATAAAGATTTGTGATATTTAATTGTAAACTAGATCTCTAACATTTTAATTTTTTTTTTTTTTTTTTTACTGTAATTAAATTAAGTCGTTATATTTTTATATACTAAACGTTCTTAGGCAAATATTTCAATTGAATTATATATCGATACTTAAGCGAGCGGCTTAAGGGTACGGATTGATTTGCTGTAATTTTCCTATATACAAATATAATGTATGAAACTATAATATAGCATAGTATGAATGTGTTTGCATTGGTGTGTCATAATTAAACATTCATGTCAAAAACAGTACAACAAAAACTCAAAAGAGAAAAATTATTCTACATTAAAATAATATAAAATATAATGAACAATTTTATAATTCACTCATGCTCTTACTTGTTTTGTATGTTGTTATCTAGTTATTTACATTAATTAAATCATTTTAACTTCCTATTATATAACATACTTCATAATACTTTTTTTTTTATTATTGTTTTAATGATTGAATCGGATAGTTTATTTCTATGATCTTCATTAAGATTATTAAGACGGTTGCTTACTCTTCTGTAAACTAAGAATACTCTATGTTAATATTCTCAATTCAGTAATATTTTAATTTGAATGTGCACGTAATTTTTTGGACTTTCAATTAATAAAATATTTAGAATTAAACTGGCAATTAAAAAACGTAATATACATAATTAATAATAAAACAGGATTTGTAATCATGTATTTAACAAAGTTAGTTGATATTGCGTGGTAATACTTAGATGACTTGAAGGTAAAAGTCCTGAATTTGGCCCTGTTTTTTCTTGGGCAAATTTCAGATTGGCGAGTTCAATTCTACACTGTTATCATCCTACCAAAGTCGTAAATCCAGTCTTGGTAATCTCAAGAGGTTTTACCTGTGGCCGTATACCTCTCTGTCCAGGCAACACATCCGTGTTTCGCTGCTGTTGTGCGGGGACTTGACGTTTAACAAACTAGGTAAGTAAATATTTTTTTACTTACAGCTCAAAAGGTGACGTGTTACATACAAAAAAAGTTCTATCATTTATTTTTGAAATAATATTTATTTCTCAGTACACTCGTAATCATTATAAATATGAAATAGAGAATTATACTGCACTTTTTATAAATGCCAGCACTTATTATTTTAATTTTCTAACTTAAATGTTAATTACTTTGATGTTGAAATAGTATGATGATTTAATCCATCTCTTATTTATGCAGTTTTACTTAGTACTGTTACGTGATTCCATGCTTTTAAATTGAAGCTCCAAATGTAACAAAAATAGTTATATGAGGGTTTAATAATTACTGTATTAGTACGTCATAATTGTAAGTTCTTAAACACTTATTTTAAGCTCTACTAAGTTTTTTTTTTTATATATTGACCGAAAAGCATAATAAAAAATATATAATATATAATATGGAAAAAACACGAATATACACAATTTTTTCTTTTTATTTGTCATTGTGATCTGCCTTAATTTTAATAAAATGTGTTTTAAAGTATTCTATATCACAACATTTTTTTTGCTAATGTATAAATGCCAGTTGTAACACACTTTTAACCTTATAAATTAGATCTTGAGGATAAATATAATGTACTTTATATTTTATGTAACATTCTTACGTAATTCATTGTCGCAGACGTTGTATTAAATAATACCAAAGTATGAAGTTGTTAACCAAATACGTCTATTATATTATTAGGGTTAAGTTAGCAGTTAAAGTTATCTGTGTTCACTGCATTCTAATTATTCTCGGGATGCAAGTGTTTCTCTGCTGCTTCATGAGAGACTATAAATGCACGATGTTCCCTAGAGATAAGAACTTATTGGACGTATTATCATTGTTCAGACGTAGCATGACTTGTGGTTCTTGTAAAGGAAATAAAGAGTAATAAGACGTATCATACTGTATGAATCAGAAATATAACTGATTTAATCTGTGCTTTTTTTTTCTTTTTTTTTTTTTTTATTGAAAAAAAAGTTCAATTTATTAGCCAGATGCATCAAATTCTAATTGTCTTCTATAATTTTTTAAAATGTTAGTAATTAGTAAATATTTAATTTTGTCAATTAGAAGTTCCTTTAAATTGTGTACAGAACATTTTTTTAAAAATTGACAACTTCGATTTGTACTACTGTTATTTGCTTATAACAATTTTTTATTTATTTATATATATAATAAGAAATTGTCTTTAACTACGTCTCATCTTTATTATGGTTAAGTTACCGTATTGTAAGTTGTCTCATGTGTTCACTGTCAAAATACGAATATTGATCTGATAGCTAATGTCCCGGCTATTATTATTATTACTGTTAGCACGTCTTTATTTTCTAATATATACAGATTTTTTTTGTTTTGACAACTTTGATTTCTACTGCTGTTATTTGCTTATAACAATTTTTTTTATATCATATATATGTTATAAAATGTCTCTAACTACGTCTTAATTTTATTACGGTTAAGTTACCGTTATGTAAGTTGTCTCATGTGTTCACTGTCAAAATACGAATATTGATCTGATAGCTAATTTCACGGCTATTATTATTAAGCACGTCTTTTTTTCTTATATCTGCAGAAAAAAAATTGACAACTTTCATTTGTTCTGTTGCTATTTTTTTACAGCTCTCTTATGTACTTCTATAGTGTAATATTTATGTGTAAAAAATGAAATTTGTAAGATATTTTGGTAAAATCATATTTTTAATTTGATACTTAATACATTATTTTTTATAATAATCATATGGATTTCATTTATGCAAAATATCTTACATTTCATTTTGACCACTCATCGTTTCTAATAATAAATAAAAATAAAGAGAAACGAAGGATATAATATAATTATAAAAAACTGTATCTCTTGTATTTGAAAGTGTGCTTTATTAATAGCACTAATCAGTATATTATGTGTAAAACGTACATTTACATATCTTAATAACATTGTATTATCTTATTGTGTTACTGTAAGATTTTTTGAAATTTTCTTTGTAATTTGTTTAATTTTAAGTTATTATGTATTGAAATAATGTTATCTATCGTTGATTCAATTTTCATAAAATATTCTATTGCCTTAAAACACGTAAACTCATTTGTATAATCTAATGTAGCGATTAATTTTCTTACGATATGTAAATGAGGATGTGCACGTCACTTTTTGTATTTTAAAACAATAAATCGAAATGTTTAGAATTTATGAAACTTGCAATTATATCTCTAAATATTTAAAATATATACATTTATTTAACATTATTTCAATAAGTAATTTCATATTGTCTAGTAATATTTAGCTGACCTGAAGTTAAAGGTCCTGAATTTGACCCTGTTTTGGTGGGCAAATTTCAGATTTGCGTGGTCCATTCTGCACTTTTATCATCCGGAGACGTAAAAATAAATCTTGAGAATACATCTAATTAACTTCTTTTTATTTCATTATTATAATAAAAGTATTAAAATCTTATAGTTTTCCTTACTATTGTTCTGAGATTAGATCTATGTAATGATTATTGATGTTGAAATAGTATGATGATTTAATCCATCTCTTATTTATGCAGTTTTACTTGGTACTTTTACATGATTCTATCCTTTTTATTGAAGCTCCAAATGTAACAAAAATAGTTATATTATTATGAGGGTTCAATTCTGGGATGCGATAAGCTAAGTTTGATGTTGATCAGGCTAGCTTGAAAGCCTAAAAACGCACCAAGTTAAATCTGTTCCTTGCTAGATGTGTTGTTCATGACAGACTATAAATGCACGATGTTCCGTAGAGTTAAGAACTTATTTGACGTATTATCATTCTTCAGACGTAGCATGACTTGTGGTTCTTGTAAAGGAAATAAAGAGTAATAAGACGTATCATACTGTATGAATCAGAAATATAACTGATTTAATCTGTGCTTTTTTTTTCTTTTTTTTTTTTTTTATTGAAAAAAAAGTTCAATTTATTAGCCAGATGCATCAAATTCTAATTGTCTTCTATAATTTTTTAAAATGTTAGTAATTAGTAAATATTTAATTTTGTCAATTAGAAGTTCCTTTAAATTGTGTACAGAACATTTTTTTAAAAATTGACAACTTCGATTTGTACTACTGTTATTTGCTTATAACAATTTTTTATTTATTTATATATATAATAAGAAATTGTCTTTAACTACGTCTCATCTTTATTATGGTTAAGTTACCGTATTGTAAGTTGTCTCATGTGTTCACTGTCAAAATACGAATATTGATCTGATAGCTAATGTCCCGGCTATTATTATTATTACTGTTAGCACGTCTTTATTTTCTAATATATACAGATTTTTTTTGTTTTGACAACTTTGATTTCTACTGCTGTTATTTGCTTATAACAATTTTTTTTATATCATATATATGTTATAAAATGTCTCTAACTACGTCTTAATTTTATTACGGTTAAGTTACCGTTATGTAAGTTGTCTCATGTGTTCACTGTCAAAATACGAATATTGATCTGATAGCTAATTTCACGGCTATTATTATTAAGCACGTCTTTTTTTCTTATATCTGCAGAAAAAAAATTGACAACTTTCATTTGTTCTGTTGCTATTTTTTTACAGCTCTCTTATGTACTTCTATAGTGTAATATTTATGTGTAAAAAATGAAATTTGTAAGATATTTTGGTAAAATCATATTTTTAATTTGATACTTAATACATTATTTTTTATAATAATCATATGGATTTCATTTATGCAAAATATCTTACATTTCATTTTGACCACTCATCGTTTCTAATAATAAATAAAAATAAAGAGAAACGAAGGATATAATATAATTATAAAAAACTGTATCTCTTGTATTTGAAAGTGTGCTTTATTAATAGCACTAATCAGTATATTATGTGTAAAACGTACATTTACATATCTTAATAACATTGTATTATCTTATTGTGTTACTGTAAGATTTTTTGAAATTTTCTTTGTAATTTGTTTAATTTTAAGTTATTATGTATTGAAATAATGTTATCTATCGTTGATTCAATTTTCATAAAATATTCTATTGCCTTAAAACACGTAAACTCATTTGTATAATCTAATGTAGCGATTAATTTTCTTACGATATGTAAATGAGGATGTGCACGTCACTTTTTGTATTTTAAAACAATAAATCGAAATGTTTAGAATTTATGAAACTTGCAATTATATCTCTAAATATTTAAAATATATACATTTATTTAACATTATTTCAATAAGTAATTTCATATTGTCTAGTAATATTTAGCTGACCTGAAGTTAAAGGTCCTGAATTTGACCCTGTTTTGGTGGGCAAATTTCAGATTTGCGTGGTCCATTCTGCACTTTTATCATCCGGAGACGTAAAAATAAATCTTGAGAATACATCTAATTAACTTCTTTTTATTTCATTATTATAATAAAAGTATTAAAATCTTATAGTTTTCCTTACTATTGTTCTGAGATTAGATCTATGTAATGATTATTGATGTTGAAATAGTATGATGATTTAATCCATCTCTTATTTATGCAGTTTTACTTGGTACTTTTACATGATTCTATCCTTTTTATTGAAGCTCCAAATGTAACAAAAATAGTTATATTATTATGAGGGTTCAATTCTGGGATGCGATAAGCTAAGTTTGATGTTGATCAGGCTAGCTTGAAAGCCTAAAAACGCACCAAGTTAAATCTGTTCCTTGCTAGATGTGTTGTTCATGACAGACTATAAATGCACGATGTTCCGTAGAGTTAAGAACTTATTTGACGTATTATCATTCTTCAGACGTAGCATGACTTGTGGTTCTTGTAAAGGAAATAAAGAGTAATAAGACGTATCATACTGTATGAATCAGAAATATAACTGATTTAATCTGTGCTTTTTTTTTCTTTTTTTTTTTTTTTATTGAAAAAAAAGTTCAATTTATTAGCCAGATGCATCAAATTCTAATTGTCTTCTATAATTTTTTAAAATGTTAGTAATTAGTAAATATTTAATTTTGTCAATTAGAAGTTCCTTTAAATTGTGTACAGAACATTTTTTTAAAAATTGACAACTTCGATTTGTACTACTGTTATTTGCTTATAACAATTTTTTATTTATTTATATATATAATAAGAAATTGTCTTTAACTACGTCTCATCTTTATTATGGTTAAGTTACCGTATTGTAAGTTGTCTCATGTGTTCACTGTCAAAATACGAATATTGATCTGATAGCTAATGTCCCGGCTATTATTATTATTACTGTTAGCACGTCTTTATTTTCTAATATATACAGATTTTTTTTGTTTTGACAACTTTGATTTCTACTGCTGTTATTTGCTTATAACAATTTTTTTTATATCATATATATATTATTAAAATGTCTCTAACTACGTCTTAATTTTATTACGGTTAAGTTACCGTTATGTAAGTTGTCTCATGTGTTCACTGTCAAAATACGAATATTGATCTGATAGCTAATTTCACGGCTATTATTATTAAGCACGTCTTTTTTTCTTATATCTGCAGAAAAAAAATTGACAACTTTCATTTGTTCTGTTGCTATTTTTTTACAGCTCTCTTATGTACTTCTATAGTGTAATATTTATGTGTAAAAAATGAAATTTGTAAGATATTTTGGTAAAATCATATTTTTAATTTGATACTTAATACATTATTTTTTATAATAATCATATGGATTTCATTTATGCAAAATATCTTACATTTCATTTTGACCACTCATCGTTTCTAATAATAAATAAAAATAAAGAGAAACGAAGGATATAATATAATTATAAAAAACTGTATCTCTTGTATTTGAAAGTGTGCTTTATTAATAGCACTAATCAGTATATTATGTGTAAAACGTACATTTACATATCTTAATAACATTGTATTATCTTATTGTGTTACTGTAAGATTTTTTGAAATTTTCTTTGTAATTTGTTTAATTTTAAGTTATTATGTATTGAAATAATGTTATCTATCGTTGATTCAATTTTCATAAAATATTCTATTGCCTTAAAACACGTAAACTCATTTGTATAATCTAATGTAGCGATTAATTTTCTTACGATATGTAAATGAGGATGTGCACGTCACTTTTTGTATTTTAAAACAATAAATCGAAATGTTTAGAATTTATGAAACTTGCAATTATATCTCTAAATATTTAAAATATATACATTTATTTAACATTATTTCAATAAGTAATTTCATATTGTCTAGTAATATTTAGCTGACCTGAAGTTAAAGGTCCTGAATTTGACCCTGTTTTGGTGGGCAAATTTCAGATTTGCGTGGTCCATTCTGCACTTTTATCATCCGGAGACGTAAAAATAAATCTTGAGAATACATCTAATTAACTTCTTTTTATTTCATTATTATAATAAAAGTATTAAAATCTTATAGTTTTCCTTACTATTGTTCTGAGATTAGATCTATGTAATGATTATTGATGTTGAAATAGTATGATGATTTAATCCATCTCTTATTTATGCAGTTTTACTTGGTACTTTTACATGATTCTATCCTTTTTATTGAAGCTCCAAATGTAACAAAAATAGTTATATTATTATGAGGGTTCAATTCTGGGATGCGATAAGCTAAGTTTGATGTTGATCAGGCTAGCTTGAAAGCCTAAAAACGCACCAAGTTAAATCTGTTCCTTGCTAGATGTGTTGTTCATGACAGACTATAA
The DNA here is from genome assembly GCA_949318235.1 of Ecdyonurus torrentis. Lineage (NCBI taxonomy): Eukaryota > Metazoa > Arthropoda > Insecta > Ephemeroptera > Heptageniidae > Ecdyonurus > Ecdyonurus torrentis. The sequence goes on from OX439127.1 coordinate 47,859,527, forward strand.
ATGCACGATGTTCCGTAGAGTTAAGAACTTATTTGACGTATTATCATTCTTCAGACGTAGCATGACTTGTGGTTCTTGTAAAGGAAATAAAGAGTAATAAGACGTATCATACTGTATGAATCAGAAATATAACTGATTTAATCTGTGCTTTTTTTTTTTTTTTTTTTTTTTTTTTTAAAAAGTTCAATTTATTAGCCAGATGCATCAAATTCTAATCGTCTTCTATAATTATTTAAAATGTTAGTAATGTCAATTAGAAGTTCCTTTAAATTGTGTGCAGAACATTTTTTTCTTATTTTTTTAAAGAAAAAAAAATTTGACAACTTCGATTTGTACTACTGTTATTTGCTTATAACAATTTTTTATTTATTTATATATATAATATGTAATTGTATCTAACTACGTCTCATCTTTATTATGGTTAAGTTACCGTATTGTAAGTTGTTTCATGTGTTCTCTGTCAAAATACGAATATTGATCTGATAGCTAATGTCCCGGCTATTATTATTATTACTTAGCACGTCTTTTTTTCTTATATCTGCAACAAAAAATTAACAACTTTCATTTGTACTGTTGTTATTTTTTTACAGCTCTCTAATGTACTTCTATTGTGTAATATTTATGTGTAAAAAATGAAATTTGTAAGATATTTTGGTAAAATCATATTTTAAATTTGATAATTAATATATTGTTTTTTATAATAACCATATGGATTTCATTTATGCAAAATATCTTACATTTCATTTAGACCACTCATCGTTTCTAATAATTAATAAAAATATAGAGAAAGGAAGGATATAACATAATTATAAAAAATTGTACCACTCGTATTTTAAAGTGTGTTTTCTTGTTAGCACTAATCAGTATATGTATAAATCTTTTACATACGCTACATATCTTAATATGATTGTATTGTCTTATTGTGTTACTGTAAGATTTTTTGAAATTTCTTTGTAATTTGTTTGATTTTAAGTTATTTTGTATTTAAATAATGTTATCTATCGTTGATTTAATTTTCATAAAATATTCTATTGACTTAAAGCACGTAAACTCATTTGTATAAACTAATGTAACTATTAAGTTTCTAACGATATGTAAATGAGGATGTGCACGTCACTTTTTGTATTTTAAAATATTAAATCGAAATATTTAGAACTTATGAAACTTGCAATTATATCACTAAATATTTTAAAATATATACATTTATTTAACATTGTTTTCAATAAGTAATTTTATATTGTCTAGTAATATTTAGCTGACCTGAAGTTAAAGGTCCTGAATTTGACCCTGTTTTGTTGGGCAAATTTCAGATTGGCGTGGTCCATTCTGCACTTTTATCATCCGGAGACGTAAATGCAGTGGTCGTATCCTGAAGATGTTGTTTGTGTGGTCACCACTCTGTCCAGTCAGCACGTGTGAAGTTTGTAGCTGCTGTCTTGCGGGGACTCCAAGATTATGGGATTAAGTAAGTGACATTTTTTTTTTACTGTTAATAATAAAAATAAAAAGTATTTGCCTGTGATTTCACTTTATAGATAGAGATTTGACACAGGTGCTACGTTTGTGTTCCTATACTGGATTTCTGTACTACCTAAAAGGAAAATAAAATAAAAAATAACAAAATATGATAATAAATTATTTGATTTCATATAGCAAAATTGAACCACTTTGAATTATTATGATGGAATTATAATAAACGTAATTTTCTCTCTTCCTCTTCTTCTCTCTCTTAACACGTTGGCATTTTTAATTTGTTTTAGAATAAATTTCTTAAAGAAACTATTTATATTTATGATGGAATTATAAAAGCAAATTTTTATTGTTTATGAAAATAAATAGGGGAAATAGTTGGAGAGAGAGAGAGAGAGAGAGAGAGAGAGAGAGAGAGAGAGAGAGAGAGAGAGAGAGAGAGAGAGAGAGAGAGAGAGAGAGAGAGAGATTTTCAAAGTTTTTCTTCTTGGTCACCAAATTCATGTTTTCTTTTTCCTTATATACGGAGATATTCAAAAGAATTTTTAAAAACCTTCATTAATTTTAGTTTTCAATGTTTGGCAATTTTTTTAAACTTATTTTATCTGAATGTTTAGGTTAAAGGCTTGGAATTGTGGAATTGGACCATTGTGGTCTGCATTCATGGTGAGTCCTGCTATCGAATGAAGCTGCTGTATTAAATGTGGAAACCACCACATGACACCACATCACTCCGACGTCTGCACGGCCGCCAGGCACTCAATGAACAACACACTCAACACATACAAGGTAAGTTTATAAACTTACTGCTCAGAGCTTGCAAGGCACTTAAATTTGATCATATAATACTTTAATGTATAGTCCTTTCGTATCTCAACTATTAGATTTTTATGTATAATGTAAATTTAAAAATTTAATTTTCTGATTTTCAATTTCATTTTTTTTTTTCGTGCTATGTTTATTTTAGCTTGACGCAAAAACAAATGAATGAATGAATGAATGAATGAATGAATGAATGAATGAATGAATGAATGAATGAATGAATGAATGAATGAATGAATGAATGAATGAATGAATGAATGAATGAATGAATGAATGAATGAATGAATGAATGAATGAATGTATGAATGAATCAATGAATCAATGAATCAATAAAATGTTTCATATGTGATTAAGAACTAAAACTATTATTTTTTAATACTTCAAATAAATGTATGAATGCTGTCGTATTAATTTGTCTCGTATTGTTTATCGGAAACGGACAAGTGAAAACAGACACTAGGAACTAGGTTCTTTGCATTTTTTTTTCAGGACAAGGATCAGATTTAAAAGTGCTTTGCAAGTTTTTTTATCCTCACTCTCATTCAATTTTGTTTATGATTTTACTTTTTTACGTGTTATACACCATTAAGAATGTAAGCAAAACAAAACCCAATCATAGATTTTGAGGACACAAATGTTAATAAGAAAATGTCTTATTTACTGTTAATATAAATACCTAGAAAATAAAACTGTATTACAATGATATTGAAAAGTCATTTAACTTAAAAAGGGAGCTTTTCAAAACAATATTTTTATCATAGGCTGAGGACGGGAAATGTGTACCTAAAATTACAGTTGCGGGAGAAAAAAAGATTCATAATATATAATATGGTACTTTATTATATAGAGAAAGTCAACAGTAATTTTAGAGATTATAAACACTTTACTTTCCATTATTTTGTACATTGTACAACATATCATTACAAACATACATAAAATTATCTACAATCAATATACATTTTATAGTTTATTTGTGTCAAGAAAAACATTGATATTGTGTAACATTTTTTATTTAATATCGAACCTCTTGTATATGGAACAGTATTTAACTATAGACTATAGAGTATACAGCATTATTAATAAGGAGAACACAGGATTCTGGTCCGTTTTGAATCAAAGAGAGGCTCTGTTTTGTGATATTTACAAACAACAAGTTATACTTATATTTCATATTTTTCACTACGTGTACTACTATAACAATATATCACACTAGCTAGAAATGAGCACACACTGTGAAAATTTGTGTATGACAGTATTATTGCACGCAAACTTATGCCGACTTGAATGAACACAATGTCAATAACATAGATAGATTGAGCAAAATATTGTGCCCCACTCACAGTACTTAAAGTGTTAAATACTCATACAGCTTTAATCTGCAAGCTAAGTAGCAAACTGGCACTGCGAATAACAGTTATTGAGCGACGTGTTGACGAGGACCCAATTCACAGTATTTAATCAATAATAAATCATATTTATTGTTTATTTACTGTATGTTGGTTTCTTGTGTTTTACATCACGTTCTGCAAGTTTTCAATGAGCAAGACTGACGATGCATACATTAATTATCACATTAATTAAATAATACTTACTGTATATGACATGCATATTGGCAATTAAGTCAGTTACGCTGCAAAAAAACGAATACTAAAAAATTTGTGTCAGCGAGATACTTTTTTTACTGTGCATGTAAATTCTTTGAGTCTTCATCGAGAAGAGCTTTTTGTCCCATATAGACTTGGGCCTATAATATTCAAGAATGGTTTGTTAAACGGAAACTCATATATATAAGCCTTTTTGTTGAAAATGATACATGATGAATTCATTTTTAATTAAACTGCCTGTATGGACTTTGCCTTAAACGCATCATACTCTGAAGACATCACAACATAAGACATAATTATTTTATATTTTTGTAATAAAACTGTGGTTAAACAATATATTGGAAACTTTCCTAGACTTTAAAATTTAAAAAATTTAATTATCAATTGCAAAAAATATTAATAATAATAATAATAAAAAAAAAAAGTTATATGATCGAAAAACATATCTTGAGATGTTTTATGAAGATTAAAGATATAACTAAAGCTTGAAGAATAAATTATTTATATGAATGTTCCTACATTTAATTTTATTGTCTAATCACAATGCTCATAAATATAATAGTATTAATTATTGTAATTAATTATTATACAGATCGTATAGTAGTTAGCTTAAGCATTTTTAATTTCATTGATCTGTGATTGGGTTTTCCGTCCAATTATTAATAATATTAGAGTTTTTTTTAGCTTGTAACCAATATAATAAATATTGGTTCTGCTCAATTGACCCTGTTGTTTTGGGCAATTTGCAGGTGCTGTGAACTTGGATCCACTAAACGGTGGAGGATGGTACTTCAAACTTCAAGCAAGCATCCATCTTGCAGCTTGCCACTGGGATAGCACGCACTCACGTGAATGTAAGTAAATTTACCTCATTTATTCCTCTTATAGAGTGTGTGCATGAAAAAGCGTGGGAATGCGAATGTACACCATACTAGAGCAATGAATAACATTGCGCAGGATAGGTAAACATCGATTTTAGCTTTTTTCTTTGGAAAATTAGAAAAAGAAAATTTATTGTTATTAGTTTTCTCGCTCTTAAAAAATTACGAAGAAAAAATAAAAACTTGCCAAATGAATCATTTTCCCTTAACGGGCCATGTTATTTAGTGCTCACATATGGCGTCGACTTTTATATCAATGCAATCACTCTATAGTGTCACATGGTGCATGTAGTAATTTCCTGTTGTTACCTAAATATGAACATTTTGAAAATTAAAAAAGAAGATAAGAGAGATTGAAGTTTGTTAAGTTGGAAGCAAAGTAAAATCCAAGACAAGATTAAGATTGATTATTACAAAAATCGTTTATTTAGAAGGAAGTAACTGTTAATTAGGCAATTTTGTGCTTTAAAAACATGAAATTAAAAGTGGCATAATTTAATGAGATTTCAATTATTTTCACAAATGCAAAAATTTTTGTGACCTTAATATTTAATTAGTCGTATATTATAGTAATCGTAGTAATAAATAGTCACGGACAAAAATAAATATAAAATAATAATGCTAGATAGTTTTCAACTCAACAGTATTATCTATGCTTTACTTCATGTTAACTATGTTACAAAACAGAAATATCATACTGTACAGCATGACCATTATGTTTTTCTTATTAAGCATCATTTATGCAATAATGACATAAATGCAGTATAAATTACGTCATTTATTATTTCCGTGCATGACGGGATGACGTAAGAAGTACGATGCTCATTAAATTGTATTCTTGGTTGTATGTGTTAAGCATGTAAATTTTTTAATTTTTTTCATTTCTTATTTCATTTTAAAATACTGTTTATAAAATAAAATGACTAAAATTCAAAGTAAAGTAATTTTAAGAGTTCCTATGCTTCATGTCACGTGTCATTTGTGTGGAACTTTATATTGTAAAAATTATCTAAACTTTGATGTGTGCTTCTTTTGTTGGTGAGATCTGCGAGAAGAGAGTTGTAATCAAATACGTTTCACTAGTGTAGATCTTCTTACTTCATATCGTCTGCATGATTCCCGCTAACTCCAAGATAACAGTGTGAAATAAAATGGAATGTAAATTAAAAGTGCAGTCACAGCGCAAAACGTTATATTTTATCTGGCTGTGCACTCTGTGCAGTCAAGGATATGGTATCAAAGCTTCGAGCCGCTTTAATTCTTGCCTTACACCTCAATGCTGCGGAGTGCTATAAGCGCAGATCCAGGGGGTGGGGGGTAGGGGGCGAAGGGGGCGATAAAAATTAAACGGATAAACGGTCCACGTGGGTGAAAAAAAAAAGAGAAAAAAAGGTGATTAAAAAATAATAATAACACTAATAAATCGCAGCTACAGCGCATTTATTATTATTATTTTTTTATATAATTCATTTTATTTATTAAGGTCCTACTTTAGGGTAGCATTTTTGTCACAAAATTCAACTTGATATCATTTTTTAGCTTTTACTGAACCAAAGAACAATGCTCTATACTCCCAAAAGTTTCAGCTCAAATTAAATCGTCCTCTAATAAGCCACAAAGTTTGTTTGTTTTTCGCTCCCTTTAACATTTAAAAGATACGAAACTTAAAGCTCATCGTATGCAAAATTTAATTAATCATCTTCTCAGCAAAAAAATACCAGCAGCGTAGCTTACAGATCAACTTTTAATCAATTCGAGATTAAAAACAATTTTAACGAGATTTTTACGGAGACAAAAATTACTGTTGGTTGCATATTCATCGCCGGGATTTTTTTTCTTTGCAAATTAGTTATGGAAAAATCTGAAAATTAATTTTCATTAAAAGCCGATCTGAAGAACAAGCTATTATTTTCTTAAACCACTGAAATAAATTCAAAGTGGTTCAAAATTGGGGTTCAAATATGGAATCATTAGCATAGGTGATGGGGCATTTTCCAACACTTTGACGTTCTGTTGTGACGATAGTTTTTGAGATAGAATTTCTTTAATTTTATTTCTGGGTAAAGCAGCCGTAACCTAATACAAAATAATAAAAATACACCCCTACCGTGAAGTAGTTCCTTAATTATTTTACTTCCTTCGCCCCCTCTCTCCCTGTGAAGACAAATGAGTAAAATAACAATAATAGAACACTTGCAATAAACGATATATTTAAAATAAATTGGAATATTCATAATGCATTTCTTATGGAAAAATTGTTTTCACTTACACGTTGCAACAATTACAAAGATATCATTGCAAGTGGTCCATTGGACTAAAGGCTTAGTTTTATTTTATTTTTATTTTTTTCAAATTTTATATATCTTAAAACGCGTGTAAAAAAGTATGTCTAATATCTCCGGAATCAATGGAGTAGTTTTCTCAAAAATTGCAAATACACAAACGAAACAAAAAATATAACACTAATTTTTTTTATCTAAGTAATATATTATACTGTACTGAACGACAAACGATATTTTGTTGTCTTGTGCAATAAAAATCATCGTCATTACATATAAAATTATCAATGTTTGTAACATTAACTCTCTCTAAACTATTATATAAGATGACATCACGAGTGAGTCATTGATATGAATGATATGATATATTGTGCACTAGAGAATGAACTTACTCATGGGATCTATATCGACTTGTTACTACAAATGAATACTTGCAATATATATACCCAAAGCATTTCAAAATCAGATGGCATGAAAATAATAATAATTTTAAAAATATAACATAAAAATATAATTATGTAGATATATTATGCAATGCCTTTGTTGAAAAATATGTCTTTAAATATTTGCATAGAGTAAGTAAAACAATTAACTTGCAATTTTATAGTAACTTTTTTGTATATTATGTGAGTTTAAAACTATTAATTTTTATACTTCTACTCATTGCCAATAAAATAGCATAATAAATAACTGTAATGTGTTCACTTTGTCTAATCCCATGGTTTTGGGTACTGTAATGACATATTTCATGAGTTTATTGTTAATTATTATCTCCATATATAATGATAATGCAAGAAGTTACAGTGCTTAAAATATATTTAACATTTTTGAGGGAGGAGTGTATTATGTAATTTTACTAATTTTATATTAATATAATATTATATTATATTATGTAGTATTATATTATATTTTTCAACTATATACAAACTTTTTTTTAAGTATAATGCAGTAAAATATATTGTCAAAATGAAATTGATTCAGAGAGCCGCCTAATTTTACTAATGCTTTTAAGACATTTTCATTTTGCTTCATAAGTATTGATAACATTTAACAATAGGCGTGACAAAGCAAGTAACGAAGCGCTAGCAAAGTTGTGATTATAGCAAAATCATACAATAAATGACGTTCACGTTTTTTATTGAGCATTCTAGAACGTATCATAATATAGAATTATCAACAATGCTACAAAATAATATGATTAAATCATTTGTATTTATGTGTATCTATTAAACTATTTAATAATCAAAGATACGATACAGCTACTTTTGAGCCTAGACTTTTCTTAAATTCTTAATTGTTTGTTGATTAGATTTTTATTCATTTTCTTTTAATAATTTTAGTAATTATGAATGTTAAGGTCGTTAAACTGATTTGTTTTCTTTGTTTTGTTTTTTTACAATTGCGAGGACAATTGTGCTGCAGCCATCATGACTCTAGCTTCCGAATGTTGCTGCTGTGTTTAATGTGGAAACCACCACATGACACTACACCACTCTGTCGTCTGCACGGCCGCCACCTTCGTGCAAACTAGGCACTCAATGAACAACACACTCGCCTCATACAAGGTAAGTTTATAAACTTACTGCTCTGAGCTTGCAAAGCACTTAATTTTGGTCATATTATATTGTAGTGTATCTCAACTGTTAGATATATAAAATGTGAATCAATTGAATTCAATTTTCATGTTTCCTGTTTTTATGTTTTGTCAATTGCGGGTGCGTGTGCTATTAATTTAAATAGAAAGTTATTTAAAATTAAATTTACCTTATAATTTGAAACTAGAAATATAACAAATTTTGTTAGCTTTGAATTTGATTTAAAAATATAGGCATTATTTATTAATTACATAAAATAAACGCATGGAATGCACTATATGTCATATTATTTGGTCTCGTATTGTAAATAGCGGGAATTGAGTATAATAAAAGCAACAGAAAGGGGAGGAAATACGTAATTTGCAGTTTTTTTTTTTTTTTTTTTTTTTTTTTTTTTTAAAGAACACGGATCAGATTAAAAGTGCTTTGCAAGTTTTTAATTCTCACCCTCATTCAATTTTGTTACTGATTTTTTTTACACACTTTTCTCTTTATCAAGAACGGATGAAAAATTCAATCACAAGCTTATAGGAGACAAATATTACTATAAAAATGTATTTGTTAGTATAATTATTTACTTAGTATATTTCCTAAAATTTATGACTAAAACTTAGAAAATAGAACTGTATAGTGTATAACGATAAAGTGTATATTATTTAAAAAATCTGTTGGCCTAGCGTAAGATTGTTTTTAAGGGAGTAGGGTACCGACCTTTTATCTCAAAAACTAGAAGTGTTTTAGGTCTAAATTTAGGTGTCATTATGTAGTTAAGGGTCACACTTAGCCATGATAAAAGTTTATGATGTTTGACCGTCCCGAAAAAAAGAAAAAAAATATTGAAATTAACATTGGGCCTTATGGGCTTAAAATTACAAAAAATCATATAAATTTAATTTGCAAGGTGACCCCCGCCTCCCCAAATTTTTATATATTTGAAATTGTCTTAAGCTGAAGTTTCATTGTGCAAATTTTCAGATTTTTTTGACGAGAAAAGTTTGAGTCTAATGGCCGACGTCGGTCCCCTACTCCCTTAATTGCACGAGGGTAGAATATTTAAGTTTAAAATAGCTGTTTACCTTTTTGTTGTGTTGCACATTAAAATATTAAAACCTTTTCTATAGGGTGTATGCGTATGATGTCATGTTTAATGCATGGACGCCATACTGCATGGAGTAATAAATCACATTGCTCAGCATAGGACAAATATTTTATATATATATTTATATTTATATATATTTATATTTTAGTCTATTTTCTTTGGGAAATCGGTTAATTTTTTTAGTTATTAATATTTTCCTCACATACTTGAGATACTAATTCAACCTATGCTTCAATGCATCAATGAGCATCAATGCTCACAAAAAATATTTTTTTAAACTGACAAAATGATTCATTTCCTTATGCGGTCCATGTTATTGAGTGATCCATGAGTGAGTTTACTTAAACATGAATGCATACACCCTATGTAGGTAAAATTATTGAGGAGTAATTGAGATCACTAAATATGGCATTGGACATTTAATCTTCATTGGATGACAATTTAACGCCATTGATTATTAATTGCTACTCCAGTTCATACAACTTTGAGAGGAACTTTTGAAAACAATTATTCATATCATAAACTTAAAGAACAGTGTGCCTCAAATAATATTTGAAAAAAGAAGTCTCAACTTATAAGTAAAGAACTTGTTTGTCCACAATATAATGTTATAATTTATTGTATACCTTATTAAATAAATATACATAGTGCAAGTCAACTGTAATTTTAAAGATTAAATATTTGATTGTGTTCCATGACTGCAGAACATGAACATACATGCTGTCTTATACATAATAATAACAACAAACACTATATATATTATACATTTCATGGCTCATTTGTTGAAAGAAAATCATTGATATTGTAAAAGATTTCCTAATATCAAATTCTGTCATCTGAATTTTAAAGCAATGTATATGGAACAGTATTTTACTAGAGGGTAGTACATGACTGCTGGTCTGTTTTGACTCAAAGAGAGGCTCTGCCATGTAATATTTACCATCAGTAAGTTATATTTATATATTATCAATTTTTTGCAAGCTATATAATCAGACGTGTATTGCTAAAACAATAATCGCACTAAAGAAGTGTTACATAAAATGTCACTTTATTTTTGTGTGATCATAGCTTGCATTAATATGGAGACTTGAGTGAATGTATTGCTCTATATAAATACATGTCATTAACATAAGGCAGTTCGAGTAAAATATTGTGCCCCACTGACAGTACTTCAATGTGTATACAGCTTATATCTGCAAGCTAGATAGCAAACTGATACGGTCTATTATCGAGAGACGAGTCTACGAGAACCCAGTTTTATGGCAATTACCGAGAAAATTTGATTAAAAATGTATTTTCTTCGGTATTTAACATAAAATGATGGTTTCTTGTTTTACATCTTTGTATTGAAGATATCAAGTATTCAAATAATGTTTTGTGACCGATACTATAAATATATTTACTTAATTTTTACATTTAATAAAATAATACTTACTTTATGTATCATGCCCATTCGGCATTAAGTTAGTTACGCTGCAAACAAACGGCTACTTTCAAATATTTTGTGTTAGAGATGTTCTATTTACTGTGCATGCAAATACTTTGAGTGTTCATTAAGAAAAGTTTTTGTCACATAAACTTAGGCCTAATATAACCTCAAAAGTGGAGTGATGAGTGCAAATTCATACTTTCAGAGCTTTTAGAAATTGTTTATAAATGAAACTATTTTTATTAGCCCTGCTTAGTTTGAATGTAGCGTTACACATCCTACTCTATGAAGTCGTCACGATAGAAAACATAAATATTCAATCAATCACAAGTTCATGTCATAAAAATAATACTGATGCTTTCATCTGCAAGAATTCAATTATATATATTATAAATATAAGAAAACAAGAAAGTAACAAATAATAATAAATAGTAATTTTTTATTTTATTACTATTATTATTATTATTTTTGCGCTGTGAATTAAGATTATTATTGAAATTTTACTAGGCTTGACAATGTTAAATTTGAAAATTTCAGTTATCATTAGAAAAAAAAAATAATAATAAAATTAAAATATGTGATAGCAAAACATATCGCGAGATGTGTTATATGAAGACTATAGATATAATTGAAACTTGAAGAATAATTCATTATTTTATAAATGTTCCTACATACAATTTATTTAATCACAATTATAGTAATAATATTAGTTGTTTTAATAAATCATTATACTGTTCGTACCATAGATATAGTTTTAATCATGTTAATTTAATTGATCAATAAATTTCATTGAGTGGCCACATTGTGATTGTGATTGGATTTTCCCTCAAATTATTATTATTTTTTTTTTTTAACCAATATAATAAATATTGGTTCTGTATAATTGACCCTGTTGTTTTTGGGCAATTTGCAGGAGCTGTGACCTTGCATCCACTCGTGGTCTCTGTGGAGGACGGTACTTCAAGTAATCGAGTGCAGCTCGCAGCTTACCACTGGGACAACACGCACACACGTTAAAGTAAGTAAACTTTTTTCTCGTTCTTTTTATAGCGTTATATGGTACGGTACATACTATACTGTGTTCCACTTTTCTGTCGTATACTTTATAAAGTTTAAGAAACAGATACATTGAAATGTGTAAATTTATGAAAGGAATTAAGTAAGTTAATTATCCTTATATAGATCCAATTAATTGCATGTATCAATCAAATAATCAATCAAATAATCAATCAATCAATCAATCAATCAATCAATCAATCAATCAATCAATCAATCAATCAATATAGCAGGAGTTACAGTAGCATGAATAGTTAACTTTCTCTTTCTTGTTTCTTAATGTAAAAAAATCAAAATTTCATTGTTTCAAAAATATGAATAAATAATAAAAAAAAAAAAAAAAATCAAAACATAAAATGTTTATGGTTATTGACCTCTGACCGTCGTACGGGTACCCTACTCCACAAAATATTTTTTTTCTATCTAATGAATATATATGTATAGGAAAATAATTAAAAGATGACTATCAATTGTCATCTCATCATTCAAAATTCTTGAAATTTAAAAAAATGAAAACTGCCTTCCTTTCAGAATAATTTTCATCATTTAATTTATTAAGGTATATTAAGGTGTAAACTTTGAGAGATAATATGCAAAGAGTGGGAGAGAGAGAAAGGGAGAGGTTTTAGGGCTTAGTGGTAGATATTATGATAACTTCAAATTCTTATATTTACCCCCCCTCCCCCTCCCCCCGTTTTAGTGACGTAGTTGGAGGAACTCAGCCATACTTTTTGCATGGTTGTTTGTGCGTTTATTGGTGCTCTCATGATAGATACCATTGGTGGGGAACTGCGCAAAGCCAGCGACTCAGTTACTTAGTTAGTCTCTCTGTACTCCACACTCAGGCTCGCTCAGGCTGCAGTATAGGTATGTCTTTAATTAAGTGACAATTTCATTAGTTTGCTTCCCTTGTCTTATTGTTAGGGTCATCAGCTTTAAATTTCGTTTGACTGATTCCTCTGTAAATATAGCACTTTGTCATTGTGTGCAAATGTAGAAGTAACTGAAAATAGTTCCTGATCTATATTGATTGTTTGTGTAACGAGGAAATAAAATAAGTCAAAGATGACAGACATAAGCAGCTATCGTAGCATCATAAAAATGGGTAAATATATAGTAAATTATAGTCATTTCTTTTTATTATTATAGATTGATGCTAGAGTAACATTTAGCATTATTTTTAATTTCAACATAGTAAGATATCAGTGTTGGTTTCTGTTTTAAATGTAAACAAATAAATAATGTTAAAAATCAAAATAATTATGAGTTTTTGATTGAGTGTGCTGTGATGTGTGGGTGAAAGTTGGTATAGTAGTTATTATTATTATTTATTATAACAATTAGAGTCTTTACAGCGTGATCACATCAAACTTAAAAACTAAATTAAGACTATCTTTAATCTTATAAGACAGTTCAAACATAGAATGCACATTACAGTTATTCAATCAATCAACAATATACATGGCAATGTTAACAATTTATACTCCGATTATTTAAATTTTTTTTATAATTATTTTTGAATCTTTTAAATACTAATTTTCATCTTTAGTGCTTAATTATTAATTAGTGTTACCAAAAAAAATTAATAATAATATAAATATTAATTAAAATAATAATATAAAAAAGTAATGTTTATTTTATGCTGCGATTATGACATGTATAAAATATAAATATTACTCTTTTGAAATAAATTATTGCAGACGTTTTTTGTGCTTACATCCCAGCTCTCTCTCTCTCTCTGTCTCTCTGTCTCTCTCTCTCTCTCTCTCTCTCTCTCTCTCTCTCTCTCTCTCTCTCTCTCTGTCTCTCTCTCTCTCTCTCTCTCACAGCATTTCAAAACCAATAATAATAATAATGAACAAAAACAGACGTGCATATTACCATTATTAATATTATTATTATATTGTTATTATAATATTATCATTATTATTATTTTGTGATGTCAGTAAAGAACAAGTATAACGTAGCAGACGTGAAAGATTTTGTTTACTAGCCGTCGTGCGGGGTGCCTACTCCACAGGATACATGTATCACATTGTTGTGTAATTTGCCTGACTCACAGGATACAATGTACTTTCGTGATTTGTTAAATAATGATTTTATTTTTCTTCATAGATATCAATATAATAATTTATTGCTTACCGTAGATACATAATTAATAAAGATCATTGTATATATAACAAACGTCATATCTTATTAATTTAAGAAAGAATAATATTCAATATTAATTTGGCTTGGTGGTATATTTATTTAAATGAAAATAATTTCTGAAACAAGCTATTTTAATTTTCACCGAAATTATTAAAATCAGAACGCAATTGTTTATGAAGGAGACAGAGAGGGAGAGAGGGAGAGAAAAAGAGAGAGAAAGACAGAAAGAGAGAGAGAGAGAGAGAGAGAGAGAGAGAGAGAGAGAGAGAGAGAGAGAGAGAGAGAGAGAGAGAGAGAGACAGTTATTGATAGAGAAAACGTAATATAGATATGCAGCGTTTTTGTTTAAAAAAAATCCATTTGAATCCAGCGTCTGTTTGATTTCTGCTTACTCAATGATAAACACATACACACCATCAAACCATTGATTTGGTTGTCAATTTTGATATTTTTATTGAAATACTCCGTGACAATATATAATATTCTTTCGATGTAGGGTGTATGCGGATGACGTCATATTTATTGCGCTTGGAGGCCATACTGGCGTAGTACATAACATTGCTCAGCATAGGACAAACTTCATTGAATGTTATAGCAACAATGTTAAAGTAATCAACATATCTGTGTTACTAAATTAAATTATAAATTTACTAAAGACTACTAGTATATATTAGAGTACCCTAGTATATTATGCAGTATAATACAAGAAATAATGCAATTAAACTACTATAGATTTGTATGTTCGAGAGTTGTTTTTTAAGCAAGTCTTCTTCTCAAATAAAACAAAGCTTATCGTATTGAGTTATGTTGAGATCAACAGGAACGAAGTGCTCCTCATTGTAGCAATCCTTGCGTATTTTCACCTGACTTAAGAATTTATTTATTTTGTTAGCATGCACCACTTTAGAATAGGTATAAAGTAAGGGAAACAAATATTTTACGCTAACATCAAGTGGTTTTTCAACTATACATGCTACATATTTATTTGAAATAATTAGATAATAATACAATTCTATACTATATACACACACATACACACACATATGCAACTATAACTTCATAATACATAATTTATGTACATTATAATATATATTTTTTTTAGAAGCCGTCGCCGTGCAAACAATACAATGCTCGTTCAGAATGAATGGTGCTCCGCCTTCACCTCCTTGACTTTCTGAAGACCCTTAACATGAAGTAAGTAAAACTATAACAAAATTGTTTTACTTACTGCAAAAACAGACAAAAATATGACGCTAACGTTTCTAAAATAATAAAAAAAAGCCAAAGTTAAAACTCAGAAATGCATAATTATAGATACATATATATATATAAAACCGATCTCATATATTTTAGGAGGAAATCGTATTATCATAGAAACGTTACTGTCATTTTTTAGTCTTCTCTTTTGATGATTTATTTAGCTAGCTTCTAGTATAAAATATCTTGTAATGTTTAGCAATGTTCATAATTTATAACTTAGGGTGTAGCTGACCTGAAAGTAAAGGTCCTGAAATTGACCCTGTGTTTTTTATGGGCATATTTCAGATTTACTGAATCCATGGTCTAAAAGAAAAAAAAAGTACAAACATTGGGTGACGTTGGTTCATTGGTCGCATTCTACTGAGTACGCTTATGTGACGTAATCGTGACACTTCAGTGCATCCACCGCCCTCACGTAACCCAGTCATACATCAAGCAACTCATGCATCCCCACCTGCTCATATACATAAATATACGGTAAGCTGATTGCTCTGAGTTTTGCCACACACTTAACAGTGATCACATACTCGTACCTTGTCTCAAATATCTCTCATATAATTATAATATTATTTTATATATTAATATACATAAAATCTAAATTAACATTAATAAATAAATTTTTAGTTTTTAGTTAGTAGTACTTTCAATCAAGAAAAATGTAACCTTGGTTTTATTTGTTAGGAATTAAATAAATATTTATATAATATATATTAGTCATATATAAATAAATGACTAAAATAATGGGCAATGTAGATCGGACTCGTGTATGAATACTTGCAGTTTTTTAAGTTTTACTGAAAAGCAGTTTGATCAAGATCTATATTCATACTAGATAGATAGATCTATCTATTCATATTGTTTTGTACAAAAACTGAAGCTCACATTTGGTTACTTGTGTAGGAGCTGTGCCGTCCTGCATGCTAAACGGCGTGAGGGTTAAAACCACAGAACACAGCCTTCGTCTTGCAGCAGCTTCAAATATCTGACCACACTTCCCAAAGTAGGTAAAATAGATTAACAGGCACACAAAAAGGCGCTAGCATTTCTTATAAGACGGAACATCGAAGCTCTGTGATATAGATGGCTATCTCAAAATTAAAATAGAAAACTTCGAAACTTTGTAGACAGACTTTTGGACAATACCTACAACTTGACTAAATAAATATTTACAACGATGACAACGTCTAAAACTTGACTAAAAAATATATATACAACAATGACTAAAATTTTACTAAAATAGTAAAACGAAAGACGACAAATTGACTAACACAAAATCTACAACTTCTGACTATCTAACTGCAACAATGACGACATTGACAATAGCTGCAACCTCGATTACAATACTAAGACAAAAACAACAGAATGCTAGCGTCTTTTTTTTTGCCTGGTTTCTTATTAAGTTATATAGGTACAGTTTCTTGTCTACAGTCTCATAGAATATTATATTATTTAAGCTTTACAAGTAATTATTTTGTTTTTAAATTTATTAAGGGCTTAGTTGACCTGAAGGTAAAGGTCCTGAATTTGACCCTGTGTTTTGGGCAAATTTCAGATTGACGTGGTCCATTCTGCACCGTAATCATCCTAAAAGCGGAAATCCAGTCGTGGCAATCTCACAAGGACTACCGGCAGATGGACAACACTCTGTCCAGGCAGCACGTACTTGATTTGCTGCTGCTCTGCAGGGACTTCAAGTGTAACACCCAAAGGTAATTACAACTTTTTTTCTTGTAAAAAATGCATAATTAGAGTGTAGCCTTTCAATAATTACGTAGATTTGATTGTATTATAAAAATAAAAATTAAATAATAAAAGCGACTAATTCTGTTATCACAAAATTTCTAAAATCGATATTTTTGTTAATGAATTAGGCCCCACGCACACTGAATTCAGAGGCAGACATAAGCATCAAATATTAATGTAATAGCATTTATCTAAGTATTATCAATTTTCATATCCGAGTTCTGCTTCTTTATTAATGTACACATACTTTTACATCATTCTAATGTAACAGATGGATGCTCCTTCAAAGTAGAATATAATTTCATTTTATTTTCAATATATTATTATCCATTTTTATGTTATTATTATTTTTTTAACGTTTTCTAAAGAATAACTTTTATTTACATCTATCCAACAATTGAATATATTTTCAGCGGTCTAAGTTCATATATAGATTAGAGTATATCAAAATCCACGTTTAATTTGTATACTTGTTTTCTAATATCATATCACTTTTACAATTTTAAAAATATTAAAAAAATATAAATTATTTTAAATAGTAAAAGTGAATTTTTATTTTATCGTGAAATTTATATTTTCAATATAGCTGTATATAGTATAGACAACGAAAAAAATACCCCTCTGTTACCGGCTATCATAAGAATGTCAGTTTTACCATTCTCTTCCCAGTTTGTTTGGTCAAAATTCTGTTTCTCTAATATTCATACTTCAGAGTATAAAGATTTGTGATATTTAATTGTAAACTAGATCTCTAACATTTTAATTTTTTTTTTTTTTTTTTTTACTGTAATTAAATTAAGGCGTTATATTTTTATTATACTAAACGTTCTTAGGCAAATATTTCAATTGAATTATATATCGATACTTAAGCGAGCGGCTTAAGGGTACGGATTGATTTGCTGTAATTTTCCTATATACAAATATAATGTATGAAACTATAATATAGCATAGTATGAATGTGTTTGCATTGGTGTGTCATAATTAAACATTCATGTCAAAAACAGTACAACAAAAACTCAAAAGAGAAAAATTATTCTACATTAAAATAATATAAAATATAATGAACAATTTTATAATTCATTCATGCTCTTACTTGTTTTGTATGTTGTTATCTAGTTATTTACATTAATTAAATCATTTTAACTTCCTATTATATAACATACTTCATAATACTTTTTTTTTTATTATTGTTTTAATGATTGAATCGGATAGTTTATTTCTATGATCTTCATTAAGATTATTAAGACGGTTGCTTACTCTTCTGTAAACTAAGAATACTCTATGTTGATATTCTCAATTCAGTAATATTTTAATTTGAATGTGCACGTATTTTTTGGACTTTCAATTAATAAAATATTTAGAATTAAACTGGCAATTAAAAAACGTAATATACATAATTAATAATAAAACAGGATTTGTAATCATGTATTTAACAAAGTTAGTTGATATTGCGTGGTAATACTTAGATGACTTGAAGGTAAAAGTCCTGAATTTGGCCCTGTTTTTTCTTGGGCAAATTTCAGATTGGCGAGTTCAATTCTACACTGTTATCATCCTACCAAAGTCGTAAATCCAGTCTTGGTAATCTCAAGAGGTTTTACCTGTGGCCGTATACCTCTCTGTCCAGGCAACACATCCGTGTTTCGCTGCTGTTGTGCGGGGACTTGACGTTTAACAAACTAGGTAAGTAAATATTTTTTTACTTACAGCTCAAAAGGTGACGTGTTACATACAAAAAAAGTTCTATCATTTATTTTTGAAATAATATTTATTTCTCAGTACACTCGTAATCATTATAAATATGAAATAGAGAATTATACTGCACTTTTTATAAATTCCAACACTTATTATTTTAATTTTCTAACTTAAATGTTAATTACTTTGATGTTGAAATAGTATGATGATTTAATCCATCTCTTATTTATGCAGTTTTACTTGGTACTGCTACGTGATTCCATGCTTTTTAATTGAAGCTCCAAATGTAACAAAAATAGTTATATGAGGGTTTAATAATTACTGTATTAGTACGTCATAATTGTAAGTTCTTAAACACTTATTTTAAGCTCTACTAACTTGTAAGTTTTTTTTATATATTGACCGAAAAGCATGATAAAAAATATATAATATATAATATGGAAAAAACACGAATATACACAATTTTTTCTTTTTATTTGTCATTGTGATCTGCCTTAATTTTAATAAAATGTGTTTTAAAGTATTCTATATCACAACATTTTTTTGCTAATGTATAAATGCCAGTTGTAACACACTTTTAACCTTATAAATTAGATCTTGAGGATAAATATAATGTACTTTATATTTTATGTAACGTTCTTACGTAATTCATTGTCGCAGACGTTGTATTAAATAATACCAAAGTATGAAGTTGTTAACCAAATACGTCTATTATATTATTAGGGTTAAGTTAGCAGTTAAAGTTATCTGTGTTCACTGCATTCTAATGATTCTCGGGATGCAAGTGTTTCTCTGCTGCTTCATGAGAGACTATAAATGCACGATGTTCCCTAGAGATAAGAACTTATTGGACGTATTATCATTGTTCAGACGTAGTATGATTTGTGGTTCTTGTAAAGGAAATAAAGAGTAATAAAACGTATCACATGAATCAGAAATATAACTGATTTGATCTGAGCTTTTTTTTTTTTTTTTTTTTTGTTATTGAAAAAATATTATTTTTTTCTATTTATTAGCCAGATGCATTAAATTCTAATTTTCTTCTATAATTATTAAACTTTTAGTAATTAGTAAATATTTAATTTTGTAAATTAGAAGTTCTTTTAAATTGTGTGCAGGACATTTTATCTTATTTTTTAAAGAAAAGAAATTGACAACTTTGATTTGTACTGCTGTTATTTGCTTATAACAATTTTTTTTTCATTATATATATATGTAATATGAAAGTGTCTCTAACTACGTCTCATCTTTAATGTTCTCTAATGTACTTCTATTGTGTAATATTTATGTGTAAAAAAATGAAATTTGTAAGATATTTTGGTAAAATCATATTTTAAATTTCATACTTAATATATTATTTTTTATAATCATATGCATTTCATTTATGCAAAATATCTTACATTTCATTTAGACCACTCATCGTTTCTAATAATAAATAAAAATAAAGAGAAAGGAAGGATATAACATAATTATAAAAAATTGTATCACTCGTATTTTAAAGTGTGCTTTCTTGTTAGCACTAATCAGTATAATATGTATAAATCTTATACATACGCTACATATCTTAATATGATTGTATTATCTTATTGTGTTACTGTAAGATTTTTTGATATTTTCTTTGTAATTTGTTTAATTTTAAGTTATTATGTATTGAAATAATGTTATCTATCGTTGATTCAATTTTCATAAAATATTCTATTGCCTTAAAACACGTAAACTCATTTGTATAATCTAATGTAGCAATTAAGTTTCTTACGATTTGTAAATGAGGATGTGCACGTCACTTTTTGTATTTTAAAACAATAAATCGAAATGTTTAGAATTTATGAAACGTGCAATTATATCACTAAATATTTAAAATTTGTACATTTATTTAACATTATTTCAATAAGGAATTTCATATTGTCTGCTGTTATTTGCTTATAACAATTTTTTTATATTATATATATATAATATGAAATTGTCTCTAACTACGTCTTATCTTTATTAGGGTTAAGTTACCGTATTGTAAGTTGTCTCATGTGTTCACTGTCAAAATACGAATATTGATCTGATAGCTAATGTCCCGGCTATTATTATTATTACTGTTAGCACGTCTTTATTTTCTAATATATACAGATTTTTTTTGTTTTGACAACTTTGATTTCTACTGCTGTTATTTGCTTATAACAATTTTTTTTATATCATATATATATTATTAAAATGTCTCTAACTACGTCTTAATTTTATTACGGTTAAGTTACCGTTATGTAAGTTATCTCATGTGTTCACTGTCAAAATACGAATATTGATCTGATAGCTAATTTCACGGCTATTATTATTAAGCACGTCTTTTTTCTTATATCTGCAGAAAAAAAATTGACAACTTTCATTTGTTCTGTTGCTATTTTTTTACAGCTCTCTTATGTACTTCTATAGTGTAATATTTATGTGTAAAAAAATGAAATTTGTAAGATATTTTGGTAAAATCATATTTTTAATTTGATACTTAATACATTATTTTTTATAATAATCATATGGATTTCATTTATGCAAAATATCTTACATTTCATTTTGACCTCTCATCGTTTCTAATAATAAATAAAAATAAAGAGAAACGAAGGATATAATATAATTATAAAAAACTGTATCTCTTGTATTTGAAAGTGTGCTTTCTTAATAGCACTAATCAGTATATTATGTGTAAAACGTACATACGCTACATATCTTAATAACATTGTATTATCTTATTGTGTTACTGTAAGATTTTTTGAAATTTTCTTTGTAATTTGTTTAATTTTAAGTTATTATGTATTGAAATAATGTTATCTATCGTTGATTCAATTTTCATAAAATATTCTATTGCCTTAAAACACGTAAACTCATTTGTATAATCTAATGTAGCGATTAATTTTCTTACGATATGTAAATGAGGATGTGCACGTCACTTTTTGTATTTTAAAACAATAAATCTAAATGTTTAGAATTTATGAAACTTGCAATTATATCTCTAAATATTTAAAATATATACATTTATTTAACATTATTTCAATAAGTAATTTCATATTGTCTAGTAATATTTAGCTGACCTGAAGTTAAAGGTCCTGAATTTGACCCTGTTTTGTTGGGCAAATTTCAGATTGGCGTGGTCCATTCTGCACTTTTATCATCCGGAGACGTAAAAATAAATCTTGAGAATACATCTAATTAACTTCTTTTTATTTCATTATTATAATAAAAGTATTAAAATCTTATAGTTTTCCTTACTATTGTTCTGAGATTAGATCTATGTAATGATTATTGATGTTGAAATAGTATGATGATTTAATCCATCTCTTATTTATACAGTTTTACTTGGTACTTTTACATGATTCTATCCTTTTTATTGAAGCTCCAAATGTAACAAAAATAGTTATATTATTATGAGGGTTCAATTCTGGGATGCGATGAGCTAAGTTTGATGTTGATCAGGCTAGCTTGAAAGCCTAAAAACGCACCAAGTTAAATCTGTTCCTTGCTAGATGTGCTGTTCATGACAGACTATAAATGCACGATGTTCCGTAGAGTTAAGAACTTATTTGACGTATTATCATTCTT
The DNA here is from genome assembly GCA_949318235.1 of Ecdyonurus torrentis. Classification (NCBI taxonomy): domain Eukaryota; kingdom Metazoa; phylum Arthropoda; class Insecta; order Ephemeroptera; family Heptageniidae; genus Ecdyonurus; species Ecdyonurus torrentis. The sequence continues at coordinate 47,882,187 of OX439127.1, forward strand.
CAGACGTAGCATGACTTGTGGTTCTTGTAAAGGAAATAAAGAGTAATAAGACGTATCATACTGTATGAATCAGAAATATAACTGATTTAATCTGTGCTTTTTTTTTTATTGAAAAAAAAGTTCAATTTATTAGCCAGATGCATCAAATTCTAATCGTCTTCTATAATTATTTAAAATGTTAGTAATGTCAGTTAGAAGTTCTTTTAAATTGTGTGCAGAACATTTTTTTCTTATTTTTTTAAAGAAAAAAAAATTTGACAACTTCGATTTGTTCTACTGTTATTTGCTTATAACAATTTTTTATTTATTTATATATATAATATGTAATTGTATCTAACTACGTCTCATCTTTATTATGATTAAGTTACCGTATTGTAAGTTGTTTCATGTGTTCTCTGTCAAAATACGAATATTGATCTGATAGCTAATGTCCCGGCTATTATTATTATTACTTAGCACGTCTTTTTTTCTTATATCTGCAGAAAAAAAATTAACAACTTTCATTTGTACTGTTGTTATTTTTTTACAGCTCTCTAATGTACTTCTATTGTGTAATATTTATGTGTAAAAAATGAAATTTGTAAGATATTTTGGTAAAATCATATTTTAAATTTGATAATTAATATATTGTTTTTTATAATAACCATATGGATTTCATTTATGCAAAATATCTTACATTTCATTTAGACCACTCATCGTTTCTAATAATACATAAAAATATAGAGAAAGGAAGGATATAACATAATTATACAAAATTGTATCACTCGTATTTTAAAGTGTGCTTTCTTGTTAGCACTAATCAGTATATGTATAAATCTTATACATACGCTACATATCTTAATATAATTGTATTGTCTTATTGTGTTACTGTAAGATTTTTTGAAATTTCTTTGTAATTTGTTTGATTTTAAGTTATTATATATTTAAATAGTGTTATCTATCGTTGATTCAATTTTCATACAATGTTCTATTGACTTAAAACACGTAAACTCATTTGTATAAACTAATGTAACTATTAAGTTTCTAACGATATGTAAATGAGGATGTGCACGTCACTTTTTGTATTTTAAAATATTAAATCGAAATATTTAGAACTTATGAAACTTGCAATTATATCACTAAATATTTTAAAATATATACATTTATTTAACATTGTTTTCAATAAGTAATTTTATATTGTCTAGTAATATTTAGCTGACCTGAAGTTAAAGGTCCTGAATTTGACCCTGTTTTGTTGGGCAAATTTCAGATTGGCGTGGTCCATTCTGCACTTTTATCATCCGGAGACGTAAATGCAGTGGTCGTATCCTGAAGATGTTGTTTGTGTGGTCACCACTCTGTCCAGTCAGCACGTGTGAAGTTTGTAGCTGCTGTCTTGCGGGGACTCCAAGATTATGGGATTAAGTAAGTGACATTTTTTTTTTACTGTTAATAATAAAAATAAAAAGTATTTGCCTGTGATTTCACTTTATAGATAGAGATTTGACACAGGTGCTACGTTTGTGTTCCTATACTGGATTTCTGTACTACCTAAAAGGAAAATAAAATAAAAAATAACAAAATATGATAATAAATTATTTGATTTCATATAGCAAAATTGAACCACTTTGAATTATTATGATGGAATTATAATAAACGTAATTTTCTCTCTTCCTCTTCTTCTCTCTCTTAACACGTTGGCATTTTTAATTTGTTTTAGAATAAATTTCTTAAAGAAACTATTTATATTTATGATGGAATTATAAAAGCAAATTTTTATTGTTTATAAAAATAAATAGGGGAAATAGTTGGAGAGAGAGAGAGAGAGAGAGAGAGAGATTTTCAAAGTTTTTCTTCTTGGTCACCAAATTCATGTTTTCTTTTTCCTTATATACGGAGATATTCAAAAGAATTTTTAAAAACCTTCATTAATTTTAGTTTTCAATGTTTGGCAATTTTTTTAAACTTATTTTATCTGAATGTTTAGGTTAAAGGCTTGGAATTGTGGAATTGGACCATTGTGGTCTGCATTCATGGTGAGTCCTGCTATCGAATGAAGCTACTGTATTAAATGTGGAAACCACCACATGACACCACATCACTCCGACGTCTGCACGGCCGCCAGGCACTCAATGAACAACACACTCAACACATACAAGGTAAGTTTATAAACTTACTGCTCAGAGCTTGCAAGGCACTTAAATTTGATCATATAATACTTTAATGTATAGTCCTTTCGTATCTCAACTATTAGATTTTTATGTATAATGTAAATTTAAAAATTTAATTTTCTGATTTTCAATTTCATTTTTTTTTTCGTGCTATGTTTATTTTAGCTTGACGCAAAAACAAATGAATGAATGAATGAATGAATGAATGAATGAATGAATGAATGAATGAATGAATGAATGAATGAATGAATGAATGAATGAATGAATGAATGAATGAATGAATGAATGAATGAATGAATGAATGAATGAATGAATGAATGAATGAATGAATGAATGAATGAATGAATGAATGAATGAATGAATGAATGAATGAATGAATGAATGAATGAATGAATGAATGAATGAATGAATGAATGAATGAATGAATGAATGAATGAATGAATGAATGAATGAATGAATGAATGAATGAATGAATGAATGAATGAATGAATGAATGAAGGAATGAATGAATGAATGAATGAATGAATGTATGAATGAATCAATGAATGAATCAATAAAATGTTTCATATGTGATTAAGAACTAAAACTATTATTTTTTAATACTTCAAATAAATGTATGAATGCTGTCGTATTAATTTGTCTCGTATTGTTTATCGGAAACGGAGAAGTGAAAACAGACACTAGGAAATAGGTTCTTTGCATTTTTTTTTTTCAGGACAAGGATCAGATTTAAAAGTGCTTCGCAAGTTTTTTTATCCTCACTCTCATTCAATTTTGTTTATGATTTTACTTTTTTACGTGTTATACTTTATTAAGAATGTAAGCAAAACAAAACCCAATCATAGATTTTGAGGACACAAATGTTAATAAGAAAATGTCTTATTTACTGTTAATATAAATACCTAGAAAATAAAACTGTATTACGATGATATTGAAAAGTCATTTAACTTAAAAAGGGAGCTTTTCAAAACAATATTTTTATCATAGGCTGAGGACGGGAAATGTGTACCTAAAATTACAGTTGGAAGAAAAAAAGATTCATAATATATAATATGGTACTTTATTATATAGAGAAAGTCAACAGTAATTTTAAAGATTATAAACACTTTACTTTCCATTATTTTGTACATTGTACAACATATCATTACAAACATACATAAAATTATCTACAATCAATATACCTTTTATAGTTTATTTGTGTCAAGAAAAACATTGATATTGTGTAACATTTTTTATTTAATATCGAAGCTCTTGTATATGGAACAGTATTTAACTATAGACTATAGAGTATACAGCATTATTAATAAGGAGAACACAGGATTCTGGTCCGTTTTGAATCAAAGAGAGGCTCTGTTTTGTGATATTTACAAACAACAAGTTATACTTATATTTCAAATTTTTCACTACGTTTACTACTATAACAATATATCACACTAGCTAGAAATGAGCACACACTGTGAAAATTTGTGTATGACAGTATTATTGCACGCAAACTTATGCCGACTTGAATGAACATAATGTCAATAACATAGATAGATTGAGCAAAATATTGTGCCCCACTCACAGTACTTAAAGTGTTAAATACTCGCAAACTGGCACTGCGAATAACAGTTATTGAGCGACGTGTTGACGAGGACCCAATTCACAGTATTTAATCAATAATAAATCATATTTATTGTTTATTTACTGTATGTTGGTTTCTTGTGTTTTACATCACGTTCTGCAAGTTTTCAATGAGCAAGACTGACGATGCATACATTAATTATCACATTAATTAAATAATACTTACTGTATATGACATGCATATTGGCAATTAAGTCAGTTACGCTGCAAAAAAACGAATACTAAAAAATTTGTGTCAGCGAGATACTTTTTTTACTGTGCATGTAAATTCTTTGAGTCTTCATCGAGAAGAACTTTTTGTCCCATATAGACTTGGGCCTATAATATTCAAGAATGGTTTGTTAAACGGAAACTCATATATATAAGCCTTTTTGTTGAAAATGATACATGATGAATTCATTTTTAATTAAACTGCTTGTATGGACTTTGCCTTAAACGCATCATACTCTGAAGACATCAAAACATAAGACATAATTATTTTATATTTTTGTAATACCACTGTGATTAAACAATGTATTGGAAACTTTCCTTGACTTTAAAATTTATAAAATTTAATTATCAATTGCAAAAAATATTAATAATAATAATAATAAAAAAAAAGTTATATGATCGAAAAACATATCTTGAGATGTTTTATGAAGATTAAAGATATAATTAAAGCTTGAAGAATAAATCATTTTTATGAATGTTCCTACATTTAATTTTATTGTCTAATCACAATGTTCATAAACATAATGGTATTAATTATTGTAATTAATTATTATACAGATCGTATAGTAGTTAGCTTAAGCATTTTTAATTTCATTGATCAATAAAATTCACAGAGTGGCCAGATTGTGACTGTGATTGGGATTTCCGTCCAATTATTAATAATATTAGAGTTTTTTTTAGCTTGTAACCAATATAATAAATATTGGTTCTGCTAAATTGACCCTGTTGTTTTGGGCAATTTGCAGGTGCTGTGAACTTGGATCCACTAAACGGTGGAGGATGGTACTTCAAACTTCAAGCAAGCATCCATCTTGCAGCTTGCCACTGGGATAGCACGCACTCACGTGAATGTAAGTAAATTTACCTAATTTATTCCTCTTATAGAGTGTGTGCATGAAAAAGCGTGGGAATTCGAATGTACACCATACTAGAGCAATGAATAACATTGCGCAGGATAGGTAAACATCGATTTTAGCTTAGTAGTTTTCTCGCTCTTAAAAAATTACGAAGTATTTATAACCTTGCCAAATGAATCATTTTCCCTTAACGGGCCATGTTATTTAGTGCTCCCATATGGCGTCGACTTTTATATCAATGCAATCACTCTATAGCGTCACATGGTGCATGTAGTAATTTCCTGTTGTTACCTAAATATGAACATTTTGAAAATTAAAAAAGCAGATAAGAGAGATTGAAGTTTGTTAAGTTGGAAGCAAAGTAAAATCCAAGACAAGATTAAGATTGATTATTACAAAAATCACTTATTTAGAAGGAAGTAACTGTTAATTAGGCAATTTTGTGCTTTAAAAACATGAAATTAAAAGTGGCATAATTTAATGAGATTTCAATTATTTTCACAAATGCAAATAATTTTTGTGACCTTAATATTTAATTAGTCGTATATTATAGTGATCGTAGTAATAAATAGTCACGGACAAAAATAAATATAAAATAATAATGCTAGATAGTTTTCAACTCAACAGTATTATCTATGCTTTACTTCGTGTTAACTATGTTACAAAACAGAAATATCATACTGTACAGCATGACCATTATGTTTTTCTTATTTAGCATCATTTATGCAATAATGACATAAATGCAGTATAAATTACGTCATTTATTATTTCCGTGCATGACGGGATGACGTAAGAAGTACGATGCTCATTAAATTGTATTCTTGGTTGTATGTGTTAAGCATGTAAATTTTTTAATTTTTTTCATTTCTTATTTCATTTATTTTAAAATACTGTTTATAATATAAAATGATTAAATTTCAAAGTAAAGTAATTTTTAAGAGTTCCTATGCTTCATGTCACGTGTCATTTGTGTGGAACTTTATATTGTAAAAATTATCTAAACTTTGATGTGTGCTTCTTTTGTTGGTGAGCTCTGCGAGAAGAGAGTTGTAATCAAATACGTTTCACTATTGTAGATCTTCTTACTTCATATCGTCTGCATGATTCCCGCTAACTCAAAGATAACAGTGTGAAATAAAATGGAATTTAAATTAAAAGTGCAGTCACAGCGCAAAACGTTATATTTTATCTGGCTGTGCACTCTGTGCAGTCAAGGATATGGTATCAAAGCTTCGAGCCGCTTTAATTTTTGCCTTACACCTCACTGCTGCGGAGTGCTATAAGCACAGATTTAGGGGGTGGGGGGTAGGGGGCCAAGGGGGCGATAAAAATTAAACGGATAAACGGTCCACGTGGGTGAAAAAAAAAGAGAAAAAAAAAGGTGATTAAAAAAAAAATAATAATACTAATAAATCGCAGCTACAGCGCATTTATTATTATTTTTTTTATATAATTCATTTCATTTTTTAAGGTCCTACTTTAGGGCAGCATTTTTGTCACAAAATTCAACTTGATATCATTTTTTAGCTTTTACTGAACCAAAGAACAATTCCCTATACTCGAAAAAGTTTCAGCTCAAATTAAATCGTCCTCTAATAAGCCACAAAGTTTGTTTGTTTTTCGCTCCCTTTAACATTTAAATGATACGAAACTTAAAGCTCATCGTGTGCAAAATTTAATTAATCAACTTCTCAGCAAAAAATACCAGCAGCGTAGCTTAAATTACAGATCAACTTTTAATCAATTCGAGATTAAAAACAATTTTAACGAGATTTTTACGGAGACAAAAATTACTGTTGGTTGCATATTCATCGCCGGGATTTTTTTTCTTTGCAAATTAGTTATGGAAAAATCTGAAAATTAATTTTCATTAAAAGCCGATCTGAAGAACAAGCTATTATTTTCTTAAACCACTGAAATAAATTCAAAGTGGTTCAAAATTGGGGTTCAAATATGGAATCATTAGCATAGGTGATGGGGCATTTTCCAACACTTTGACGTTCTGTTGTGACGATAGTTTTTGAGATAGAATTTCTTTAATTTTATTTCTGGGTAAAGCAGCCGTAACCTATATACAAAATAATAAAAATACACCCCTACCGTGAAGTAGTTCCTTAATTATTTTACTTCCTTCGCCCCCTCTCTCCCTGTGAAGACAAATGAGTAAAATAACAATAATAGAACACTTGCAATAAACGAAATATTTAAAATAAATTGGAATATTCATAATGCATTTCTTATGGAAAAATTGTTTTTACTTACACGTTGCAACAATTACAATTACAAAACCTATTTCCGCGTGCATGGACTTGTAAGCTGTGACGTCACAAACCCGCAGCTGCCGTTTTTGAATTGAAAATAAATTGGAAATCAGTGACTCCGGCCAAATCACTGTTGATATTTAGGTACGTTAGGATATTTGGATTTGGCAAATTTTTGGTTCAAGGTGTTCTACGCCTTTAAGAATTGATTTATTTTGTTAGCATGCACAAATATAGAATAGGTATAAAGTAAGGGAAACAAATATTTTACGCTAACATCAAGTTGTTTTTCAACTATAAATGCTACATATTTATTTGAAATAATTAGATAATAATACAATTCTATACTACAGTATATATATACACACACATATATAACTATAACTACATAATTTATGTACATTATAATATTATTATTTTGAAGAAGCCGTCGCCGTGCAAACAATACAATGCTCGTTCAGAATGATGCGCTCCGCCTTCACCTCCTTGACTTTCTGAAGACCCTTAACATGAAGTAAGTAAAATTATAACAAAATTGTTTTACTTACTGCAAAAACAGACAAAAATATGACGCTGACGTTTCTAAAATAATAAAAACAAACAGCCAAAGTTAAAACTCAGGAATGCATATAAATAGATAATTATATATATAAAAAAAAAAACGATCTCATATATTTAAGGAGGAAATCGTATTATCATAGAAACGTTAGTGTCATTTTTTAGTCTTCTCTTTTGATGATTTATTTAGCTAGCTTCTAGTATAAAATATCTTGTAATGTTTAGCAATGTTCATAATTTATAACTTAGGGTGTAGCTGACCTGAAAGTAAAGGTCCTGAAATTGACCCAGTGTTTTTTATGGGCATATTTCAGATTTACTGAATCCATGGTCTAAAAGAAAAAAAAATTGCAAACATTGGGTGACGTTGGTTCATTGGTCGCATTCTTCTGAGTACGCTTATGTGACGTAATCGTGACACTTCACTGCATCCACGGCCTTTACGTAACGCAGTCTTACATCAAGCAACTCATGCATCCCCACCTGCTCATATACATATACGGTAAGTTAATTGCTCTGAGTTTTGCCACACACTTTACAGCGATCACATACTCGTACCTTATCTCAAATATCTCTCATATAATTATTATATTATTTTATATATTTATATACATAAAATCTAATTTAACATTAATAAATAAATTGATATTTCATTATTTTATTATTAGTATTTATTATTATTATTTTATTATTATTTATTAGTAAGGCCTAAGATCTATAAAACTATATGCCAAATCTATTAAAATATCAAACATGGCATCAAAAATATTTTAAAATCCACTCCATGAATTATTAATATTTAGATTTTTTTCACTTTGCACTAAACCTGCTTGTACTAAACTTTGTAAGTTAAACCTAATTAAATATCAAACCAGTGTCAAAATGAAAATTCAATTATTTAATTACTTACTAAATTAACAAATAAGAGGATCATATATAATATAATTATATAAAGTTTATGTGTATATAGGTTTTAATTCTTGTTATGTTAAACACAATGATTGTTTTTGAAGCACAAGTTATTACTTGTGGAAACTCGGGGCAACTCAGACTAGTGGGTAAAGTGGGATAAAAGAGTAGCACTTACAAATCCATTATTTGTTCCAAAAATAGTAAGTCGATTTAGTGAAAGAACAATCGATTATATATTGCCTAAGCTTTGGAATCAGATACCAGGAAATTATAAAATATTAAAATCATAAAATCAGGTAAAAAAAGAGCTTAAAGAATATTTTTTAAGTTGTTTGGAATAATAATATGTAATTTTAATTTTGTGAAGCTTGAATATAAGCTAAAATTTTAACTTTTACGTAGGTATATTTATATATTTTGTATTTTAATATAATGTATGACATTTAATGCACAATTTTTTTTTTCTGTAGTAAAAAGTTTTTTTTTTCATCTAAATAAATGATATAATGTGAAGATTTATGCAATAAATAATTAAAAATAGCCAATAAGGCCTAGGCCTTGATTGGATTTCTGTGTATGAGAGTGATAAAAAAAAAGTTTAATGTTGTGGAAATAAGTCTAACTTCTTGTTTCGCTTATCTGCTACAGTTACAGTTTGTGAATAAATTTTCTTTGATGCTTGCAACTAACGCATAATATATAAAAAAAGAGAAAATTTTATCAATAAATTAAATTAATACTTTATGCATTACAGTGAGTTCTATAAACTATACATAGCTCTTGAGCCAGCTTCGAAACTTTTCCTTTGTTAGAAACATCTGATCATGACGTCGTTACATATTTTGTTGCCCAGCCAATCATTGCTTATAAGATTCACTACAGTGTACTTTACAAAACAAACTTCCATTTTTTTTTTTTTGTACAAAAAAATCAATTGAAAGAACAATTTTGTTGATGTTTGTTGATAGTTTTTAGTTAGTAGTACTTTCAATCAAAAAAAATGTAACCCTGGTTTTATTTGTTAGGAATTAAATAATACAAGGCCAACTTTTTAAACACGATATATATATATTTTATATATATATATATATATATATATATATATATATATATATATATATATATATATATATATATATATATATATATATATATATATATATATATATATATATATATAATATGTAAAAAAAAAAAAGACTAAAATAATGGGCAATGTAGATCGGACTCATGTATGAATACTTGCAGTTTTTTAAGTTTTACTGAAAAGCAGTTTGATCAAAATCTATATTCATACTAGATAGATAGATCTATCTATTCATATTGTTTTGTACAAAAACTGAAGCTCACATTTGGTTACTTGTGTAGGAGCTGTGCCATCCTGCATGCTAAACGGCGTGAGGGTTAAAACCACAGAACACAGCCTTCACCTTGCAGCAACTTCAAATATCTGACCACACTTCCCAAAGTAGGTAAAATAGATTAACAGGCACACAAAAAGGCGCTAGCATTTCTTATAAGACGGAACATCGAATCTCTGTGATAGATGGCTATCTCAAAATTAAAATAGAAAACTTTGAAACTTTGTAGACAGACTTTTGGACAATACCTACAACTTGACTAAATAAATATTTACAACGATGACAACGTCTAAAACTTGACTAAAAAATATATATACAACAATGACTAAAATTTTACTAAAATAGTAAAACGAAAGACGACAAATTGACTAACACAAAATCTACAACTTTTGACTATCTAACTGCAACAATGACGACATTGACAATAGCTGCAACCTCGATTACAATACTAAGACAAAAACAACAGAATGCTAGCGTCTTTTTTTTTGCCTGGTTTCTTATTAAGTTATATAGGTACAGTTTCTTGTCTACAGTCTCATAGAATATTATATTATTTAAGCTTAACAAGTAATTATTTTGGTTTTAAATTTATTAAGGGCTTAGCTGACCTGAAGGTAAAGGTCCTGAATTTGACCCTGTGTTTTGGGCAAATTTCAGATTGACGTGGTCCATTCTGCACGGTAATCATCCTAAAAGCGGAAATCCAGTCGTGGCAATCTCACAAGGACTACCTGCAGATGGACACCACTCTGTCCAGGCAGCACGTACTTGATTTGCTGCTGCTCTGCAGGGACTTCAAGTGTAACACCCAAAGGTAATTACAACTTATTCTTTCTTGTAAAAAATGCATAATTAGAGTGTAGCCTTTCAACAATTACGTAGATTTGGTTATATTATAAAAATAACTATTAAATAATAAAAGCGGCTTATTCTATTACTATAAAATTTCTATATTCGATATTTTTGTCAACGAACTAGGCCCCAATCACAAATTCAGAGGCAGACATCAGCATCAAATATTAATGTAACAGCATTTATCTAAGTATTATCAATTCTCATATCGCAGTTCTGCTTCTTTTTTAATATACACATAATTTTACATCATTCTAATGTATAACAGATACTCCTTCAAAGTAGAATATATTTTCATTTTATTTCCAATATATTATTATCCATTTTAATGTTATTATTTTTTTTTTAACGTTTTCTAAAGAATAACTTTTATTTATCCAATAATTTCAACCAATAATACAACCATACAACTGAATCAATTTTCAGCGGTCTGAGTTCATATAGATCAGAGTATATCAAAAGCCACGATTAATTTGTATACTTGTTTTCTATAATAACATATCACTCGAATTTTAAAGTGTGCTTTCTTGTAAGCACTAATCAGTATAAGTATAAATCTTCTACATACGCTACATAATCTTAATATAATTGTATTATCTTATTGTGTTATTGTTATACTGCAAGATTTTTTTATATTTTCTTTGTAATTTGTTTGATTTTAAGTTATTATATATTTAAATAGTGTTATCTATCGTTGATTCAATTTTCATACAATATTCTATTGCCTTAAAACACGTAAACTCATTTGTATAAACTAATGTAGCGATTAAGTTTCTTACGATTTGTAAATGAGGACGTGCACGTCACTTTTTGTAATTTAAAATAATAAATCGAAATGTTTAGATATTATGAAACTTGCAATTATATCACTAAATATTTTAAAATATATACATTTATTTAACATTATTTTCAATAAGTAATTTCATATTGTCTAGTAATATTTAGCTGACCTGAAGTTAAATGTCTTGAATTTGACCCTGTTTTGTTAGGCAAATTTCAGATTGGCGTGGTCCATTCTGCACTTTTATCATCCGGAGACGTAAATGCAGTGGTCGTACCCTGAAGATGTTGTTTGTGTGGTCACCACTCTGTCCAGTCAGCACGTGTGAAGTTTGTAGCTGCTGTCTTGCGGGGACTCCAAGATTATGGGATTAAGTAAGTGAATTTTTTTTTTTTACTGTTAATAATAAAAATAAAAAGTATTTACCTGTGATTTCACTTTATAGATAGAGATTTGACACAGGTGCTACGTTTGTGTTCCTATACTGGATTTCTGTACTACCTAAAAGAAAAATTAAATTAAAAATAACAAAATATGATAATAAATGATTTCATTTTATATATCAAAATTGAACCACTTTGAATTATTATGATGGTATAATAATAAACGTAATTTTCTCTCTTCCTCTTCTTCTCTCTCTTAACACGTTGGCATTTTTAATTTGTTTTAGAATAAATTTCTTAAAGAAACTATTTATATTTTTGATGGAATTATAAAAGCCAATTTTTATTGTTTATAAAAATAAATAGGAGAGAGAGAGAGAGAGAGTTTTTTAATTTTTTTTCCTTATACGGAGATATTCAAATGAATTTTTAAAAACCTTCATTAATTTTAGTTTTTAATGTTTGGCAAATTTTTTAAACTTATTTTATCTGAATGTTTAGGTTAAAAGCTTGGAACTGGACCATTGTGCTCTGCATTCATGGTGAGTCCTGCTACCGAATGAAGCTACTGTATTAAATGTGGAAACCACCACATGGCACCACATCACTCCGTCGTCTGCACGGCCGCCAGGCACTTAATGAACAACACATTCGCTACATAAAAGGTAAGTTTAAAAACTTAATGTTTAGAGCTTGCAAGGCACTTAAAATTGTTCATATAATACTTTAGTGTATAGTCCTTTCGTATCTCAATTATTAGATTTTTATGTAAAATGTAAATTTAAAAATTTAATTTTCTGATTTCCAATTTCTTTTTTTTTCGTGCTATGTTTATTTTAGCTTGACGCAAAAACAAATGAATGAATAAAATGTTTCATATGTAATTAAAAACTAAAACTATTAATCTTTTATTACTTCAAATAAATGTATTAATGCTGTCGTATTAATTTGTCTCGTATTGTTTATCGGAAATGGAGAAGTGAAAACAGACACTAGGAAATAGGTTCTTTGCATTTTTTTTTTTTCAGGACAAGGGTCAGATTTAAAAGTGCTTTGTTTTTTTATCCTCACTCTCATTCACTTTTGTTTTTGATTTTTCTTTTTTACGTTTTAAAATTTATTAAGAATGTAAGCAAAGCAAAACCCAATAACAGATTTTGAGGGCACAAATATTAATAAGAAAATGTCTTATTTACTGATTATCAGTGATAATATAAATACTTAGAAAATAAAACTGTATTACGATGATATTGAAAAGTCATTTAACTTAAAAAGGGAGCTTTTCAAAACAATATTTTTATTATAGGCTGAGGACGGGAAATGTGTACCTAAAATTACATTTGGAAGGAAAAAAGAATCATATAATATGGTACTTTATATATTATATAGAGAAAGTCAACAGTAATCTTAAAGATTATAAACACTTTACTTTCCATTTATTGTACATTGTACAACATATCATTACAAACATACATAAAATTATCTACAAACAATACACATTTCATAGTTTATTTGTGTCAAGAAAAACAATAAAATTGTGTAACATTTTTCTATTTAATGTTAAAGCTATTGTACACAGAACAGTATTTAACTATAGACATAGTATAGAGCATTATAAATATGGAAAACACAGGATTCTGGTCCGTTTTGAATCAAAGAGAGGCTCTGTGTTGTGATATTTACAAACAACAAGTTATACTTATATTTCAAATTTTTCACTACGTGTACTTCTATAACAATATATCACACTAGCTAGAAATGAGCACACACTGTGAAAATTTGTGTATGACAGTATTATTGCACGCAAACTTATGCCGACTTGAATGAACACAATGTCAATAACATAGATAGATTGAGCAAAATATTGTGCCCCACTCACAGTACTTCAAGTGTTTAATACTCATACAGCTTTAATTTGCAAGCTATGTAGCAAACTAGCACTGCGAATAACAGTTATTGAGCAACGCGTTGACGAGGACCCAATTGCCAGCATTTAATCAATAATAAATAATATTTATTTATTGTTTATTTACTGTGTGTTGGTTTCTTGTGTTTTACATCACGTTCTGCAAGTTTTCAATGAGCAAGACTGACGATGCATACATTAATTATCACATTGATTAAATAATACTTACTGTATATGACATGCATATTGGCAATTAAGTCAGTTACTCTGCAATAAAAAAAAAATACTAAAAAATTGTGTCAGCGAGATACTTTATTTTCTTTGCATGTAAATTCTTTGAGTCTTCATCGACAAGAGCTTTTTGTCACATGTAGACTTGGGCCTATAATATTCAAGAATGGTTTGTTAAACGGGAACTCATATGAGCCTTTTTGTTGAAAATGATACATGATGAATTCATTTTTAATTAAACTGCTTGTATGGACTTTGCCTTAAACGCATCATACTCTGAAGACATCACAACATAAGACATAATTATTTTATATTTTTGTAATAACGCTGTGATTAAACAACGTATTGGAAACTTTTCTAGACTTTATTATTTTTAATTTAAAATATTTAATTTTCAATTGCAAAAATAAAATAATAATAATAGGATTTCAGTGTTGGTGTTATAGAAGAAGAAAGAAAAGAACATAATAATAATATACTAAATATAAAAAAAAAGAAAAAAAAAGTAATATGATCGCAAAACATACCGCGAGATGTTTTATGAAGATTAAAGATATAATTAAAACTTGAAGCATAAAACAATTTTATGAATGTTCCTACATTTAATTTTAACGCTTATAAATAAAGTAATATTAAGTATTGTAATTAGTTATTATACAGATCGTATCATTTAGTTTCAATTATTTTAATTTCATTGATCAATAAAATTCATGGAGTGGCCAGATTGTGACTGTGATTGGGTTTTCCGTCTAATTAATATTAATGTTAAAGTTTTTTTTTTCTAACTTGTAACCAATATAATAAATATTGGTTCTGCTAAATTGACCCTGTTGTTTTGGGCAATTTGCAGGTGCTGTGACCTTGCATCCACTCGTGGTCTCTGAGGAGTTTGAGGAGGACCGTACTTCAATTAATCGAGTGCAGCTCGCATCTTGCCACTGGGATAGTATACAGTAGTACACACACACACTCACGTAAAAGTAAGTAAATTTGTCTCGCTCAATCTTCTTATAGCGTCATATGGTACATTTTAAAATTTTGTGAGACCGGATCTTCGGGGTTTTCACTTTTTTTTTTTATAACTTTTGCTAGGCACGTTTTATGCCGAAAAGTGTAGGAATAATAAAATTTCAAGTTATTTGATGTATATTTTTGTCACCAATAATACACCTTTTGATCTTTTTGCTATAATAAATTCTAGTAAAAACATAATTTTGTTAATGTTATTTTTATTTATTTGTCACTGTAATGCAAGTTTCCACATCATTTTTTTTATGCATTAATATTTCTTTCAATATTACTATTTATTTTTAATTTCTTCTGAGGACACAACCACTCATCTCTAATTTAAGGGGTAAAAATGATGTTGGAAATTGTATAACGACAAAGTTTTTATTTTTATAAACAGATTATTTATTCAATAATTCGAATTAATTGGTAACATTTTTCATAACAGGTTCAAAATTCAGAACGCTGATTTTTGTTCCCGTTTAACTGCTAAAAGTAAAGTGTTATAATATTGTAAAATAAAATAAGACTAATTATAAAAAATTTTAATCATTAAAAACATCGGTTCTAGCTATTTTTAATATTAAATGAAAAGTCACCTAAAATTGAAATTAATAAAATATTAATGTTTACATAACATCTTTCACTTGGCATATAAAAACTGCCTTTTTTCACCGTTTTAGGCAAATTTTAATATTTCTTTTAGGCATTTTTTTTTTTACCATTTTTTTACTCAAAAGATCCGTTTTTTAATTATTATTATAATTTTTTTGCTATGCTTTCATAAATCTTTCAAATATGATATTTAAATTACATATTGTAGTCGTTATGGGAGCTTAAGTGGTAAATTTTCATTTGAATGAATCATGGTTCCATACTTCCATTATTTCAAAACGTTACAAAGCAAATAAAACATGAATGTAGGATATTCACTTCTGACTGTCGTAAAAAGTGTAATGACAAGAAAATTTGGTTGCTATTTATTTATTATTGTTGTTCTTATTATTATTACTTTTTTTATTGCACAGTGGAATATAAAATACGAGAAAAAAACTGTTTTAAATATTTCGAAACTCTTGAAGTGGGTGTAAGGAACCATGAAATGTTGAATAATAACCTCTTTAAAAAAATGTTACTCTTGAAAAAGCCTAATCCAAATTTCAATAATTTCATTCACTGTTGTCGGATTGTCACGCGTATTATCGGGGATAATTTTTACAATTGACTTTTAAATAAAATTAAAAAATCATCGTGAATTCCTAAGAAATAAGGCAGCTTGCATCGTTCTTCATCTCTATTTTATTTATTTAAAAAAAAATTATGTATTATAGTTTAAATTTTCCTACATTCCCTTTAAAGGAGAATTACATTTAAAAAAATTCTTCCAATAGGATGCCTAATGACTCATAAACATAAAATAAAGCAGCAAGAATGGCAATTTTTTCTTTTCAGTTGAAACACAGTCGTTAAATAATTTTGAATTGTGATAGTATTGCAATAAACGCAATTTTCACTGTCCGTCTCTCTCTCTCTCTCTCTCTGTCTCTCTCTCTATCTCTTTCTTGTTCTATTTTTACCTGTTTATTTTTATTTTTTGCATAACCTAATCAAAATTGTAATAAAAACATTATTTTTAATATGAAAGATTACGTATTTGCTGGTAATTTATCTAATTAGAAAGTAGTGCTAACAAAACGTAAAAAAGAAGAAGATATATTAAAGTGTATATTTTAAAAACTATAATAAATTTAAAACTTATATAATTTTAATAAAACAGTGGGCCAACATCCAAAAAAAATTTCTTTAACTTTGTGATGATCTTTTGAAAAAAATATTAAATTAGTTTTATCATCAAATAAAATGAAGGAAAAAAAAAAAAAGCGAAATTTGTTTTATTATGTTTGGAAATGTGTGCCCAAAAATGCATGATGAAATGAACCTTCACAATAGTTTAATATCATAGCATTACTAAATTGCTCATAATATTGTCCTTCTTAATATTGAGAATTAGATCTGGTTTATATCCTTCCTTTTGGCTGCTTATCTGATCTTAATGACTTCGCGAATTTAAATTTGTATTAATTATTAAAGTTTGCATTGTGCTTGATGTATCCTGTAACTAGAAGATATGTATAACAAAACATAATACAGCACTAAGCATGGTCGCACGTTCTTCCGCGTCCGTAACTATATCTCTATCTGTATATTCCCAGCGTTTAAATACTAAGTCTTTAATCAAAATATACAAATTGCAACTCTATATATTAAATCAAGTCCTTGTTGTCAGCAGATATAGTTTAATCTGTGATTGCAAATTTTTATTTAATAAAAATATAACTGATTTTTAATTACATACATGTGCATATACCTGTTATTATAATTAAAAAAAAATTATTAAGAGGCCACAAAAGGTATAAGCATTCTGACATAAGGTATTCTGACATTACAGAAGTTATTACGGGGGAGCACTCCCCTTTCAGTCCCTATTTTAGAGTAAGGGGGGGGGGGGGGATTTGGAACCCCTCTAAATACGTCCTTGATTGGTTGTAACTATAAACTATTAAACCTGAAAAAAATCTTAATTTCTCTCTCTCTCTCTCTCTCTCTCTCTCTCTCTCTCTCTCTCTCTCTCTCTCTCTCTCTCTCTCTCTCTCTCTCTCTTTATTATTCAACACATTTGAAATTTAGACGAAAGTAATTTTACGAGTTCCTAAGCTTCTAGTCACATGTGTTAATTTTATAGAACTTTCTTAATTTTATACTGTAAGATTACTCTAAACTTTGATGAGTGCTTTTTATGTTGGTGAGCTCCACGTGAAGAGAGCTGTAATCAAATACGTTTCACTGGTGTAGATCTTCTTACTTCATATCTGTCAGCGTCTGCATGGTTTCCGCTAACTCTATGATAACATTATGAAATAAAATGAAATGTAAATTAAATCTGCAGTCACAGAGCAAAACGTGATAAACTTGATATTTAAATATCACATTTATAAATTCTGCGTATTCAAAGGATATGGTATCAAAGTTTCAAGCAGCTTGAATTTATGCTTTAAAATTCAATGCTACGAAGTGCTATTTTATTAATATTATTTATAGGCGTGATCGTATTAAATATAGATATTAGTTCTTTTATTTTTTTATAAGCTTTTTTTTTTAAATAATCACATGAAGAATAAATTAAATAATCAATTTTCATAAATTGCACAAACAAAATAAAATATATAACAGACAAATTTAATGGCTTTCATCTTACTAATTAATATGCATACGACAAGCGATATTTGTTGTTGTCTCTCATAATTAAATCATCGTCATCAATCAATGTTTCTGATATAACTATTAGATAAACACAATTTGCATTCACATAATTTTTTCTACTCTCTCTCTCTCTCTCTCTCTCTCTCTCTCTCTCTATCTATCTATCTCGCTCGATCTCTCAACTGTTATATATTATTAATATTAATGACATCGAGTATCAAGTCATAAGTGCAGTTATAGCTGCCAATAAAATGCATGAAGGATAAACATAAATAACTAGCTGTATTATTTTCACTTTTTCTACTCCAAAGTTCTAGGGTACTGTAAGGTATTTTGCTATAACAAATATTCTGAAGAGAAGGACCGCCCACAAAACAGGAAACAACTGGGGCAACAAACACTCACCAAATCATTTTGTGTAGTTTTAATCAATTTTAATGTTTATTGCTTACCTTATATTACATTGGTTATTTATATTATATTATTATTATATATACTTATATTATATTAGCATTTATTTTTGTTATTTATCCATATGTAATTAAAAAAAATTACGATACAAAATAATTGAAAAAGTTTGATTTCGAAGTGGTTGTTGCCTATTTTTCAGTGGTCAGTCAGGGAAAAAAAATAATAATAAAAAAAGCGTAAAAATAATTGATAATAAATGATATTTTTACATCGCCTCTCATTTAATTTTGATAATCTCTAAATTCTTGAGTATAACACTAAAATGCGAGCACTGTATTGAAGTTTCGTGTACAATAGCACTTATATGCGACCAAAGTCCACTATTCACAACACCAGAGCCGTAAACTTACTCGATTTAAATTAGCTCTTATAGCTCTAAAAAAAAACACAGGCATCAAACAATCGATAAACGTAATTCACCGGAAGTGTATTATCGCTTTGGATTACCTATCTATAGAAATACCAATGTCACTTAAATGTCTTTAATGTCTTTTTAAAGTGAATATAAAGATAATGACGAATGAATTTTTAAAATGAATTGAATTTATGAGAATTAATTTATTCTAAACTAATATTAACACGTTGGTATTGTTTAATTTATTTCAGAATAAATTTCTTAAAGTAACTATTTATATTTTAGACGCCATTATAAAAATAAAAACTTAATTGTTTATAAAAATAAATAGTAGAGAGAGAGAGAGAGAGAGAGAGTTTCAAAGTTTTTCTTTCTGTTCACCAAATTCAGAAATTTTCCTTAAGCTCGTTCTGCAAAGTCAGACTTCCGGCGCAACTTTTGTGTCGATATGTTCCTTTGTTATAACAGCTGATTATGACTTCGTTACCTGTTTACTACGTTTATACATATGGTCGATCATTGTTATTTCTTCATTTAGAACTTTGAACTTGATAAGAATGAAAGAAACTCCACACAAAAAAGTTCCATGCTCTTCATGTGACTCAATTTTTGTCAATTTTGTTAGCTCAAAAAACAAGATCAACCAATGAATGTGTCGTATTTTGTTGGTCAGCCAATCACTGTTGTTGAGATTCACTTTACTTTACAGAACAAGCTTTAGTAGCTCGTTCTATAAACTACACACAAAAATTGAGCCGGCTTCGAAAATGTTCCTTTGTTATAACAGCTGATTATGACGTCGTTACCTGTTTACTACGTTTATACATAAGGTTGATCATTGTTATTTCTTCTTTTAGAACTTTGAACTTGATAAGAATTAAAGAAACTCCACAAAGAAAAAGTTCCATGCTCTTCATGTGACTCAATTTTGTTGGCTCAAAAAACAAGATCAACCAATGAATGTGTCGTATTTTGTTGGTCAGCCAATCACTGTTGTTGAGATTCACTTTACTTTACAGAACAAACTTTTGCGTATACAGAAACATTCAAATATAATTTTCAAACATTCATCAATTTTTTTAAACTTATTTTAACTAAATGTTCAGGTTTAATAAGCTTATTTTTTTCTTAGGTATACAGTACTTAACATTTGCGTGGACCATTATGCTCTGCAACCATCGCAAGTCCTGCTTCCGATTTTTTTTTTTTATAATGTGGAAACGACCACATGACACCACATCACTCTGTCGTCTGTACGACCGCCAACTTCATGCAACTTAGGCACTCAATGAACAACACACTCGCCTCATACAAGGTAAGTTTATAAGCTTACTGCTCTGAGCTTGCAAGGCACTTAAATTTGATCATATATTATTATACTGTGTTGTATAGTCCTTTCGTATCTCAACTATTAGATATGTAACATGTAAATTAAGAAAACAAAAATCAATTTTCTGATTTCCTAATGTTATTTTTTTATTTTATTTTTTGCGTGCTTTGTTTATTTAAGCTTACTTAATAGTGCTAACGTATTAGAATCAAAGCAAATCGAAATAAAATACTCTACTACTTGACGCAAAAACAAATGCATGGATTCTTGAATGAATGAATGAATGAACAATTCATACGTATTGTTTGTATCGGGAATGGAGTAGTGAAAACAGACACGAGGAAATACGTTTTTTGCATTTTTTTTTTTTTCAGGACAAAGATCAGATTTAAAAAGTGCTTTGCAAGTTTTTTGTCCTCACTCTCATTCACTTTTGTTTTTGATTTTCCTTTTTTACGTTTTACTCTTTGATAAGAATGTAAGGAAAACAAAACCCAATCACAGATTTTGAGGACACATATATTAATAAGAAAATGTCTTATTTACTGTTAATATAAATACTTAGAAAATAAAACTGTATTACGATGATATTGAAAAATCTGATACATTGTTTGTATGTTTGTTTTTAATAGAGGGCAGAATATTTGAATTGAAAATGGTTGTAAATTTTTGGAGTGTTGCAAAATATAATAAAGTATTATTAAGTATAAAAACTTCTGTAAATATTGGTATAATTAATTCACAGCCGTTGAGTACACCGAATTTTGTAGGACCATTAACTTTGGAATTAGAATTTTAATTTTATAAAGTGAGCTTTTCAAAACAATATTTTTATCATAGGCTGAGGACAGGAAATGTGTAACTAAAATTACATTTTGGGAAAAAAAAAGAAAATAAAGCTATATAATACTAATATAATTACATAGAAAAATGTCAACAGTAATTTTAAAGATTATAAACACTTTACTTTCCATTACTTGTACATTGTAGTACAGTACATATCATTACAAACATACATAAAATTATCTACAAACAATATACATTTTATAATTTATTTTTGTCAAGAAAAACATTATTATTGTGTAACATTTTTTATTTAATAATGAAGCTCTTGTATATGGAACAGTATTTAACTATAGACTATAGAGCATTATAAATAAGTAGAGCACAGGATTCTGGTCTGTTTTGAATCAAAGAGAGGCTCTGTGTTGTGATATTTACAAACAACAAGTTATATTTATATTTGTAATTTTTTTTCTTAATACGTGTACTGCTATAACAATATATCACACTATCTAGAAATGTGCACACACTGTATAAATTTGTGTTTGACAATATATAGCATGCAAACTTATGGCAACTCGAATGAACATAATATCAATAACATGAGGCAGTTGAGCAAAATATTGTGCCCCACTGACACTACTTCAAGTGTAACATACTCATACAGCTTTAATCTGCAAGCTAAGTTAGCAAACTGGTACGGCGAACAACAATTATCGAGCGACGGGTTGACGAGGACCCAGTTCATAGTATTTAATCAAAAAGTTTACAAAATAATAAATAAATTTTTTGTTTTTATACTGTGTGTTGGTTTCTTGTGTTTTACATCACGTTCTGCAAGTTTTCAATGAGCAAGACTGACGATGCATACATTAATTATCACATTAATTAAATAATACTTACTGTAACATGCACATTGGCAATTAAGTCAGTTACGCTGCAAAAAAACGAATACTAAAGAAATTGTGTCATAGATACTTTATTTACTGCGCGCATGTAAATTCTTTGAGTCTTCATCGAGAAGAGCTTTTTGTCACTCATGTAGATTTGGGCCTAATATTCAAGAATGGTTTGTTGAACGGGAACTCATGTTAGCCGATTTTTTAAAAATGATAAATGATGAATTCATTTTTAATCAAACTGCTTGTATGGACTTTGCCTTAAACGCATCATACCCTGATGACATCACAACATAAAACATAATTATTTTACATTTTTTTATTGATGCCGTGATTCAACATTATTATTGAAATTTTACTATGCTTGCAAAAAAAGTTATATAAAACTAAGTGATCGCAAAACATATCGCTAGATGAGTTATGAAGACTATAGATATAATTAAAAATTGAAGAATAATTCTTTTTTATGAATGTTCTAACGTACAATTTTATTGTATAATCACACCATTGATCGTACCAGAGATAGTTTTAAACATATTAATTTAATTGATCAATAAAATTCATAAAGTGGCCAAATTGTGACTGTGATTGGGTTTTCCCTCAAAGTACTATTATTATATTATAGTTTTTTTCTAGCTTGTAACCAATATAATAAATATTGGTTCTGCTGAATTGACCCTGTTGTTTTGGGCAATTTGCAGGTGCTGTGACCTTGCATCCACTCGTGGTCTCTGAGGAGGACGGAACTTCAAGTAATCGAGTGCAGTTCGCAGCTTGCCACTGGAATAGCACGCACACACGTGAAAGTGAAAGTAAGTAGATTTATTTCGTTCTTTCTTCTTATTGCGTCACTCAGTACATACATACTTATTATATAAACTAATGTTCTGTTGTTTACATTGTTAAGTTTAAGAAGACAGGAGGTATTGAAATATGTATATTTTGAAGCAATTAAGCAATATAATTAAGCTTATATAATTCAGTCAAATTGAACTTATTATTAATTTGAACAGGGTTATAGAAGCATGAATTATATCCATTTTCTCTTTTGATATTTCTTAAAACTTGAAATTCTAACTTTTCTTTGGATAAAATAATAATAATAAAGAAGTTATGTAGTGGATTTTGACCTCGCACGGTGTGTGGGTTGCCTGGTCTTCAGAATTCCTAGTTTAGAAATGAATATATCTGCTCTGTTAAAATTTATTTAAATGCAAAATGATTTACATCATACAAATTATAATAATAAAACTATATGTTTTAGTGAAATATTCTAAAATTTTGAGATAGTATGTATAATATATAGAGTAGTAGAGAGGGAGAGAGAGGGGGGCTTGTTGGTGGTATATATGTGATAACTTCAAATTCTTATATTTAACCCCCCCCCCCCCCCCTCCCGGTTTGTTGACGTAGTAGGAAGAAATTAGCCATATTTTTTGCATGATGATTTGTGCGTTTATTTGTATTCATGATATATACCATTGGATGGGGAACTGCGCAAAGCCAGCGATGCAGTTAGTTAGTATTTATTAACTGGAGGTATTATAAGTACAATAATGTGTAGAGGCTCTTGACTTGGCCGAAGCCAAGGCAAGACTCTCTTGTGCGCGCCGTGTACCGCACGACACGCACTCACTGAATAATGCATCGTATGCATTTCTACATAATGTAACACATAAGCATATTATTGATATGATATTTATTGAGAGGGTTGTCACAGTCTGTACTCCACACTCAGGCTGCAGTAAAGTTATGTCTTCAAATGACAATTGCATTAGTTTGCTTCACTTGTCTTATTATATAGTGTTAATTATTAGATCTTTAAATTTCATTTGACTGATTTCTTTGTAAATATCCCTTTGTCACTTTATGCAAGTGTAGAAGTAACTGAAAAATGGTTCTTCAGTGATTCTTTAACTATACATAATACACATAATACTGTATTTCATAATCTTAAGATTTTTTTCATCTATTATTCATTTGTGTAACGAGTCAAATATAAGACAACGATGATAGCCATCGAAGAAACGTAAAAAAAGGGTAAATATACAATTAATTACAGTAAATATTAAAGTTAACATCAGATTTATGCTAAAATAACATTTAACATTATTTATAATTTCAACATAGTGACGTAGTAGTGTTGGTTTCTGATTTATATGTCAGCAAATAAATCATATTTCATGACTTAAAAGAATTGTGAATTTTAGTTTAAGTAAATAAAGATTGGCTGATGTGTGTGTGAAAGTATAGGTATTATTATTATTATTATTATGAGTTTTTTTTCTTTCTTCTTGTGTAACACCAACACCGGAATCCTACTTGATTCAAGGTGAAGGTGAGAATAATCCAGTACCAATTATATCAGAAACTGCAGATGGTATACAGAGGGGTCACAAACTAAGCACTTTGCGCACGATGTTAGCTGTGCCAAGAACTGCAGCTTTCTGCATGACACGTAAATGCCTGTGCTCGAGGTTTAACTTTTCTCTTGCTTTCAACCAATCCTTGCTAACCAGACCATTCACAGAAACCACTACAGGGACAATTTCAACACTTCTCAGCCGATACATATCCTTCAACTCAATGGAAAGCGGCTGATACTTCCTCTTCTTCTCAGCAACTGTAGTAACTACATGATTGTCCAGAGGAACAGCAAAATCAATGATTATCGCTGTTTGAGCTTGTCTGTCAAACAGAACCAAATCTGGCCTGTTTGCCTCTACTGCTCTGTCTGTTACAACAACAGAGTCCCACAATAGCTTAGCGTCCCGGTTACGCAGCACTTGCTCGGGCTTGCAGTTGTAATATGCAGTTGTATTATATGTATTATTATTTTAATATTATTTTTGACTATTTGTGGAGAGTTGTTTTTACCAGTAATTTTAATATTTAGTAATATTTATTTAATCAACTATTAATTAATTAATCATTTATTTACTTAACATATTAAGAATTAGGATATTCTATGTTACTCCCGAAATGCCTCTTCCAAATTTTAATGTTTCTATCACCATTATCTGATTACCATGCGTCTTGATAATTTAATCATAAGTAATTTTTATCATTGACAGTCAAATAAAATTAAAAGATAAATGACAATCAACTTTTGAATTTCAAAGAAATGAGACAGATTATAACGTATTTCAGGATTATTTATATATATTTTTTGTCCATTATAAATTTTAGTTTGAATATTTCATTTATTTTTCCATAGTAGGATAGTTACTTCACAACTAAAATAATAAATATAAATAATAATAGATTTAGTATTTAGTAATTTAATTTGAAAGCGAATTTTATGAAAAGTTGATGCATTTTGAATCTATATATATTATTGAAATAAATATAATTTTATCTCTCGCTGCATTTCAAAACCAATTATAATAATGAACAAAAATGGACGTTAATATTGCCATTAAAATATATTTTAATTTTTATTGTCATTGCGGATTAAATGTGCAGAAAAAATTATAACCCAGCAGAGCTCTGCTACTATGACCTATAGGTCATAAAGTTTTTGTCCACCACCCGTCGTGCGGGGTGCCTACTCCACAGGATACATATTTTACTTTGCCTTAGCAAAGCAAGTAACGCAGCGCTAGCAAAGTGTGATTGGCAAAAATAGACAATAAATGACGTTCATGTTTTTATTTTATTATCCCTTTTTTTTTATGCATCTCAGAAGTATCAACAATCTGATAAATAATAGTAATAAAAATATATTATTAATATGCTCGGAAGATTATAATAGCAAAAGAAACAAAATCATAATAAAAAAATATATCATTTAAAAAATTCTTATGGTTGATAGTTGAAAAAAACTTTTAATATTTAGGACAATGTTTAAAAATATATATATATATATATATATAACTTAAAGGAATAGACCAGAGAAAAACATAAGCATTATTTATATCACAAAACACTTGATGGGACTTACATAAATAACATTAATTTGTGTCAAAATCTAACAGTAGCCAATTCAATTTCAAAGGGTTTTATATATTTTTTTTAAACAAATACAAAGATCATACATGTTTAGAGTCAAATGCATGATATAAGCATCTTTTCACTCATCTCAACCCAAATATTTTAATTTTAATTAGAAACTAGGTTACTAAAAATTAAAATGTACTAATAAAATATAAAATAAAAGTTATTATATGAAAAATTAAATAAAATTGCAGGTATAAAATTAATTGTATTTCATTTCCTCAATCTGTTTGTTCCTCCGTAGCAGTGATCAGAAAATTCAATTTACGCAACCCACACAACATTTTCATACTAATTTTTGCATGTTTCTGATGTCATAAACATGAATTTTCACGCAAATTGCATATTTTACAGTTTTTTCACGCTCCCTCGTGGAGTTACATTAACATTCTGGTAAAAATTGTCATCAGTTTTGAAGATCCCATTTCGTGTTTTTTCATCAAAAAGCACATGTTGTTTTATGTGGTCTATGGCTTTAATTAAACTGGATGTCCATGTCCTAAAATTAATTTTATTTTCTAGGGTATATTTTACATTTGCGTGGACCATTGTGCTCTGCAACCTTCGTGAGTCCAGCTTCTGAATGTTGCTGCTGTGTTTGATGTGGAAACCACGACATGACACTACACTGTTACCAATACATGAGAAGATTCTTGAAATTGCAGCTCATCAACATTACTGAATCATTTTGAAAGTAATAATATGTTCTATAAAAACTAATTTGTTTTTCGTAAAAAAAAAAGTACTGAAGATGCAATCCAGTTATTATTACCAAAATGGAGAGCAGCCCTCAATAATGGCAAGTTAATTATTACAGTTATGTTGGACCTAAAGAGAGCTTTTGAAACAATAAATAGAAATATCTTATTATAAAAATTAAAGTGCTACAAAATTACAGGAAATGTGTTAAAGTGGATTGAAAGCTATTTGACAGGTAGAAGTCAAGTCGTAAAAGTGAACGGAGAAAAATGTAGTGAACTTCCATGTGATATAGGGGTACCTCAAGGGACACCTTCTATTTTTCATATATATATATAAATCATACTGATAAAATAACAAGGTGTGTTAACATTAGTTTATTTGCAGACGATACTTTGGTATATATCGAGAGTGAAATTTTTAACGCTGCTATGAAGAAATTGAACAGTGACCTAAACAAACTCTCTATGTGGTTCAATAAAAATAAACTTAAGTTAAATGCTGCAAAATCAGTGACAATGTTAAATGTAACATCAGAATGTTAAACAAAAAAATATATTAAATAAATATAATACAGTGAAAGTGATATTAGATCGTGAAATTCTTGATTTCAGTGATGTAGATTAGTATTTGGGAATCCAAATTGATTATAGATTAAATTTTACACAGCATAATATATCCTGTATACAGCAAAAAAATTGCCAAGAAAACTGGATATCTAGCAAGAATAAGCAAGTACCTAACTAAATGGACAGAAAAAAAAAATCTTTAACACTATTATTACTCCTCACTATGAATATTGTACTTCAAATTTTTTAAATGCAAATAAAAAAAATATGAGGGTATTGGAAAGGTTACAAAACAAAACTATGAGAATTATTCTGAAGTGTAACTGGTATACTCATAAGCAGAATATGTTAAACAAATTAGAATGGTTGAGTATAAAGAACAGAGTGAATCTTAAAGTATTGTGCTTTATCCATAATATAACTAGCAATAACAATAAAAAATTTCAAAGTTTTATCAGAAAAATAAAGATATACATAAACATAATACAAGACAGGCAAAGAATTTCCATATGTTTAACCAAATGAATAAAACTGGGCAAAAATAGATTTTTGTAAATGGTCTGAAATTGTATAAACAAATGGCTAAGGCAATGGAAGAACTTCCTATCAAGTCATTTAAAAGAGAAGTGTTGAAAAGGATAAAAAAATATTAAGTTTTAGCTCAATAAACCTACCAAGAATGAAGAAAAATCAACCTATCAAGAATAAAAAAAAAAAAAATGAATAGAGAAGAATGAAAAAAAAAAAAAAAAAACTACAAATCTACAAATGATATGAGAATATAATTTCCATTCAGTTGCTAATCAAATAAACTACTACTACCACTCTGTCGTCTGCATGGCCGTCACCTTCGTGCAACCTAGGCACTCAATGAACCTCATTGGCCTCATTATAGGTAAGTTTATAATGTTACTGCTCTGAGCTTGCAAAGCACTTAACTTTGATTATTATAGTCATTTAATATCTTGACTGTTTGTCAGTTCCATGGTAAATTTAATATGCACATTTTCCTGTTTTTTGTAGCTTTATTAAAGCTAATTAAATTTATATTGCTAAAAACAAAGCAATTTGAAAATAAATACTCTATAAAACTTGACACTAAAAATATGAAAAAATAATAAATTATATTTTCAAACAAGCAAATCAATGCTTCGAATGTGATTTTAAAATATAGATATTATATAATTTTTAAATATAAAATAAATGCATGAATTCATTCATATAATTATTTCTCGTATTGTTAGTGTCGGGAATTGTGTAGTAGAAAACACCGGAAGTGGAGGAAATGCGTAACTACCGTTGTTGTTGTTTTATCCCAGGAAAAAGGTCAGATTTAAAAGTGCTTAGCAAGTTTTTTTTTTCATTCACATTCACTTTTGTTAATGATTGTTTCACTTTTTTTACTTTATTAAGTATTTTAAGCAAAACCCAATCAAAAATTCTGAGGAGATAAATATTTAAATAAAATGTATTAATTATTGAAAATATAAACATTTAGAAAATAGAACTGTATAACGATGAAGTTTACCTTCAAGAATCTGTTGCATTCCCTTGCTTTTAATTAGAGGGGAGTATATTTAAATTAAAATTTGTTGTAAATTTTTGTAGTAGTGTTACACAGTAAAATATATTATGAAATAATAAATACTTTTCTATAAGAAAAATTAATTCGGGGCAATGGAAATCACCGAATACTTGTCGGACAGTAAACCTTCATGGGGTAAAAATTAAACATTGTCAATAATTGATTGTTATTTGAGATCATTCAACTTGGAGATAAAATTTTGAAAACAATATTTATATCATAGGCTTAGGATGAGAAACGTGTGCCCTAATCACATTTGATGAAATAAGTCTTAACTTAAAATCAAAGAACTTTTAATCAAGTCTAATATACTGTATTGTTCATAAAATGTTACTTATTGTACTTGAACTATAGTGAAATACTATTGTTATTTTAGAATGGTATACGCAATTTCTTCAAAAGCTATAAGCAGACGGGTACTGCTCAAATAATATATCACACTTGCTAGAAATTTGCAGACCCTAAGAAATAAAATTTTATTTTATTGCTTTACGATAATAGCATGCATTCATAAACACATTGCATTTCCATGAGACAATATGGTAAAATATTGTGCTACACTGACTGTACTGAATGTTGTCAGTGTTATTGTTAACTAAATCTAGTTAGATTAAATCTGGCACAGTGAATAACTACAATCGAGCGACTGGTTTACGAGGCCCCAATCCATTGCAATTAACTCCTAAGTTTGTAAAATAAAAAAAAACTCTGAAGTTTCTTGTGGTGTCTTGGTTTCTTGTGTGTCACATCTTTGTATTGAAGATATCACGGCTCAAGTATACTATAATAAATATGAGCCAGACTGAATATATATATATATTTAATAAAAATATGAGTACATACATAAGTCCCACCAAGACAAAGAAGTCTTATCGGTGGGTGCTTAATCAACATAATATAAAAGATGTTAGCAAGCATAAACAATATTACAATAGTAATTAAACAAAATCAGCACATTTCATTTTTATTTATTTATTTATTTATTTATTTATTTATTTATTTATTTATTATTTTTTCTTTTTTTCTTTATCAACAAGAAACAAATATTAAAAATAAATTGTTATACTTAAATTAGAATATAGACTTAGAATATAAAATTAGAATATATACAAATTAAATATATATACTTTAATTTTAGTTCACATTGATTTAGTTAATACTAATACTTCTTACTGTTTAACCTGCACATTGGCAATTAAGTTAGTTACGCCGTGAAACAACGGATACTCTAAAATGTTTTGTGTTCGAGATGCTTTATTTACTGTGCATGTAAATATTTTATTTTAAGTGCTCATGTGAGAAGAGCTTTTTTCACATAAGATTATAGGTCTAATATATCATCATCTTCAAAATTGACTTGTTCAGCGGAAAGTCATATGATCATGTTCATTAAGAAAAGTTTATATATGAAACTATTCTTGATGAGCTTGGTCATTTGAATTTTGCGTTAAACTTCCTACTCTGAAGACATTACATCATGAAACATAAATAATTAATTACTTACAAGTTTATGACATAAAACTTATACTGATGTTCTCATCGTCAAGATATTAACTACACATACACACACACACACACACACACACACACACACACACACACACACACACACACACACACACACACACACACAAACAAACACACAAACATTTAATAAATAATAAAATAGTATGAATATGAAAGAGTTTTTAAATGCTATGAAAAAACATATTTTATTGAAATTCAACTAATTTTGATAATTTTGAATTGGAAACAAATCAAATATTAATTCATATATATATATATATATATATATATATATATATATATATATATATATATATATATATATATATATATTATATATATATATATAATTTTTATGTATTAACAGTACATACAATTTGTTTGTCTAATTAGAGTGGTTATAAATTTGCTACTTTTTTTTATATATTTTCATTTACCTTCAAAGTAAAACAATATTTAGTTTTTAATTTTAATTAATTAATTAATTGAGTAATTTAGTATTTTATTATTTTATAACATAATAAAACGTTTTCAAAAATACTTTGAAAATTGATAAATTGATCAAAAACTGCTTTATTTAATGTAAAATGTGGTTCAAAATCTTTCAGTTTCAAACTTATAATTTTATTATAATAATAGTAACATTGATAGTTTTGCGCATGATAGTTAAATTGATTATAATAATTCATAGAGTGAACAGTTTGTACTTGATTGGGTTTTCTCTAAAATTATTATTATAAATATTTCTTTTTTTTGTAACTAATATAATAAATATTGGTTCTGCTAAATTGACCCTGTTGTTTTGGGCAATTTGCAGGTGCAGTGACCTTGCATCCACTCGACGGTGAAGGACGGTACTTCGAGCAAGCATCCATCTGGCAGCTCGCAGCTTACCACTGCATGGGATAGATGAACATCAAGTTACCTCCCCCCCCCCCCCCCTCCTTCCTAATTTTTTATTGAAATATGGTGTGTCGTTTGTGCTACGTTTGTGCTGGTTTGTGCTACTAATTAGCGAGAGTTAATTAGAATCTTAATTTGGGGTGCTAGCTTGCCGCCAACCCCATCCCCCCCTCCATTAAAACTGCAAACTGTTTTTACGTCAATCGTTTGTGATGCGTTTGTGCTGGTAAGTGCCGCAAAAATTTTCATTTGTGCTACTTTAATTACAGAGATATTAAAATTTAATGAGGGGGTCCTAACTTAACGCCCCCCCCCCCCTCCTCTAACAAATTTCGAACTTTTTTTCACGCCAATCTTTTGTGCTACGTTTGTGCTGGTTTGTGCCAAAGAGTTTGACGTCTGTGCTGCTTTCGTTCCTGAGATAATTAATAATTAATTAGGAGAGCCAACTTGACGTCAGTCCCCACACTCACAATTTTTATTTTAATGGGCATCGTTTGTGCTGGTTTGTGCCGTAAAGATTGACGTTTGTGCTGGAATATTTATTAAGATATTCGCTAATTAACTTTAGAGCCAATTTAATTTAGAGCATTGAACAAATTGTGGTGAAAATGAGCTATCATAGATATAACGTATTTATTGTTGTCCGTACATAGCATAAAGTATAGTCATAAGTTTATAAATAATGCTTATTTCTAGTGTTAGATAACTTTTAAGCTAGGTTTAATGTTGTAAATTAATTAATTAATGAGTATTCGTATTCGTTTAAAAATACCATAAAATTAAAAAAAAAAATACATCCGAATATAATGTTTGGTCCACTCTTACATCTAACGCAAATACAGTTACAATTAAATGATGATTATATTATGGAAAGGGAAACATTATTAAAAATAAATTATACACATTTTGAAGCAATATAGGTAGAACATAATTACTTTTTGAATAGGAATTTAAGGACAATTTGACGAATTTCTTAAAAATTTTAGGGATATTAATAATATGAATACAACACATTATTAATTATAAAATAGTAACCAGGGGTAACTATTGGATAATGCTCAGGGTCAATATGATCTTATATAATATTTAGCATTAAAAATTTAACTGATTAAAAATTAGAAAAATTGTGTTTACGAACTATACAACAATTTTAAAAACGTATTCGCAATTAATATGATATAATATATATTTTTGTTATTTTAGAATCCACCTTATTTTTTCAATACAAAAAAAAAAAAAAAGAAAGAAAGAAAGAAAGAAAGAAAGAAAGAAAGAAAGAAAGAAAGAAAGAAAGAAAGAAAGAAAGAAAGAAAGAAAGAAAGAAAGAAAGAAAGAAAGAAAGAAAGAAAGAAAGAAAGAAAGAAAGAAAGAAAGAAAGAAAGAAAGAAAGAAAGAAAGAAAGAAAGAAAGAAAGAAAGAAAGAAAGAAAGAAAGAAAGAAAGAAAGAAAGAAAGAAAGAAAGAAAGAAAGAAAGAAAGAAAGAAAGAAAGAAAGAAAGAAAGAAAGAAAGAAAGAAAGAAAGAAAGAAAGAAAGAAAGAAAGAAAGAAAGAAAGAAAGAAAGAAAGAAAGAAAGAAAGAAAGAAAGAAAGAAAGAAAGAAAGAAAGAAAGAAAGAAAGAAAGAAAGAAAGAAAGAAAGAAAGAAAGAAAGAAAGAAAGAAAGAAAGAAAGAAAGAAAGAAAGAAAGAAAGAAAGAAAGAAAGAAAGAAAGAAAGAAAGAAAGAAAGAAAGAAAGAAAGAAAGAAAAGAAAGAAAGAAAGAAAAGTAAATAAAAAAATGTATTTTAATGATTGGCTTGAAGTTTTTTTACGTGTGGAAGAGTAATCTTGAATTTTATATGACAATTTAGATCAGATAAAGATAAAGATACTTTATTGATCTTTGGTGATCTGCTCGAGTCCTATAAAGCTACGCTTATCAGATCGCTTATCTTTGATCAGATCGTAAGTTAAAACAATTGAAAAAACAACAACAAATATTAACTATGCTATAATTTTCTTCAACTTACTTAAGAAAGCAACTCTCTTCAAGAACCAATGAGGAAGAAGAAAATTAAGGGGTGTTTTTATTTCATATTCTAAAACGACATTGTCCTGAATCAATTTATACGTGAATTCTAATTTTTGAGTTCATTACGTATTTTACCCTGTCAGCTGCATTGCTAACTATAATAAGTAGTTAAACCATAGCTTACTTGTTATTTTGATTGTTGCAACAAAAAAAAAAAAAAAAAAAAAAAAAAAGATAACTAAGGTTTAACTAGCGGTTGCAGCTTACAAACTTTTTTTTTTTTTTATATATATTTCTAAAAATGACGTAATGGGTAAAGCAAACTATATTAAAGGTTGTTCCTACTTCAAGCAAGATCGACCCATAAGAAAAAATTATAGCAACTGATCAACAACGAAAAGGTTTTTAGGAACCTTTATCCATAACAGCACATGTAATTTTGAGGTTTTTAACTTTTTTTATAACAATGGAAAAAAAAATCGTCGATCTTGCTTGTAGGAGAAGCCGTAAATATAGTATGCTTTAGTTATGGGTAGTAACTTATTTATGTGCGCATTAGAAAAAGTTGCCGCGCGTGACGTCATTTTGCGACTTTCAAAGATTAATTAATGGAAGAAAAAATTTGATCTTAATTTGAATTTATTAGATCAAGTAATCTTAGATCTGATTGGCTCTTGATCTTAGTTTCTCGTATTTTTGTGATTTTGAACTTAAATTATATTGATCGAGTTCTTATTGAAAAAACAATGACCCTTTTTTAGATTTCTTGAAAAACTTTAAATAATTCAATGTTAAATATTTTTAAAAAGTTTATTTAAAGGTATATTGTTTGTCAAGTTTTGGCGATCAATAAAGTGCATGCTAAAAAAAAATTAAAATTAATGAATTATTTAATGGGAAAAAAGAAGTTGTAGTCAATCACTATAATTTTTCAATCACGATCAGACCTCGATCAATAACAGATTAAAATCACAAAAATGCAATACGACCATACCAAGAGCCAATCAGATCTGAAATCACTTGAGCAATTACAACATCGCAAGTTTATTTTCCAATGTGATATTTTTGGTTTTAAAACATACATGGAAAGAAAAAAAATTGTATTTGCAGATATGGTTTTTAAACGCATATAACAAAAAATTACCTATACATGAGCATTTTTCATTTTTTTTTCTATAACTTCTTGCACGTACAAAAATAGCTACGTATTTATGCCAGCTCATTTTTAGCACAATTTGTTCAATACAGCATTATTCATGTTATAGTGGATAACAATTATGTTACATAGAATAAATATTATGTTGCACAGCATAATTAATTATGTTGTTCCAATTTAGTTTTAATTATGCTATAATGACGTAAATGCAGCATAGATTACGCAATCTATTCTTTCCGTGTGCATAGTTATTGATATTTTCTAAAAAAATATCAACACTCTGGGCTGGAAGTATCCAACACATTTAAATGAGGAAGACCACAAATTGTAGGTGGCAATGTTATTGCATAATTCTAAAAGAGGATATTGCACTGAATCCATAGATTTTTAAACTTCAAATTTTTTAGTTCATTAAGGAAACCTACGCAATTCTATTCTATAATAACAAGATTAAAAATAGGGCATAACAAAAGTCCTGCTTTTTTATATAAGCTCAATAAAGTAGATAATCAAATATGTCAATGTGGTCATTATACAATGGACACACAACACATGATATTTAATTGCAACATAGCTTAGGAACTGAACATAGAGCAAAACTAACTCTCAGTCTATCCAATATGGGGTTTGGACCCCCTTAAGAACAAGAGTGGATACTTCTATCTATCTTAAAATCTAATAATATTAAAGCATTTAATTGCTTATGCCAGTTCATTATTGCCACTGGAATGCCAATATATAAAAAAAGAAAAGAAAAGTATATTTATAATAACACATATAAGATGTAAATATTTAAATGTAAATAGTTGTTAAAACTAGTGCATGCTTAAACCTATGCAAGTAATAACATGTGATGGTCTAGTTCTTTTCAATTAAAACGACAGACCTCGATGGCGTGCTAACAACAACCTAATAACCTAATTTAAATCCTTCCAATGCATGCAAATGTAAATAATTAACATGTATATAAAATAATATGCATGCAAATGCATGACATAGCTGTATTTAATAACCAAATACTAATAAAAAATACCAGAATATAATGTAAACAATATCAAAATATACGCTTTACATAATGATTAAATCATTATTCATTACCCGAAACTATATAACAATATTAATAATTTTTCTTTCTATTAAGGAGTGAAAAAGGAAAAAAAAGTCCTGGCCTTATGGTATATTTGACCAAGGCCATAACCCCATTCAGGGGTAGTTAACAAACAAAAAAAAAATAATAAAAAAAAGAAAAAAGAAAGAAAGAAAGAGAGAGAGAGAGAGTGAGTGAGTGAGAAAGAGCTCTCTCGTCTTATTATGCATTAAAATATTCAATTAAAACCTTTCGCGCTACTTAAAATGCACGTTGCGATTGGCTCTAAAGTTAATTAGCAAATATCTTAAATAATATTCCATAGCACAAACGTCAATCTTTACGACACAAACCAGCACAAACGATGCCCATTAAAAAAAAAATGATTTTTGTGCGTAAAGTTGGCTCCCCTAATTGATTGTTAATTATCTCAGGAACGAAAGCAGCACAGCAGTCAAACTCTTTGGCACAAACCAGCACAAACGTTGCACAATCGAATGACGTGAAAAAAAGTTCAAAATTTGTTAGAGGGGGGGGGGGCGTTAAGTTAGGATCCCCTCATTAAATTTTAATATCTCTGTAATTAAAGTAGTACAAAAGAAAATTTTTGCGGCACAAACCAGCACAAACGTATCACAAACGATTGAAGTGAAAAAAGTTTGCAATTTTAATGGAGGGGGGGTTGGTGTCAAGTTAGCACCCCAAATTAAGATTCTAATTACCTGCTAATAAGTAGCAAAAATGAAAATGTTTACGTCACCAACCAGCACAAACGAAACACCAGATTTTAATAAAAAAAATTAGGGGGTGGGGGGCTAACTTAACGTTCATATGGGATAGCACACACACACACACACGTGAATGTAAGTAAATTTACCACATTTGTATGAAAATGCGCGGAAATGCGCATGGACACCATACTGGAGCAACGCATAACATTGCTCAGGATAGTTAAAACATCGTTTTTGGTTATTTTCTTCTGGAATTTAGAAAGAGAAAATTTATTGTAATTATTTCTCGCGCATACTTGAAATCCTAATGCAACGTATCAACAGCATCAATGCTCTTAAAAATATTACTAATTGTAAGTATTTATAAACTTGCAAAATGAGTCAATTTCCCTTACTGGACCATGTTATTTAGTGCTCACATATATGATGTCAAATTTTATATCAATGCAACCACTCTATAGTTTTCAGTCTTGGGTTCGATTATTGGAAATACGATAACGATAACGATATTCGATTATCGAAACGTTATAGATTAACAGTTTTATAAAAGTTATCGTTATATAGATTAACAAAAATTGAAGATATTATTGTCGCATCTATTACGATACTTTTTGCTCAAAAAAAAAAAAAAAAAAAAAAAAGTACACACAAAAGTAAGAAAAGTGCACAAAATATGAAAATATTACCAAAATTTGAAAAGCATAATATATAAATGAGGCGGTTAATCATTGTAGGTATAGTACAGTCATGAAGCAAGTATTTAAAATATTTTATTTCAATAAAAAATTGCACTATGATTTATCGTTATCAAACAACTACCGTTATCGTTATAGTATCGTTATCGTGGGGGACATTTTTAAAAGTAACAATATCGTGATCGTTATAGTGTGGTCCTAGAATATAGTATCGTTATAGAAATTTTGGGTATCGAACCCAAGACTGATAGTCTTACATGGTACATACTTTAATTATCTTTTCTTAACTGAATATAAATATTTTGAAATTTAAAAAAAGCAGATAAGAGATATTGAAGTCTGTTAAGTTGGAAGCAAAGTAAAATTAAAAATTTACATTTCAAATTGCTTGTCTTTAGATAAAAAAAAAGTGCGGATATAAGGAGAAAGTTTTATTATTATTGTTATTATTTCCTCTTTTGTGGTAATTAAATTAAGAATTTCAATATTTTCAATTTTTCAATCAAAACAGTATCCTCCTCCTTCCCTTCCCCCTTGATGCTACAGGTGCAATGCAAAGTTATAACAGAATACGATATTTTATACTTAATTTTGGCTATTTAGATATCTAAAGTCACTAACATATCAGAGCATATGAGCAGGCTTCGCAGCCTATACAAATACAAATGTAATTTTATGTTGGAGACTTAACAATTAGTAGCGTCGTCCAGGTTGCCTACTCTCCAGGATACCTCGCTTCATACTGATGAATTTGGTTAACATTGCGCCTGTCTAATATGATTAAAAATTACACTCAATTAATTACTTATTATTTACTAGTTATTGAAAGTTCAATTTCTTTAATTTCAGAAAAAAAAATATTGTTTTGTATTATGAAGTTCATGATATATAAATTATAAAGCTATTATTTTATACTAATAATAACAATTAGTCTTTTGCAAAACTTACCTTTGTAAAGCCCAATATTACACTTTTTCTTATTTTATTGAATGTTTCAGTGTTGCTATTTTTTGTTTACTTAAAGTCATCAAAGTTAAATTTTCATCATTAATGAAAAGATGAGATAAATAATGAAAGAGAGAGAGAGAGAGAGAGATGAAGGGCTTGGTGCCGGTTTGGTGTAACATTTTAGTGCTTGAACTTTGAATCCCCCACCCCCTTGGTGCCGTAGTTGCAGGAAATCAGCAGTATTTTTTGCATAGTAGTTTGTGTGTCCTTTAGTGTACTCATGATAGATACAGTTTGCGGGGAACTGCGCAAAGCCAGCGACTCAGTTATTTATAGTTAGTCTGTGGTATAGTTATAACTTTAAGTGACAATTGCAATAGTTGCTTCCCTTGTCTTATTGTTAGGGTCATCAGCTTTCAATT
Source organism: Ecdyonurus torrentis (assembly GCA_949318235.1). Taxonomy (NCBI): domain Eukaryota; kingdom Metazoa; phylum Arthropoda; class Insecta; order Ephemeroptera; family Heptageniidae; genus Ecdyonurus; species Ecdyonurus torrentis. Next base: position 47,920,688 of record OX439127.1, read on the forward strand.
TCGTTTGACTGATTTCTTTGTACAGAATGCATTGTTATTGTGTGCAAGTGTAGAAGTAACTGAAAATTGTTTCTCAGTGATCCTATAGGAACAGTACATACATACATGCATGTAGTTTGATGAATTGCATTATTGTATATTATACCTTCAATAAATGGACAGGTAAATTTATTACTAATTTTAATATTTTATATAGGTTACAATATTATTAATTAATTAATTAATTAATTTATTTATTCCAGAGATAAAATTAGTTGACAGTAACTCGTAACTACATTTAATCTTAATACACTAGTCTCTCATCTCGTCATTTTTAAAATGAAATCCGGAAACCTTAACTTCATCTAATATGCTGTATAAAAAATATATATATTAATAATAATTTTAAATGTATATATCTGATAAAACAAAAATGAAAAATTATCGTATGATTATATACATTAAATGTAAAAAATGTTTTACAAACTATTGAAATATATATATTTTTTAGCTATTTTATGATTTAGATTTTATTAAATATTAATATTTAACATTTAAATAGTACAAATTCTAATTTTTTATTGTACATTTTAATGAGATGTAAATATTAGAATAGCAGAGTACTCAGATATTACAAGTAACTGTTCATTTGCGATACAATGTAAAACAAAAATATATTTATTAATATTATGATATTCTAAACTGCACTAAATTAATAATTTATATCTTTCACGGTTAATTGCTATTTTTTGACACTATATTACAATTAAATTCATTAGCTGTTTTATTAATTTATTTTAAAAAATAATAATGAAATCATTCAACAAGAAATTAAAATTTTACCAAGAATTTTATTAAGCTTACCGTGAAGTAAGTAAAACTATAGCAAAATTATTTTAATTATTGCAAAAGCACACAAAAATATGACACTAACGTTTCTTATTGAATAAAAATCAGCCAAAGTAAAATTTCAGGTTCTAATGCATATCAATATTTATTTTATGCATATTAGGAATATACGTTATATATTCCACACAAAATGTATTATATATATATTATTTTATATATATATATTATTTAGGAGGAAATCATATTATCAAAGATACGTTACGGTCTTGTCTTTTAATGATTTATTTAGCTAACTTCTAGTATAAAACATCTCATAATGTTTAGCCATAATTTTATAGTCATAACTTTTAACTTACTGTTAGGACTTAGGGTGTAGCTGACCTAAAAGTAAAGGTCCTAATTTTGGTTTATTGATTTATTAAAAAAAAAATTTTGGGGTAAATTTCAGATTCTGAATCCTTGGACTTAAATCCAGTAGTGGCAATCTCACAAGGTGTTACCTGTGCACACCACTCTGACCAGTCAGCACGTCCGTGTTTTGCTGCTGTTCTGCACGGACTTCAAGTTTAACAACCTAGTTAAGTAAAACTTTTCTTTTTTTAATTTTATAAGCTAAAAATAAAAAAAGGTGACACATACAATTATACTGTAGAAAACGCATAAGATTATGGCCTTCCGATAATTATGCAGTTTTGATATAGTATTATGCTGGGTATGTATGTATTATAGATTATAGTATATCAAAATTACCCCGCTGTTACCGGCGTGCATTAGAAAATCTGTTTCACCGTAATAGTCTGCTTTCTTATTTCCAATATAAATATGAACCATGCATTAATTCTAAAGCTATGAAACTTTCTACAATTATTGTTCTTGACCACCAATGGTTGATTTTTAAAAGAAGTACCCCGAGATACCGCCGACAGGTGACCTCACAAGGTTCAATTTTGAAAAAAAAAATTATCGAGTGAAACAAATTGATCTTTTCACCAATTGATTCAGAGATAAATTTGTTATAATTTGAATTTTTTTTAAATGCAGTTTTGCATTATTTTGCAACAGCGATGCCAAACGTAAGTGAAGTCAACAAAATGCATCATTTTTCTTAAGTAAAAGTGATTCAGAGTTGTAAAATAAAACAAAAATTTGAAGTTTTAATGCTTCATAATATCAATAACAATATAGAAAAATAATTAAAATAATATTTCCGTATTTCAATATAATGTTTAAAAATATATATTATTTTCCTAGGTGCGAGTTTTTGACTTAGTCTGGTTTCTTAATGGATGAACCATGCATTTCATTCTAAAGCAATGAAATTTTCAACACTTGTACTTGACCCCCAATGGTTGATTTTTAGAAGTGGTACCCCGAGATACCTCCGTCAGGTCAACCCCTGGTGACCTTACAAGGTCCGATTTTAACTCATTTAGTTTTATTTTTTTCATAAACAACTATTGATGTGTGAATCGAATTGTTTTTTCACCAGATGATTGAGAAATACATTTTTAATTACCATGTTTTTTTTTTTAAATGCAGTGTTGCATAATTTTGAAATAGCGATGCCAAACGCAAGAGAAGTCAACAAAATACATAATTTTTCTTCGGCAAAAATGAATAAAAGTTGTATATTTTTTTAAATGAAGTTTTAATTGTTAATGCGATGCATTAACATTATAGCATAATAATTAAAATAATTTTTTCGTATTTGAATATGATGTTTTTAAAAAAATGTTATTTTCCTAGCTGCGAGTTTTTGACTCTGCGACTCTCTGGCTCTCGAGGCAGTAGCAAGTCACGGACTTTTTTCTCATTCTTATTTTAGATTATTATAACTATTAGAGAACTACATTGTACGAAAAAAAAAAAAAAAAGCGTTTGATTTGCAATATGAGTTATATTTGTGGTTAAAAATTATTAATTACAAATATAAGGGGAATTTTTTTTTTCAAATATAAATAATTTATGTCATTTTATTATTTTTACTTTATAATACAAACTGAAATAAACTTAAGTTTTTGGGTATATGTAAATAATTATACATTTCAATGAGCTCAGTCTCCATTGCCTATGAAATTCCGTTTGTTATTACATTTTGAGAACTCCAGGCAAACGTCTTGTACCATCGGCACCGTGATCCAGATTATCACTGGAAAAAAAAAAAAATAATTGAATTTTTAAATAGAACTGTTTACTGTAATTTTATTTATTATATTTATTTTTTAATTGATCAACACTGCAATTGTGTATGATTCTTTAAATAAATTACTTTTGATAAAGTTACCATTTTCTCTGTTATCCACTGTCACTATCAGAAAATTTAGAACTTCTCTTATTGTGACAGGGCTGCAGCCGGGTCTCTTCTATAGTTTCATTATTATTATTAATTAATTATTATATTACATAAAACAATTTAATTACCTAAGAAAAGCTGCAGATAATAATTTTAACTTCATTATATATACACATATCTCCAGTTAAGCTCCTGAAAAACAAACCTCCTGTCCTGTCCTGTCCTGTCCTGTCCTGTCCTGTCCTGTCCTGTCCTGTCCTGTCCTGTCCTGTCCTGTCCTGTCCTGTCCTGTCCTGTCCTGTCCTGTCCTGTCCTGTCCTTATTATTATTATTATTATTATTTTTTTTTTTTTGCGCGCCGTTTATTTTTCTATTGATTTTACTAATATTAAAGGCTTATTATTCTGAGAATAGAAAGAATAATAAAAAGAAAGTCAAATAACTTATGCATAAATTTCTGGATAAACCGAAACTGTATAATAATCAAGTGTTGGAAATAAACTTAGTTATGAAAAGGAACTCGCGAGCGTAGCGATTGATTTTTTTTTACTGATTGCAGCCAAATAAAGGCAAAATTAGTCAGAAATTTTACAAATTAGGGCACATTTTGTCAAAAAATCCGTCTCACCGCGTTCCTCTAGAAATTTTCCAGGTGGGAAGGTCCTAGCATTTTTTTTTCGCCCACCACGTTCCCCTAGGACTTCAGCCCTGATATATATTATATATATATATATATATATATATATATATATATATATATATATATATATATATATACACACAGATTACTTCTATATACACTTACGATTTTAATTACAAGTAAAATATAAAAAATGATTTCAGTGTTTGTCTCATAGTTATTATTTCTATACTGATAATATTATATGAATTGTGAAAAACTCAAATACATAAATCATTGATTTATTATGATATCATATTGTGAACAAATCTAATATACGTCTTTTTTACGTTATAACACATCTTTTTATGCATGCAATTTTTACTTGAAGTTTGCTGTTTTTTCTTCATGTTGATTCCTTTAGCATTTAAATACTGGTCATATTTATAGTAAAAATAGGAAAATCACTTGAAGTTTGTTATGTATTACATGCGATTTATTGTGTTGATTAAAAAAAAAAATAAAAAAAAAAACGATTTTTTTTTTATTTGCTGGAAAAATTGTAGTATTGTCTTAAATTATTTATATTGAAAATTTTCGTATGTGAATTTTTTTTCCAAAGATTTTATCGGCTTAAAACTCATGAAAGTGGTACTTTAAAATTTACCAACCTGGTAAACATTATTATTTTATAAACTTGATCAATGTATCTTATCTCTTATAACTTCTTTATTTTTTTTAACATTCCTTTAGATTTTAAGGTCTAAATATCTAAATATCTATATTGGGTTATAATATTAAAATTAAAAAATGTAATTGTAACAAGTTTTTTATTTTTTTTTCTAATAATGTTGTACTCGCGTAAGTAAAAACTTGTTTCATTTTTAGGTTATTATGGTTGACATTATATTTATACTATACGACCCTTTATGTACATTTAAATGTAAAATATTTTATTTGTTGCGAAAGGTTGCGACAAGCTATGCATTGATAAGCTTATGCATAAATAGGTGCGCTTATGAAAGCTCCAAACTCCTATAAGTCTTGCAAGGGTCAATGGTTCTTTTGCTACGCTCATTGAAGGGTTGCAACGACACCCCTTGACACATGTGTTGTTGTTGTTTTGTGTATGAATAACAAATTTTTTTAAACGTTTGTTATTTTTTTTTTCTATAAAGCTATTGCTATAAAACTATCGGTGAAGAAGGAATATTAGCGTTCGTCAAACATTTTTAAATTTTATGGGTGGTATTATTTTCTAAGATCTGTCTGAACTTTTATAATTTTAATTCGTAAGGGCGTAAAAGAATTAAAACTATATATAAACTGTAAAATTATATATATTATATGAAAATAATATTTATGGGAGGATTTTTTTCACTCCAAAACTCTAAACACGTTTTATATTATTGTTATAAAAATATATTTTATATTTAAATTAGGTGTAAATTTACTATGTAACTTTTACAATCACTTTAATTCTTTCAAATTATTATGTGTAAAAGTTTTTCTAAAGTCTCCTCTATTTATATATTTATATTAAATATTATAACGCATTTAGACCATGCAGAATTTGTATCGTTGAGTTGGGATGAAAATTGAAATAACGTAACGTGTATCGCCTTTTTATTTAAGTAAGGGAAAATTAAGAATATTTATTTCATATTCTTACAAAGTAATTAATTATGAATAATTTTCTTATACATTGGTTGAAAGTTGAGAGATATATTGCTTTCATTTTTATTCTTAAAATCAAATACAATTAATTGGTTTCCTCTTTTATATTTATGAGATATAAATTAATTTCATATAAACACAGCAGTTGTAAAACTGCTTTTTTAAATGTTCTCCTAAATTTTATTCTTAATAAAGCAATACTTTTAAATTTACCAACCTGGTAAATATTGTTATTATTATTATTTTATGACATTGAAAAAATGTATGTTATCTTTTTTGACTTCTTAATCATTATTTTTGTTTATATTTAGATTTTAAGGTCTCTATAGTTAATAAAAAAAGTTTAAAAAATATGTTTACACTAATATCAAGTTTTGTTCTCTTTTTCTAATAGTATTGTTTTATGTATATGCTAAAACTTGATTACATACTATATTATACATATTATATTATACTCTGTATAATCTTTTGTATTTAAACTATTATTTAGAAATAATTTGTAACGGCAGCTATGATTTCTCTATAAAAAACATTCCATGAATATTTTTTGAGACCTCTATACTTAAATAGACATGAAAATAAAGTCATACGATTTTATTAACAATTAAATTAAAAAATTTTAAGTATTTTATTTTTTTCTTAAATTTATTATTTTGATACTGATAATATTGTATGAATTATGAAAAATCTTACAAATACACAAATCATTGATGTAATATGATTTGATGTTGTGAACAAATCTAATATACTTCTTTTATTACGTTACAATGCAACTTTTATTGCATGAAATTTTACTTTCAAATTTTTTGTTCTTTCTTCGAGCATGTGTTTTTAGCATTTTATATAATAATATTGGCCATATTAAAAGTAAAAATAGAAACATTGCTTTTGGTTTTTATGTTATAAATGCGATTTATTGTATTCTTTTATAAATTATAACATTTATATTAAAAAAAAAAAAGAAACATAAACAAACAATGTTTTGTTTTGTAAGGAACGTGTAGTATTGTCTTAAATTTATATTCATATATTGAAATTTATCGTATGTAATTTTTTTTCAAACATTGTATCAGTTTAATACTCATGAAAGATTTACTTTTTGATTGATTAACCTGGTAAATATTATTTCTTAATTTTATAAACTTAGAAAAATATGTTTCTTTTATGACTTCTCTTATGGTTCTTTTACTACGCTCATTGAAGGGTTGCAATGGAACCCCATGATACATATTTGTTGATTTTGTTGTTTCATGTTGTTTTATAAAACAACAACACATTAATTCCATTAACCTTAAAATGGTTAAAATACTTCTATAAAGTAATTCACCACAAATATTTCTTAGTTATTTTATTATTTTTTTTTTTCGAAAAAAAATTATATGACTTATTTAAATTTTAAATATTGTATAACGCGTTTACACCATGCAGATTTACTATCGTCGAGTTGGGATAAAAATTGAAATAACGCAACGTGTATTGCCTTTTAGTTTAAGTAAGGAAAATGTAAAATTATTTACTTCATATACTTACAAAAGTAATTTATTATAGCTCGTTGTATAAACTACACACTATGAGCCGGCTACGAAAATGTTCCATTGTTATAAACAGCTGGATATGACGTCGTTACCTGCTTACTACGTTTATACATATAAGCTTGTTCTGTAAAGTAAATTGAATCTCAACAACAGTGATTGGCTGACCAACAAAATACGACACATTCATTGGTTGATCTTGTTTTTTACACACATGAGTCACATGAAGAGTATGTAACTTTTTTGTGTGGAGTTTCTTTCATTCTTATCAAGTTCAAAGTTCTAAACGAAGAAATAACAATGATCGACCATAGCTCGTTCTGCAAAGTCAGACTTCCGGCGCAACTTTTGTGTCGATATGTTCCTTTGTTATAACAGCTGATTATGACTTCGTTACCTGTTTACTACGTTTATACATATGGTCGATCATTGTTATTTCTTCGTTTAGAACTTTGAACTTGATAAGAATGAAAGAAAGTCCACACAAAAAAGTTCCATGCTCTTCATGTGACTCAATTTTTGTCAATTTTGTTGGCTCAAAAAACAAGATCAACCAATGAATGTGTCGTATTTTGTTGGTCAGCCAATCACTGTTGTTGAGATTCACTTTACTTTACAGAACAAGCTCATATGTATACAACACTACCGCACTCTCGTGTTAAATAGACCTAACTCTCAGAAAGGCTTACAAACAATACTATCACCGGGCCAGCACTGCAAATGCACTGCAAATCTTACTAGTATTTGCGGTGCTGACAAGGTTACAATGTAGCAAGGTCACGTATTCGAGTGCGGAGGCGTTGTATGTATAAACGTAGTAAACAGGTAACGAAGTCATAATCAGCTGTTATAACAAAGGAACATATCGACACAAAAGTTGCGCCGGAAGTCTGACTTTGTAGAACGTGCTATGGTCGATCATTGTTATTTCTTCTTTTAGAACTTTGAACTTGATAACAATGAAAGAAACTCCACAAAATAAAGTTCCTTGCTCTTCATGTGACTCAATTTTGTTGGCTCAAAAAACAAGATCAACCAATGAATGTGTCAATTTGTCGTATTTTGTTGGTCAGCCAATCACTGTTGTTGAGATTCACTTTACTTTACAGAACAAGCTATATTCAACTCAAAAAACCTCAGTCGATTTAAATCGGGCATGCTTAAAGTATCGCCCATTGTCACATTTGAGGAGAAGGGGGGCGGCTGGGCGATACCGTAAAAGGTCGAACGGCACGTGACTCAGATTTTTTGAGTTGAATATATAATCTACTGTTCTTATACATTGGTTCAAAATTGAAAGATATATTTCTTTCATATTTATTTTTCAAATAGAATACAGTTCATTAATTCCTTCTTTTATATTTACGAAACATAAATTAATTTCATCTAAACACTGCAGTTTTAATACTGATTTACTGATAGGTCTCTTAAATTTTATTCTTTTTTAAGCGGTACTTTTAAATTTACCAATCTGGTAAATATTATTATTATTATTGTGTAGACTTGACAAAATGTATGTTATTTCTTAAATGACTTCTTTAAATTTTTTTGATCATTTAGATTTTTAGGTCTCTATAATATTATATTGAGTTAATAAAAATAGTTTAAAAAATATGTTTGCACTGATATTGAGTTTTGTTCTCTTTTTGGTCAGGCATATATAAAAGCATATTTTATATAAATTTTCAAAATAGGACTTAATGTTAAATCATTTATGTATTTTATTCCCGGTTTTGAAAAAGCCATAATTTTTTTATTTTAATATGTATTAAAATAATATAAATGGAAGGGTTATTTCCACTCCAAAACTCTAAACACGTCTTTTATTATTGTTGTAAATATATATATTTTTATTTGAATTTAGTGTAAATTAAATATACTTCTAGAGGTGCAAGTGGTGCACCAACATGGCATTGTCCTGTGCTATTTATTACATAGAAATAGTTGATAAAAAGTTGTAAAATGGTTGATTTATATAATCACAGACAAATTTAGGCACAATACAAAAAAAAATTTGCATTGGTATAAATGAAGACGCTCGGAAAAATAAATGTAGGATTCATTACGAAATAACGATTTAAGGCTAATAATAGTGTGTAACCACATTATTATAGATTTAGGTACAATATTTCCGTGGGGAAGCCTTATATACTTGAGACAGTGCCTAACAATGGTAATTGTAATGTTTAATCATCCATTTATTATAAAAATATTTAACTGGTTTAATATTGTTATTCTTATTTAAGTCGTTTAAGAGTAAAAATGTATGAGACAAAAATATTTAAGTTGTGTAAAATAAAATTTGTCATTATATTTGTTGTTAAAATTGTTTACGATAAATTCCTTTGTTTTAATAATGATAGATAAAATTGATTTATATAAACGATGCAGTTGTCAAATTGCATTCCATATTATCGTCAATAGATTGCATTCGTCAATTAGCATTTAATTGTCACATAAGTATTAATATTAGTTTATATATTATGAATTTAAACAATTACAAAAGGGTTAAACCCTTTGAAACTTATTATTGTGTGGTAGTGTTATAATTGCTATACAAAACTTCACAGTCTTACTCTTACTGATATGAGATCATATTATGTGTGTAACTGTTTTAGGACTCAGAACTGTGAACTCTTTTTTTTTTTTTTAACTCGAGTCCTTAAATTACAAAGAAAAAAAAGGCAACATTTGAATATTATCTGCAGAAATGTTTTTAATATTTTACAAAAGTTGCAAGGTTTTTCTTTCAACGAGGCAAAAATAATCACTCGTATTGAGTTTACACAATTTTGATATTCGTATTATTAAGTCTTGAGAATTTTGATGTTAATTTAATAAGTTAATGTGTTTCAAATGTGAAAATACCGATTGTTTTTCTTTTGATATAAATATATCTAATACAATTTTCAATAATTTAGATTAATTGTTATAACTATGCCATACGTCTTGATATTTGATATGTTTGTATGTAAACATACTTTTCTTATGTTAATAATAATGTTGATATCTGTTTATATCAAATTTGTCGTATTTTATCTATTACAAAACTTATGTATAATTGCTTAATGCTTTCAAGTATACAAAGTAATATTTAAGCTATACAATAAGTGTAATACGATAATACCTTGATTGTTTAAGAAGGTTTGTTGCGATATTTTATTCCATGTATTTATCTCATTTATTTGAGGAACTTGTATAAAAATTGCTGAAATAAATCATTGTTATAAGTTTTCATAAAATACTGAAAAAAGATTAAATAAATTTAATTAATTTGTTCAATTTATTTGAAAACTTATCTTTTTTTCGTAGAATACCTTTAATAATGCAAATGTTATAACAAATAATATTGTTCTCAAAAGTGTAAAAATGTAATATGTAATACATATCACTATTTTTTTGTGTTTACTATATTATACTGTACGTATTTTTTTAAATGTACTAAACTCCCTCATTATTGCAGTAAAATATTGAATATCTGCATCAATAATATAAATTGTTTACATTACTATACTTTAAAACTGTAATGCGAATACCGTCTAGTAGTATATAGCAGGTTCAGTTACTTATAACGTGGTTCAGTAGACGTGAGTAACGTTTATCTTCTATCTCTGCGTAATTGATTTAAATAAGTTTCTTCTAACTCACATAGCTGAAAGATAAAGTCGTTCATTGACCTGTTTTCTGGCTTTTCTATAGTATTGTCTTCTTATAAGAATATTTATACTAATAAAAAAAGATCATAAAATTGAATTGTGCACTTAAGCTTAAATAATATGCTCTTAATGAAACATTTTGGTATATTTGTCAGTTGCTTTTGTTTAACTTTGCAATCTAATAAAGGCGTAGAACACTTTGAACAAAAAATATGTCTAATATCCTATAACATACCTAAATATAAACGTTGATTTTTCCAAAGTTATTGATTCATAATTTAATTTACTTTTACTAAATGGCAGCCATGGATTGGTGACGTCACAGATTATCCCGCAGCTGCTATTTTGTAAATGGGAAATAATTTAGAAATTAGTGACTCCGGCCAAATCCACTTTATTATTTAGGTATAATAGGATATTACACAGGTTTTTTGTTCAAAGTGTTCTACGCCTTAACAAAGAAATTTTTATACGACTTTGTGTGATATTCAAATATGTATTGTCTTCAGATAGCACCAAATTTAATAAAAACAAGATTATTGCTCCAAGCTTTTTTTTCTCAAGTTCTAACTTTGCGTGAAAAATTATACGTAAATTTTTACGATGTTGTTATAGTATTACTCATTGTGAGACAAATAACATAAAACTTATATTGGCCGATATTGCATTAATTTTTGCTTAAACTTAACATGCTTATGTAATATTGTGGTCAAATTTGTGTATTAGGTCTGTTAAAGCCCCCTTGACGCCTTAATAAAATTAATATTAATTTTTACTTGTATCATATTGGGGTTTGAAGTATTTATAAGAATGACACTACTTTCGTCCGCTAGAGTCTAATCAACATTGTACATTATAATTGTACGGCATTATAATTATTCTCAGATTGTGAATGCCAATGGTATAAGAAGATATGCCTATAAGCTATGGTTTTTGAGCAAGATAAATATTCTTAAATATCAACATTATTCCGTCAACATGTGTGAAATTTGTTGTGTGTGTGAAATAATGTAATGGGCTATGTATGATATTAATCGGACTAACTTGAGAGGCTATAAACGCACCAAGTTTGCTAAAATTCTGTTCTTCAGAGGCTATAAATGCACGAGGTTCAGTTAAGTATGATAGAAGAATTTTGTGACGTATTGTCATTGCTGCGACATAGCTTTCCTTTTGTTGTTCTTTTAAATAAATCTACTATAATATGACATATTATAGTAATATTATTAAAATTAGATTTGTTTGGGCGTTGTGGAGGCTTGACTACCCCATTTTACATAAGTTTTATCACAACTTCATAATAAATTAAATTTTAATTCATTTAAGCCTTATCACAAAATATTGAGATTTATATATAGGCCTATATATAGATCAGGAAAAAAATTTAATGCAATAAAAAAATCATTTGTTCCATAAAATTGTTTGTAGTTTAATATATTTTTTTTGTTTTTTGTTATTATTAATAAATATTATATTGTTAAGTATATTTATTATTATTGTAAGAAAAAATATTTAAAATTAAAATTTTTTACTAAGTAGATGATTAAACGAGATAATAATAATTTATAAAAAAGTAATTGACAAAAGAATTATTTATTTTTATTATATTTCATTGATCTGAAATCAAGAAAAATTGTTTGTTCTAGTAAAAAGCTCACAAATAAAGCTTAATAATGTTATAAGAATTTGGCATTATGTTTTCGTGTATCATTCTTTAACTTCCCTTGGGACAAATTTAAGACAAAAAAATGATGTGGAACAATAATTTTGTTATAAAGTGTCATAGTCTACTAGAAAAGTTTTCAAACACCATTTTTTTTTAAATAATAATTGACGACAATAAATAGAAACAAAAATATAACACATACAAAAATGCACATAAATTTTTGTATGTAAGGTGCTCTATGCTTTCATATATTTATAAATATAATATCTAATATTTATAATTTTTGGGTTAGTTTAATATTTATAATATTTATGTACTGTATGTTTGCATTAAAGGGATATTTAAATTATATTATTTAATTCATAAGTGTAAAAATTTTAACTGTAAGAAGATGTGTATATACCACGGATAAACATATACTATCTGAAGTAATAGTCTCAATTATACTAGCAACTTTTATAAAAAATGCTTAAATTAATCATAGTATTGAGTCTTAATATAACATCAACACACACAAATTTTTTTTAATTTGTAAGCTTTTACGATTCTTCCGTAAATTATTTTAGAGCAATTGATATTATAATTTTTATCCTCAAAACTGTGAATAAAATATAAATAACCAATATTAACCAAACTTAACCAAGAAATAACCTAAAAATTATTTAACCTTAATTGCTAAGTTCAATTTATTTGTTAACTTATCTTTGTTTCAAAGATTAGTTTTTATGTTTATTGTTTTTATAAATATTGTTCTGAAAAGTGAACACAATATATATATATATATATATATATATATATATATATATATATATATATATATATATATATATATATATATATATATATATATATATATATATATATTATGAATCTTACTGTACGGCACGTCTCTTCTTAAAGTTATGCATATGGACTCAAGCAAATTATCTCAATGTTCTTTATAATTCTTTTTAATACTATTTCTAGTAAAAACGTCTGATGTCTTATGTTCATACAAACATAATATGTTATTTTTTTATAACTATTATGTTGATGTCTAATAATACCAATTACGTGAATCCTAATATATAAAAGTTATTTTATATTTACTTGCTGATTTCAAGTAATATTTAAGCTTAAACTATTGCTCTACTTTGGTTCTTCATCAAAGTTTGTTGAAATATCATATTCACGTAATTTTTGTATTTATTTGAGCATCTTGTAGAGAAAGGGAAAATTCAATGCTATAAATCTTAATTTTACACTGAAAAAAATTAATTTACCTTACCTGATAAGTGTAATTTATTTTTAATCTCATCTTTGTTTTAAAGATTATATTTAATTCTTGTGACGAATATTGTTCTGAAAATTAAATGTTATATAAAGATATATTTGTTATGAATAATATTGTACGGCACTTCTCTTCTTAATGTAATAGACATTCTTATTATAGCTGCTAGATATTAAAAATCTGCATAAATATTACTTTTTTAAATAACTATTCTTTGGAACTGGATTCTCAGTACTGTTTAGTTTTAAAAACAACTCTCAATTGATATATATCGTTAATCTTAACCAACCTTAATAAATACGTACAATTTGTGTTATAGCACAAATGTTATAAATTGTCATGTATTTGAAAGTTTAGAAACTTAGTGATTAGTTTACTTGACGTGAAAAACGTTAATTTTGTGGTGATTTGTATCTTAGTATATTTACTTTATTCTTCTAACTGTGATTACTAATAGAGAAATTCAAGTTTAATAACATGTTTTATGGATTTTCTAATCTTAAATAAAAGCGTAAATATAACTTCAAATTTTTATTTGCATAAAGTTATATTTATAAATGATAAATCTAAAAAATGGTGTGTTATAATAATATAGGCTTCAAAAAGCCTAATAAAAAGAACTCAAGGTTATTTAAATAAAGTATCTCAATGTTCTAACTTCTTCTTTAGAGTAATATTTCTAGTAAATACGTCTTATATATTTGATATGTTCATACAAACATATATTATTTGTTTGATATCTATTATGTTGATGTTTAATAATATCAATTACGTGAATCCTAATTTAAAAAAAAAATTATAATTACTTGCTGATTTCAAGTAATATTTTAACTTAAACTATTGCTCTACTTTGATACTTCATCAAAGTTTGTTGAAATATCATATTCACGTAATTTTTGTATTTATTTGAGCATCTTGTAGAGAGTAAGGGAAAAATCAATGCTATAAATCTTAATTTTACACTGAAAAAAAATTAATTTACCTTAACTGATAAGTGTAATATATTTGTAATCTCATCTTTGTTTTAAATATTATATTTAATTCTTGTTATGAATATTGTTCTGAAAAGAAAATTTTGTATAAAGATATATTTGTTATGTATATACGTACGGCACGTCTCTTCTTAATGTAATAGACATTCTTATTATATCTGCTAGATAATAAAAATCTGCATTAATATTACTTTTTGAATAACTATTCTTTGGAACTGGATTCTCAGTATTGTTTAGTTTTTAAAACAACTCTCAATTGATATATATCGTTAATCTTAACCAACCTTAATAAATACGTACAATTTGTGTTATAGCACAAATGTTATAAATTGTCATGTATTTGAAAGTTTAGAAACTTAGTGATTAGTTTACTTGACGTGAAAAACGTTAATTTTGTGGTGATTTGTATCTTAGTATATTTACTTTATTCTTCTAACTGTGATTACTAATAGAGAAATTCAAGTTTAATAACATGTTTTATGGATTTTCTAATCTTAAATAAAAGCGTAAATATAACTTCAAATTTTTATTTGCATAAAGTTATATTTATAAATGATAAATCTAAAAAATGGTGTGTTATAATAATATAGGCTTCAAAAAGCCTAATAAAAAGAACTCAAGGTTATTTAAATAAAGTATCTCAATGTTCTAACTTCTTCTTTAGAGTAATATTTCTAGTAAATACGTCTTATATATTTGATATGTTCATACAAACATATATTATTTGTTTGATATCTATTATGTTGATGTTTAATAATATCAATTACGTGAATCCTAATTTAAAAAAAAATTATAATTACTTGCTGATTTCAAGTAATATTTTAACTTAAACTATTGCTCTACTTTGATACTTCATCAAAGTTTGTTGAAATATCATATTCACGTAATTTTTGTATTTATTTGAGCATCTTGTAGAGAGTAAGGGAAAAATCAATGCTATAAATCTTAATTTTACACTGAAAAAAAATTAATTTACCTTAACTGATAAGTGTAATATATTTGTAATCTCATCTTTGTTTTAAATATTATATTTAATTCTTGTTATGAATATTGTTCTGAAAAGAAAATTTTGTATAAAGATATATTTGTTATGTATATACGTACGGCACGTCTCTTCTTAATGTAATAGACATTCCTATTATATCTGCTAGATATTAAAAATCTGCATTAATATTACTTTTTTAAATAACTATTCTTTGGAACTGGATTCTCAGTATTGTTTAGTTTTTAAAACAACTCTCAATTGATATATATCGTTAATCTTAACCAACCTTAATAAATACGTACAATTTGTGTTATAGCACAAATGTTATAAATTGTCATGTATTTGAAAGTTTAGAAACTTAGTGATTAGTTTACTTGACGTGAAAAACGTTAATTTTGTGGTGATTTGTATCTTAGTATATTTACTTTATTCTTCTAACTGTGATTACTAATAGAGAAATTCAAGTTTAATAACATGTTTTATGGATTTTCTAATCTTAAATAAAAGCGTAAATATAACTTCAAATTTTTATTTGCATAAAGTTATATTTATAAATGATAAATCTAAAAAATGGTGTGTTATAATAATATAGGCTTCAAAAAGCCTAATAAAAAGAACTCAAGGTTATTTAAATAAAGTATCTCAATGTTCTAACTTCTTCTTTAGAGTAATATTTCTAGTAAATACGTCTTATATATTTGATATGTTCATACAAACATATATTATTTGTTTGATATCTATTATGTTGATGTTTAATAATATCAATTACGTGAATCCTAATTTAAAAAAAAAATTATAATTACTTGCTGATTTCAAGTAATATTTTAACTTAAACTATTGCTCTACTTTGATACTTCATCAAAGTTTGTTGAAATATCATATTCACGTAATTTTTGTATCTATTTTAGCATCTTGTAGAAAGTAAAGGAAAATTCAATGCTAAGAGACAATATGATACTGAAAAAAATTATTAACATTAATTGATAAGTTTATCTTATTTGTAATCTCATCCTTGTTAAAAAATTATATATAATAATTGTTTTTATAAATATTGTTCTGAAAAGTGATTTTTTTAATATATATATATATATATATATATATTATGAATATTACTGTAAGGCACGTCTCTCTTTAAAGTTATGCATATGGATTCAAAGCTATTTAAAAGCAAATTATCTCAATGTTCTTTATAATTCTTTTAAATAATATTTCTAGTAAATACGTCTGATGTCTTATGTTCATACAAACATAATATATTATTTTTTTATAACTATTATGTTGATGTCTAATAATACCAATTACGTGAATCCTAATATATAAAAGTTATTTTATATTTACTTGCTGATTTCAAGTAATATTAAAGCTTAAACTATTGCTCTACTTTGATACTTCATCAAAGTTTGTTGAAATATCATATTCACGTAATTTTTGTATTTATTTGAGCATCTTGTAGAGAGTAAGGGAAAAATCAATGCTATAAATCTTAATTTTACACTGAAAAAAAATTAATTTACCTTAACTGATAAGTGTAATATATTTGTAATCTCATCTTTGTTTTAAATATTATATTTAATTCTTGTTATGAATATTGTTCTGAAAAGAAAATTTTGTATAAAGATATATTTGTTATGTATATACGTACGGCACGTCTCTTCTTAATGTAATAGACATTCTTATTATATCTGCTAGATATTAAAAATCTGCATTAATATTACTTTTTGAATAACTATTCTTTGGAACTGGATTCTCAGTATTGTTTAGTTTTAAAAACAACTCTCAATTGATATATATCGTTAATCTTAACCAACCTTAATAAATACGTACAATTTGTGTTATAGCACAAATGTTATAAATTGTCATGTATTTGAAAGTTTAGAAACTTAGTGATTAGTTTACTTGACGTGAAAAACGTTAATTTTGTGGTGATTTGTATCTTAGTATATTTACTTTATTCTTCTAACTGTGATTACTAATAGAGAAATTCAAGTTTAATAACATGTTTTATGGATTTTCTAATCTTAAATAAAAGCGTAAATATAACTTCAAATTTTTATTTGCATAAAGTTATATTTATAAATGATAAATCTAAAAAATGGTGTGTTATAATAATATAGGCTTCAAAAAGCCTAATAAAAAGAACTCAAGGTTATTTAAATAAAGTATCTCAATGTTCTAACTTCTTCTTTAGAGTAATATTTCTAGTAAATACGTCTTATATATTTGATATGTTCATACAAACATATATTATTTGTTTGATATCTATTATGTTGATGTTTAATAATATCAATTACGTGAATCCTAATTTAAAAAAAAATTTATAATTACTTGCTGATTTCAAGTAATATTTTAACTTAAACTATTGCTCTACTTTGATACTTCATCAAAGTTTGTTGAAATATCATATTCACGTAATTTTTGTATTTATTTGAGCATCTTGTAGAGAGTAAGGGAAAAATCAATGCTATAAATCTTAATTTTACACTGAAAAAAAATTAATTTACCTTAACTGATAAGTGTAATATATTTCTAATCTCATCTTTGTTTTAAATATTATATTTAATTCTTGTTATGAATATTGTTCTGAAAAGAAAATTTTGTATAAAGATATATTTGTTATGTATATACGTACGGCACGTCTCTTCTTAATGTAATAGACATTCCTATTATATCTGCTAGATATTAAAAATCTGCATTAATATTACTTTTTTAAATAACTATTCTTTGGAACTGGATTCTCAGTATTGTTTAGTTTTTAAAACAACTCTCAATTGATATATATCGTTAATCTTAACCAACCTTAATAAATACGTACAATTTGTGTTATAGCACAAATGTTATAAATTGTCATGTATTTGAAAGTTTAGAAACTTAGTGATTAGTTTACTTGACGTGAAAAACGTTAATTTTGTGGTGATTTGTATCTTAGTATATTTACTTTATTCTTCTAACTGTGATTACTAATAGAGAAATTCAAGTTTAATAACATGTTTTATGGATTTTCTAATCTTAAATAAAAGCGTAAATATAACTTCAAATTTTTATTTGCATAAAGTTATATTTATAAATGATAAATCTAAAAAATGGTGTGTTATAATAATATAGGCTTCAAAAAGCCTAATAAAAAGAACTCAAGGTTATTTAAATAAAGTATCTCAATGTTCTAACTTCTTCTTTAGAGTAATATTTCTAGTAAATACGTCTTATATATTTGATATGTTCATACAAACATATATTATTTGTTTGATATCTATTATGTTGATGTTTAATAATATCAATTACGTGAATCCTAATTTAAAAAAAAATTTATAATTACTTGCTGATTTCAAGTAATATTTTAACTTAAACTATTGCTCTACTTTGATACTTCATCAAAGTTTGTTGAAATATCATATTCACGTAATTTTTGTATTTATTTGAGCATCTTGTAGAGAGTAAGGGAAAATTCAATGCTATAAATCTTAATTTTACACTGAAAAAAATTAATTTACCTTACCTGATAAGTGTAATTTATTTTTAATCTCATCTTTGTTTTAAAGATTATATTTAATTCTTGTGACGAATATTGTTCTGAAAATTAAATGTTATATAAAGATATATTTGTTATGAATAATATTGTACGGCACTTCTCTTCTTAATGTAATAGACATTCTTATTATAGCTGCTAGATATTAAAAATCTGCATAAATATTACTTTTTTAAATAACTATTCTTTGGAACTGGATTCTCAGTACTGTTTAGTTTTAAAAACAACTCTCAATTGATATATATCGTTAATCTTAACCAACCTTAATAAATACGTACAATTTGTGTTATAGCACAAATGTTATAAATTGTCATGTATTTGAAAGTTTAGAAACTTAGTGATTAGTTTACTTGACGTGAAAAACGTTAATTTTGTGGTGATTTGTATCTTAGTATATTTACTTTATTCTTCTAACTGTGATTACTAATAGAGAAATTCAAGTTTAATAACATGTTTTATGGATTTTCTAATCTTAAATAAAAGCGTAAATATAACTTCAAATTTTTATTTGCATAAAGTTATATTTATAAATGATAAATCTAAAAAATGGTGTGTTATAATAATATAGGCTTCAAAAAGCCTAATAAAAAGAACTCAAGGTTATTTAAATAAAGTATCTCAATGTTCTAACTTCTTCTTTAGAGTAATATTTCTAGTAAATACGTCTTATATATTTGATATGTTCATACAAACATATATTATTTGTTTGATATCTATTATGTTGATGTTTAATAATATCAATTACGTGAATCCTAATTTAAAAAAAAAATTATAATTACTTGCTGATTTCAAGTAATATTTTAACTTAAACTATTGCTCTACTTTGATACTTCATCAAAGTTTGTTGAAATATCATATTCACGTAATTTTTGTATTTATTTGAGCATCTTGTAGAGAGTAAGGGAAAAATCAATGCTATAAATCTTAATTTTACACTGAAAAAAAATTAATTTACCTTAACTGATAAGTGTAATATATTTGTAATCTCATCTTTGTTTTAAATATTATATTTAATTCTTGTTATGAATATTGTTCTGAAAAGAAAATTTTGTATAAAGATATATTTGTTATGTATATACGTACGGCACGTCTCTTCTTAATGTAATAGACATTCCTATTATATCTGTTGATATTAAAAATCTGCATTAATATTACTTTTTGAATAACTATTCTTTGGAACTGGATTCTCAGTATTGTTTAGTTTTAAAAACAACTCTCAATTGATATATATCGTTAATCTTAACCAACCTTAATAAATACGTACAATTTGTGTTATAGCACAAATGTTATAAATTGTCATGTATTTGAAAGTTTAGAAACTTAGTGATTAGTTTACTTGACGTGAAAAACGTTAATTTTGTGGTGATTTGTATCTTAGTATATTTACTTTATTCTTCTAACTGTGATTACTAATAGAGAAATTCAAGTTTAATAACATGTTTTATGGATTTTCTAATCTTAAATAAAAGCGTAAATATAACTTCAAATTTTTATTTGCATAAAGTTATATTTATAAATGATAAATCTAAAAAATGGTGTGTTATAATAATATAGGCTTCAAAAAGCCTAATAAAAAGAACTCAAGGTTATTTAAATAAAGTATCTCAATGTTCTAACTTCTTCTTTAGAGTAATATTTCTAGTAAATACGTCTTATATATTTGATATGTTCATACAAACATATATTATTTGTTTGATATCTATTATGTTGATGTTTAATAATATCAATTACGTGAATCCTAATTTAAAAAAAAAATTATAATTACTTGCTGATTTCAAGTAATATTTTAACTTAAACTATTGCTCTACTTTGATACTTCATCAAAGTTTGTTGAAATATCATATTCACGTAATTTTTGTATTTATTTGAGCATCTTGTAGAGAGTAAGGGAAAAATCAATGCTATAAATCTTAATTTTACACTGAAAAAAAATTAATTTACCTTAACTGATAAGTGTAATATATTTCTAATCTCATCTTTGTTTTAAATATTATATTTAATTCTTGTTATGAATATTGTTCTGAAAAGAAAATTTTGTATAAAGATATATTTGTTATGTATATACGTACGGCACGTCTCTTCTTAATGTAATAGACATTCCTATTATATCTGCTAGATATTAAAAATCTGCATTAATATTACTTTTTGAATAACTATTCTTTGGAACTGGATTCTCAGTATTGTTTAGTTTTTAAAACAACTCTCAATTGATATATATCGTTAATCTTAACCAACCTTAATAAATACGTACAATTTGTGTTATAGCACAAATGTTATAAATTGTCATGTATTTGAAAGTTTAGAAACTTAGTGATTAGTTTACTTGACGTGAAAAACGTTAATTTTGTGGTGATTTGTATCTTAGTATATTTACTTTATTCTTCTAACTGTGATTACTAATAGAGAAATTCAAGTTTAATAACATGTTTTATGGATTTTCTAATCTTAAATAAAAGCGTAAATATAACTTCAAATTTTTATTTGCATAAAGTTATATTTATAAATGATAAATCTAAAAAATGGTGTGTTATAATAATATAGGCTTCAAAAAGCCTAATAAAAAGAACTCAAGGTTATTTAAATAAAGTATCTCAATGTTCTAACTTCTTCTTTAGAGTAATATTTCTAGTAGATACGTCTTATATATTTGATATGTTCATACAAACATATATTATTTGTTTGATATCTATTATGTTGATGTTTAATAATATCAATTACGTGAATCCTAATTTAAAAAAAAATTATAATTACTTGCTGATTTCAAGTAATATTTTAACTTAAACTATTGCTCTACTTTGATACTTCATCAAAGTTTGTTGAAATATCATATTCACGTAATTTTTGTATTTATTTGAGCATCTTGTAGAGAGTAAGGGAAAAATCAATGCTATAAATCTTAATTTTACACTGAAAAAAAATTAATTTACCTTAACTGATAAGTGTAATATATTTGTAATCTCATCTTTGTTTTAAATATTATATTTAATTCTTGTTATGAATATTGTTCTGAAAAGAAAATTTTGTATAAAGATATATTTGTTATGTATATACGTACGGCACGTCTCTTCTTAATGTAATAGACATTCCTATTATATCTGCTAGATATTAAAAATCTGCATTAATATTACTTTTTTAAATAACTATTCTTTGGAACTGGATTCTCAGTATTGTTTAGTTTTTAAAACAACTCTCAATTGATATATATCGTTAATCTTAACCAACCTTAATAAATACGTACAATTTGTGTTATAGCACAAATGTTATAAATTGTCATGTATTTGAAAGTTTAGAAACTTAGTGATTAGTTTACTTGACGTGAAAAACGTTAATTTTGTGGTGATTTGTATCTTAGTATATTTACTTTATTCTTCTAACTGTGATTACTAATAGAGAAATTCAAGTTTAATAACATGTTTTATGGATTTTCTAATCTTAAATAAAAGCGTAAATATAACTTCAAATTTTTATTTGCATAAAGTTATATTTATAAATGATAAATCTAAAAAATGGTGTGTTATAATAATATAGGCTTCAAAAAGCCTAATAAAAAGAACTCAAGGTTATTTAAATAAAGTATCTCAATGTTCTAACTTCTTCTTTAGAGTAATATTTCTAGTAAATACGTCTTATATATTTGATATGTTCATACAAACATATATTATTTGTTTGATATCTATTATGTTGATGTTTAATAATATCAATTACGTGAATCCTAATTTAAAAAAAAATTTATAATTACTTGCTGATTTCAAGTAATATTTTAACTTAAACTATTGCTCTACTTTGATACTTCATCAAAGTTTGTTGAAATATCATATTCACGTAATTTTTGTATCTATTTTAGCATCTTGTAGAAAGTAAAGGAAAATTCAATGCTAAGAGACAATATGATACTGAAAAAAATTATTAACATAATTGATAAGTTTATCTTATTTGTAATCTCATCCTTGTTAAAAAATTATATATAATAATTGTTTTTATAAATATTGTTCTGAAAAGTGATTTTTTTAATATATATATATATATATATATATATTATGAATATTACTGTAAGGCACGTCTCTCTTTAAAGTTATGCATATGGATTCAAAGCTATTTAAAAGCAAATTATCTCAATGTTCTTTATAATTCTTTTAAATAATATTTGTAGTAAATACGTCTGATGTCTTATGTTCATACAAACATAATATATTATTTTTTTATAACTATTATGTTGATGTCTAATAATACCAATTACGTGAATCCTAATATATAAAAGTTATTTTATATTTACTTGCTGATTTCAAGTAATATTAAAGCTTAAACTATTGCTCTACTTTGGTTCTTCATCAAAGTTTGTTGAAATATCATATTCACGTAATTTTTGTATTTATTTGAGCATCTTGTAGAGAAAGGGAAAATTCAATGCTATAAATCTTAATTTTACACTGAAAAAAATTAATTTACCTTACCTGATAAGTGTAATTTATTTTTAATCTCATCTTTGTTTTAAAGATTATATTTAATTCTTGTGACGAATATTGTTCTGAAAATTAAATGTTATATAAAGATATATTTGTTATGAATAATATTGTACGGCACTTCTCTTCTTAATGTAATAGACATTCTTATTATAGCTGCTAGATATTAAAAATCTGCATAAATATTACTTTTTTAAATAACTATTCTTTGGAACTGGATTCTCAGTACTGTTTAGTTTTAAAAACAACTCTCAATTGATATATATCGTTAATCTTAACCAACCTTAATAAATACGTACAATTTGTGTTATAGCACAAATGTTATAAATTGTCATGTATTTGAAAGTTTAGAAACTTAGTGATTAGTTTACTTGACGTGAAAAACGTTAATTTTGTGGTGATTTGTATCTTAGTATATTTACTTTATTCTTCTAACTGTGATTACTAATAGAGAAATTCAAGTTTAATAACATGTTTTATGGATTTTCTAATCTTAAATAAAAGCGTAAATATAACTTCAAATTTTTATTTGCATAAAGTTATATTTATAAATGATAAATCTAAAAAATGGTGTGTTATAATAATATAGGCTTCAAAAAGCCTAATAAAAAGAACTCAAGGTTATTTAAATAAAGTATCTCAATGTTCTAACTTCTTCTTTAGAGTAATATTTCTAGTAAATACGTCTTATATATTTGATATGTTCATACAAACATATATTATTTGTTTGATATCTATTATGTTGATGTTTAATAATATCAATTACGTGAATCCTAATTTAAAAAAAAAATTATAATTACTTGCTGATTTCAAGTAATATTTTAACTTAAACTATTGCTCTACTTTGATACTTCATCAAACCCAGTAAACACGACTCGCGGACCTTTGGGGACTCTCGGAGAAAACTGGTGGAAAGCTCCACGTTCTCCGAGTGTCTACCTAATATCCACCTATTTCGACCAGTTTATTTTTGTTTTAATTGACGTAAAAATAATCCAATATCAAATATTTATTATTTTTATCACTGCTTGATCAGAAATCTACAGAATTGGCCATCTTGTTGAAACTCGTGAAAAGCTAGTAGAAATTTCTACGAGATTTAAAAAAAAGAAAAAATCTCGTGGTACACGATTTTCTGTGCATTCTATGCAAAAAAATAAAAAATGCATAATAATAAAAAGTGTTTAATTTTTAATCTTTTACTAGAATCAATGAAAAATTTTTTTTCGTTTTTTTAAATTTTTTGCCCAAAAGTGCTTTTTTTTCAAAAAGTTACCAACCCGTTAGAAATTTTATTGCATTTTTGGATGTAACTCGATTTTTTTATCCAGAAAAGATGTTCTAAATAAATTTCAGAAGTATATATTAATTAAATAACTTTAGTTCTTTCATCGTTCTAAAAAAAATAATTAAAAAAAACTAGTGGAAGCTGGTGGACCATTCTACGAACTGGTGGAAAACTCGTCGTAATTGATGACATATGGTCCACCAGTTGAGGTCCACGACAATCTACGAGGTTTCCTCGTGGTTTCCTCGTGGTCGTGTTTACTGGGAAGTTTGTTGAAATATCATATTCACGTAATTTTTGTATTTATTTGAGCATCTTGTAGAGAGTAAGGGAAAATTCAATGCTATAAATCTTAATTTTACACTGAAAAAAATTAATTTACCTTACCTGATAAGTGTAATTTATTTTTAATCTCATCTTTGTTTTAAAGATTATATTTAATTCTTGTGACGAATATTGTTCTGAAAATTAAATGTTATATAAAGATATATTTGTTATGAATAATATTGTACGGCACTTCTCTTCTTAATGTAATAGACATTCTTATTATAGCTGCTAGATATTAAAAATCTGCATAAATATTACTTTTTTAAATAACTATTCTTTGGAACTGGATTCTCAGTACTGTTTAGTTTTAAAAACAACTCTCAATTGATATATATCGTTAATCTTAACCAACCTTAATAAATACGTACAATTTGTGTTATAGCACAAATGTTATAAATTGTCATGTATTTGAAAGTTTAGAAACTTAGTGATTAGTTTACTTGACGTGAAAAACGTTAATTTTGTGGTGATTTGTATCTTAGTATATTTACTTTATTCTTCTAACTGTGATTACTAATAGAGAAATTCAAGTTTAATAACATGTTTTATGGATTTTCTAATCTTAAATAAAAGCGTAAATATAACTTCAAATTTTTATTTGCATAAAGTTATATTTATAAATGATAAATCTAAAAAATGGTGTGTTATAATAATATAGGCTTCAAAAAGCCTAATAAAAAGAACTCAAGGTTATTTAAATAAAGTATCTCAATGTTCTAACTTCTTCTTTAGAGTAATATTTCTAGTAAATACGTCTTATATATTTGATATGTTCATACAAACATATATTATTTGTTTGATATCTATTATGTTGATGTTTAATAATATCAATTACGTGAATCCTAATTTAAAAAAAAAATTATAATTACTTGCTGATTTCAAGTAATATTTTAACTTAAACTATTGCTCTACTTTGATACTTCATCAAAGTTTGTTGAAATATCATATTCACGTAATTTTTGTATTTATTTGAGCATCTTGTAGAGAGTAAGGGAAAAATCAATGCTATAAATCTTAATTTTACACTGAAAAAAAATTAATTTACCTTAACTGATAAGTGTAATATATTTGTAATCTCATCTTTGTTTTAAATATTATATTTAATTCTTGTTATGAATATTGTTCTGAAAAGAAAATTTTGTATAAAGATATATTTGTTATGTATATACGTACGGCACGTCTCTTCTTAATGTAAAAGACATTCTTATTATATCTGCTAGATATTAAAAATCTGCATTAATATTACTTTTTGAATAACTATTCTTTGGAACTGGATTCTCAGTATTGTTTAGTTTTTAAAACAACTCTCAATTGATATATATCGTTAATCTTAACCAACCTTAATAAATACGTACAATTTGTGTTATAGCACAAATGTTATAAATTGTCATGTATTTGAAAGTTTAGAAACTTAGTGATTAGTTTACTTGACGTGAAAAACGTTAATTTTGTGGTGATTTGTATCTTAGTATATTTACTTTATTCTTCTAACTGTGATTACTAATAGAGAAATTCAAGTTTAATAACATGTTTTATGGATTTTCTAATCTTAAATAAAAGCGTAAATATAACTTCAAATTTTTATTTGCATAAAGTTATATTTATAAATGATAAATCTAAAAAATGGTGTGTTATAATAATATAGGCTTCAAAAAGCCTAATAAAAAGAACTCAAGGTTATTTAAATAAAGTATCTCAATGTTCTAACTTCTTCTTTAGAGTAATATTTCTAGTAAATACGTCTTATATATTTGATATGTTCATACAAACATATATTATTTGTTTGATATCTATTATGTTGATGTTTAATAATATCAATTACGTGAATCCTAATTTAAAAAAAATTTATAATTACTTGCTGATTTCAAGTAATATTTTAACTTAAACTATTGCTCTACTTTGATACTTCATCAAAGTTTGTTGAAATATCATATTCACGTAATTTTTGTATCTATTTTAGATCTTGTAGAAAGTAAAGGAAAATTCAATGCTAAGAG
Organism: Ecdyonurus torrentis; assembly: GCA_949318235.1. Classification (NCBI taxonomy): domain Eukaryota; kingdom Metazoa; phylum Arthropoda; class Insecta; order Ephemeroptera; family Heptageniidae; genus Ecdyonurus; species Ecdyonurus torrentis. Next base: position 47,947,801 of record OX439127.1, read on the forward strand.
ACAATATGATACTGAAACAAATTATTAACATTAATTGATAAGTTTATCTTATTTGTAATCTCATCCTTGTTAAAAAATTATATATAATAATTGTTTTTATAAATATTGTTCTGAAAAGTGATTTTTTTAATATATATATATATATATATATTATGAATATTACTGTAAGGCACGTCTCTCTTTAAAGTTATGCATATGGATTCAAAGCTATTTAAAAGCAAATTATTTCAATGTTCTTTATAATTCTTTTAAATAATATTTCTAGTAAATACGTCTGATGTCTTATGTTCATACAAACATAATATATTATTTTTTTATAACTATTATGTTGATGTCTAATAATACCAATTACGTGAATCCTAATATATAAAAGTTATTTTATATTTACTTGCTGATTTCAAGTAATATTAAAGCTTAAACTATTGCTCTACTTTGATACATCATCAAAGTTTGTTGAAATATCATATTCACGTAATTTTTGTATTTATTTGAGCATCTTGTAGAGAGTAAGGGAAAAATCAATGCTATAAATCTTAATTTTACACTGAAAAAAAATTAATTTACCTTAACTGATAAGTGTAATATATTTGTAATCTCATCTTTGTTTTAAATATTATATTTAATTCTTGTTATGAATATTGTTCTGAAAAGAAAATTTTGTATAAAGATATATTTGTTATGTATATACGTACGGCACGTCTCTTCTTAATGTAATAGACATTCTTATTATATCTGCTAGATATTAAAAATCTGCATTAATATTACTTTTTGAATAACTATTCTTTGGAACTGGATTCTCAGTACTGTTTAGTTTTAAAAACAACTCTCAATTGATATATATCGTTAATCTTAACCAACCTTAATAAATACGTACAATTTGTGTTATAGCACAAATGTTATAAATTGTCATGTATTTGAAAGTTTAGAAACTTAGTGATTAGTTTACTTGACGTGAAAAACGTTAATTTTGTGGTGATTTGTATCTTAGTATATTTACTTTATTCTTCTAACTGTGATTACTAATAGAGAAATTCAAGTTTAATAACATGTTTTATGGATTTTCTAATCTTAAATAAAAGCGTAAATATAACTTCAAATTTTTATTTGCATAAAGTTATATTTATAAATGATAAATCTAAAAAATGGTGTGTTATAATAATATAGGCTTCAAAAAGCCTAATAAAAAGAACTCAAGGTTATTTAAATAAAGTATCTCAATGTTCTAACTTCTTCTTTAGAGTAATATTTCTAGTAGATACGTCTTATATATTTGATATGTTCATACAAACATATATTATTTGTTTGATATCTATTATGTTGATGTTTAATAATATCAATTACGTGAATCCTAATTTAAAAAAAAAATTATAATTACTTGCTGATTTCAAGTAATATTTTAACTTAAACTATTGCTCTACTTTGATACTTCATCAAAGTTTGTTGAAATATCATATTCACGTAATTTTTGTATTTATTTGAGCATCTTGTAGAGAGTAAGGGAAAAATCAATGCTATAAATCTTAATTTTACACTGAAAAAAAATTAATTTACCTTAACTGATAAGTGTAATATATTTGTAATCTCATCTTTGTTTTAAATATTATATTTAATTCTTGTTATGAATATTGTTCTGAAAAGAAAATTTTGTATAAAGATATATTTGTTATGTATATACGTACGGCACGTCTCTTCTTAATGTAATAGACATTCCTATTATATCTGCTAGATATTAAAAATCTGCATTAATATTACTTTTTTAAATAACTATTCTTTGGAACTGGATTCTCAGTATTGTTTAGTTTTTAAAACAACTCTCAATTGATATATATCGTTAATCTTAACCAACCTTAATAAATACGTACAATTTGTGTTATAGCACAAATGTTATAAATTGTCATGTATTTGAAAGTTTAGAAACTTAGTGATTAGTTTACTTGACGTGAAAAACGTTAATTTTGTGGTGATTTGTATCTTAGTATATTTACTTTATTCTTCTAACTGTGATTACTAATAGAGAAATTCAAGTTTAATAACATGTTTTATGGATTTTCTAATCTTAAATAAAAGCGTAAATATAACTTCAAATTTTTATTTGCATAAAGTTATATTTATAAATGATAAATCTAAAAAATGGTGTGTTATAATAATATAGGCTTCAAAAAGCCTAATAAAAAGAACTCAAGGTTATTTAAATAAAGTATCTCAATGTTCTAACTTCTTCTTTAGAGTAATATTTCTAGTAAATACGTCTTATATATTTGATATGTTCATACAAACATATATTATTTGTTTGATATCTATTATGTTGATGTTTAATAATATCAATTACGTGAATCCTAATTTAAAAAAAATTTATAATTACTTGCTGATTTCAAGTAATATTTTAACTTAAACTATTGCTCTACTTTGATACTTCATCAAAGTTTGTTGAAATATCATATTCACGTAATTTTTGTATCTATTTTAGCATCTTGTAGAAAGTAAAGGAAAATTCAATGCTAAGAGACAATATGATACTGAAAAAAATTATTAACATAATTGATAAGTTTATCTTATTTGTAATCTCATCCTTGTTAAAAAATTATATATAATAATTGTTTTTATAAATATTGTTCTGAAAAGTGATTTTTTTAATATATATATATATATATATATATATATTATGAATATTACTGTAAGGCACGTCTCTCTTTAAAGTTATGCATATGGATTCAAAGCTATTTAAAAGCAAATTATCTCAATGTTCTTTATAATTCTTTTAAATAATATTTGTAGTAAATACGTCTGATGTCTTATGTTCATACAAACATAATATATTATTTTTTTATAACTATTATGTTGATGTCTAATAATACCAATTACGTGAATCCTAATATATAAAAGTTATTTTATATTTACTTGCTGATTTCAAGTAATATTAAAGCTTAAACTATTGCTCTACTTTGGTTCTTCATCAAAGTTTGTTGAAATATCATATTCACGTAATTTTTGTATTTATTTGAGCATCTTGTAGAGAAAGGGAAAATTCAATGCTATAAATCTTAATTTTACACTGAAAAAAATTAATTTACCTTACCTGATAAGTGTAATTTATTTTTAATCTCATCTTTGTTTTAAAGATTATATTTAATTCTTGTGACGAATATTGTTCTGAAAATTAAATGTTATATAAAGATATATTTGTTATGAATAATATTGTACGGCACTTCTCTTCTTAATGTAATAGACATTCTTATTATAGCTGCTAGATATTAAAAATCTGCATAAATATTACTTTTTTAAATAACTATTCTTTGGAACTGGATTCTCAGTACTGTTTAGTTTTAAAAACAACTCTCAATTGATATATATCGTTAATCTTAACCAACCTTAATAAATACGTACAATTTGTGTTATAGCACAAATGTTATAAATTGTCATGTATTTGAAAGTTTAGAAACTTAGTGATTAGTTTACTTGACGTGAAAAACGTTAATTTTGTGGTGATTTGTATCTTAGTATATTTACTTTATTCTTCTAACTGTGATTACTAATAGAGAAATTCAAGTTTAATAACATGTTTTATGGATTTTCTAATCTTAAATAAAAGCGTAAATATAACTTCAAATTTTTATTTGCATAAAGTTATATTTATAAATGATAAATCTAAAAAATGGTGTGTTATAATAATATAGGCTTCAAAAAGCCTAATAAAAAGAACTCAAGGTTATTTAAATAAAGTATCTCAATGTTCTAACTTCTTCTTTAGAGTAATATTTCTAGTAAATACGTCTTATATATTTGATATGTTCATACAAACATATATTATTTGTTTGATATCTATTATGTTGATGTTTAATAATATCAATTACGTGAATCCTAATTTAAAAAAAAAATTATAATTACTTGCTGATTTCAAGTAATATTTTAACTTAAACTATTGCTCTACTTTGATACTTCATCAAAGTTTGTTGAAATATCATATTCACGTAATTTTTGTATTTATTTGAGCATCTTGTAGAGAGTAAGGGAAAAATCAATGCTATAAATCTTAATTTTACACTGAAAAAAAATTAATTTACCTTAACTGATAAGTGTAATATATTTGTAATCTCATCTTTGTTTTAAATATTATATTTAATTCTTGTTATGAATATTGTTCTGAAAAGAAAATTTTGTATAAAGATATATTTGTTATGTATATACGTACGGCACGTCTCTTCTTAATGTAATAGACATTCCTATTATATCTGCTAGATATTAAAAATCTGCATTAATATTACTTTTTTAAATAACTATTCTTTGGAACTGGATTCTCAGTATTGTTTAGTTTTTAAAACAACTCTCAATTGATATATATCGTTAATCTTAACCAACCTTAATAAATACGTACAATTTGTGTTATAGCACAAATGTTATAAATTGTCATGTATTTGAAAGTTTAGAAACTTAGTGATTAGTTTACTTGACGTGAAAAACGTTAATTTTGTGGTGATTTGTATCTTAGTATATTTACTTTATTCTTCTAACTGTGATTACTAATAGAGAAATTCAGTTTAATAACATGTTTTATGGATTTTCTAATCTTAAATAAAAGCGTAAATATAACTTCAAATTTTTATTTGCATAAAGTTATATTTATAAATGATAAATCTAAAAAATGGTGTGTTATAATAATATAGGCTTCAAAAAGCCTAATAAAAAGAACTCAAGGTTATTTAAATAAAGTATCTCAATGTTCTAACTTCTTCTTTAGAGTAATATTTCTAGTAAATACGTCTTATATATTTGATATGTTCATACAAACATATATTATTTGTTTGATATCTATTATGTTGATGTTTAATAATATCAATTACGTGAATCCTAATTTTAAAAAAAATTTATAATTACTTGCTGATTTCAAGTAATATTTTAACTTAAACTATTGCTCTACTTTGATACTTCATCAAAGTTTGTTGAAATATCATATTCACGTAATTTTTGTATCTATTTTAGCATCTTGTAGAAAGTAAAGGAAAATTCAATGCTAAGAGACAATATGATACTGAAAAAAATTATTAACATAATTGATAAGTTTATCTTATTTGTAATCTCATCCTTGTTAAAAAATTATATATAATAATTGTTTTTATAAATATTGTTCTGAAAAGTGATTTTTTTAATATATATATATATATATATATATATATATATATATATTATGAATATTACTGTAAGGCACGTCTCTCTTTAAAGTTATGCATATGGATTCAAAGCTATTTAAAAGCAAATTATCTCAATGTTCTTTATAATTCTTTTAAATAATATTTCTAGTAAATACGTCTGATGTCTTATGTTCATACAAACATAATATATTATTTTTTTATAACTATTATGTTGATGTCTAATAATACCAATTACGTGAATCCTAATATATAAAAGTTATTTTATATTTACTTGCTGATTTCAAGTAATATTAAAGCTTAAACTATTGCTCTACTTTGATACTTCATCAAAGTTTGTTGAAATATCATATTCACGTAATTTTTGTATTTATTTGAGCATCTTGTAGAGAGTAAGGGAAAAATCAATGCTATAAATCTTAATTTTACACTGAAAAAAAATTAATTTACCTTAACTGATAAGTGTAATATATTTGTAATCTCATCTTTGTTTTAAATATTATATTTAATTCTTGTTATGAATATTGTTCTGAAAAGAAAATTTTGTATAAAGATATATTTGTTATGTATATACGTACGGCACGTCTCTTCTTAATGTAATAGACATTCTTATTATATCTGCTAGATATTAAAAATCTGCATTAATATTACTTTTTGAATAACTATTCTTTGGAACTGGATTCTCAGTATTGTTTAGTTTTTAAAACAACTCTCAATTGATATATATCGTTAATCTTAACCAACCTTAATAAATACGTACAATTTGTGTTATAGCACAAATGTTATAAATTGTCATGTATTTGAAAGTTTAGAAACTTAGTGATTAGTTTACTTGACGTGAAAAACGTTAATTTTGTGGTGATTTGTATCTTAGTATATTTACTTTATTCTTCTAACTGTGATTACTAATAGAGAAATTCAGTTTAATAACATGTTTTATGGATTTTCTAATCTTAAATAAAAGCGTAAATATAACTTCAAATTTTTATTTGCATAAAGTTATATTTATAAATGATAAATCTAAAAAATGGTGTGTTATAATAATATAGGCTTCAAAAAGCCTAATAAAAAGAACTCAAGGTTATTTAAATAAAGTATCTCAATGTTCTAACTTCTTCTTTAGAGTAATATTTCTAGTAAATACGTCTTATATATTTGATATGTTCATACAAACATATATTATTTGTTTGATATCTATTATGTTGATGTTTAATAATATCAATTACGTGAATCCTAATTTAAAAAAAATTTATAATTACTTGCTGATTTCAAGTAATATTTTAACTTAAACTATTGCTCTACTTTGATACTTCATCAAAGTTTGTTGAAATATCATATTCACGTAATTTTTGTATTTATTTGAGCATCTTGTAGAGAGTAAGGGAAAAATCAATGCTAAGAGACAATATGACACTGAAAAAAATTATTAACATTAATTGAAAAGTTTATCTTATTTGTAATCTCATCCTTGTTAAAAAATTATATTTAATTGTTTTTATAAATATTGTTCTGAAAAGTAATTTTTTTTAATATATATATATATATATATATATATATATTATGAATATAACTGTACGGCACGTCTCTTCTTAAAGTTATTCATATGGACTTAAAGTTATTTAAAAGCAAATTATCTCAATGTTCTTTATAATTCTTTTAAATAATATTTCTAGTAAATACGTCTGATGTCTTATGTTCATACAAACATAATATATTGTTTTTTTATAACTATTATGTTGATGTCTAATAATACCAATTACGTGAATCGTAATATATAAAAGTTATTTTATATTTACTTGCTGATTTCAAGTAATATTTAAGCAAACTATTGCTCTATTTTTGATACTTTGAAAGTTTGTTGAAATATCATATTCACGTAATTTTTGTATTTATTTGAGCATCTTGTAGAGAGTAAGGGAAAAATCAATGCTATAAATCTTAATTTTACACTGAAAAAAAATTAATTAATCTTAACTGATAAGTGTAATTTATTTGTAATCTCATCTTTGTTTTAAATATTATATTTAATTCTTGTTATGAATATTGTTCTGAAAAGAAAATTTTGTATAAAGATATATTTGTTATGAATATACGTACGGCACGGATTCTCAGTATTGTTTAGTTTTAAAAACAACTCTCAATTAATATATATCGTTAATCTTAACCAACCTTATAAAATAATTTGTTTTATAGCACAAATGTTTTAAATTGTCATGTATTTGAAAGTTTAGAAACTTAGTGATTAGTTTACTTGACGTGAGATAACGTTAATTTTGTGGTGATTTGTATCTAAGTATATTTACTTTATTCTTCTAACTGTGATTACTGATAGAGAAATTCAAGTTTAATAAAATGTTTTATGGCTTTTCTAATCTTAAATAAAAGCTTAAAATATAACTTCAATTTTTTAATTGCATATAGTTGTATTTATAATTGATAAATCTAAAAATTGGTCTGTTATAATAATATAGGCTATTAAAAATGTACACGTTGGTCAAGTATATTATCCCACTCGTTTGTATAATGGATGGCCTGAGGCAATTAAATCACATCTTCTTTACAGTAAATAATGCTGCAAAAGTAAACCTGAATAGTTAAGTATGTATTTATATATTATATGGATTGCCTTTATTATTCACATAATATACTGCGGTGGATGTTTTATTAATTGAATAAAACGTATAAAAGTACAGTTTTTATTCATTTAGGATAATTAGTTGTAATGTTTGTGCCCCACGTCAATAACTTGTATGTTTTATCTGTTTAGAAATCCATGTTTAATATGGATATGATATAAATATAATTTGTGCAATAATATATTATTTGATAATACAATTCAATTTACTATGGCACATGAGTGTTTTGAGAACTAAACTATAAAATGCGATAGCAATTTAAATTTACCTTGAATTAGGAGAGTAATTGACACTTTTAAACAAAAATTCATCTGGAAATCACTAGAATTATTTTTTAACTTCCAATTTTGACCACATTTGTACCAACAAAGCCTTGCATTATAAACAGCAACATCCCTCGACTGTATGCTTCAAACATAGATTTTAGCAAATGGAAAAGAAAATACAATTAATTGGTTTCTGTTTTTCAATAATATTCTTAAAACTTCTTCAAGAGAACCAGTTTTAAAGCAGTGAATAAAATTACAATTTCAGCATACTGTACTGCGTTATTGTAAAGTTGATTGAGTTTATTCCAGCATATTAAAAAGTTATACAATTTCATTGACTTTATAGACTACATATTATACTTTATGAACTCCTAATTTTTTAAGACAATTAAATAATTATATAAAAATCTAGTTGTTATCAATTAATCGGATAAAAATATACATAATATAACGATGATCATCCTTTGTATAACATAACTGTAATTTGTATACTTTACATGCATAAAATACATGTAAAAATATTCTACATTTTAACTTGGATTTACAATTTTGTTTAATGTAAATTTTTAAACTCTCTATATATTCTAAGATATATTCTACGTATAATAAATACAAAAATTATCTTTAATAAATCAGCAAGTTGAAGCAAAAATAATAATTATGTAGTCTTAAATTTGAGCAAAAGATCTCGAACAAAAAATATATATAAAAATTAGAAAAAAACATAAAATCAATAAAAACTTGATGCTATTTGTATCATATTCTGTTAACAAAACGTGTATTTTGTATAAATAACTGTCCTTTCTAATTGTTCTCAAACTTCAAGAAACCGTTCTTAATTTTTTTTTCTTTGCTTTCCTTTTGTGAGATTTTATGATTCTTACATTCGGTAATTAAACTCAGTTTAATACCGGAATGCAGTAAATATTTTTATTGTATCGAACTTATTAATTTCAAAAATCTAACTAGTTATTATTTATATCCAGTTTTAAATGTATAATTTTTATTTGAAAATAAGTTGCAATATATTATTCACTTGTATTCATTCACACACATGGATTTTTTTTATTATATATATATATATATATATATATATATATATATATATATATATTTGTTATTAGCAAACTATTTATTAGTCCTGTTTAGTTTGTAAAATTAAATTCGCGCAATAAACAATTATTTTCAAACTTTTTAGGTCCGTTTATTTGAAAATTATATTTCATCCCATTACATAATTGTTAGACAATTTTTACGCAGCATTTTACTAAGGATCTATAATAACAATTGAGACAATGCCTTTAATAATGGTAATGTGTAATAATCATTATATTTATATTGAAATAATGTAACTAACTTGATATTTTTCCGTAGAAGAGTTATATAAGGTAAAAAACAAATATTTAAGTTGTGTGAAAGGCATTTTGCCATCATATTTATTGTTTAAATAGAATACAATAAATTCCTTCATTTATACTTACGAAAGATAAAATTGATTCATATAAACGCTCTACAGTTGCAGTTGTAAAGCTGCTCTATAGATTATTCCTTTGAATTTATTCTCTAATTTCAATCTTTCATATAGCAACTTACATACTTAATCGACAAAAGTCAATCAAATACAAGCATAACATACCTTTTGCATGTTAAAGCAACACTAATATTAAATTTATCAACTTTATATTGATTAAGTTGTTTTACATTTTCTACAATTTAATTGTTTTATGTATTATGTTTACATTATTATTAATATTAGTGTATAATGTATATATATATATATATATATATATATATATATATATATATATATATATATATATATATATATATATATATATATTGAATAATTATGCGGTTATAATGTTAAAATCTATTGTTCCTATCATTGTGTGTTAGTGTTAGAATTTATATACAACCTTGCACTCTTAACTATTACTTGAGATGAGATCATATTCATTATTATATAATGTGTGCAACTGTCTATAAACATAATTATATTACACAGTTAAAATTTCTTACACACATCAGTGAAACTACATAATGAATATTTGAATAGTGCTTCAAGTTTATAAATAAATTTCAGCACTAACAAATTAATATTGATAAATAAATAATGTTAAAATATTGTCAAATTTTAGTCGTAAACAGTAAAGTTTAAAAGCCCATTCTGCAATAATTAAGAATAGACATGGTTCATGGTATGATAGTATAAATAATAGTATTTTTATTTTGTTTCCTTACATTAACTGGTTTTATTTTAAAATCTTGTTTTTTATGGCATTATGTTCTAAATTAAAAAAAAAAAAGAAAGAATGTGTATTGCTGACAATTTGAAAACAATAAACTTAATTCATTGCAATAAAATTTACAATATATGAATGACTTTCGAACTAAATGAAACAATTTTAAAAATTTCAGTTTCTCATACAAATTAAATCTAGTTTTTTTTTTTAAATAGTGTAAACCAAGGTAAACATAATGTTGGAGGGTAATAATCACAATCTTTGAGATAGATCTCTATATTATATAACATTATCATATTCTGCTTACAAAAGAAGTCTTAGAAGGGTAATTGAAAGAAATAATGACATTTCATTATGATGCTCATTTCACTGTTACTGATAATTAATATCTTGTAATAAAACTGATAGCCCTGTAATAAACCTCATTATTTTTTACACGGTCACGTATAATATTTACAGATTTACATCATGCGTAAATTCGATTGCATGGGAATCAATGGTTTTCAATAGAATCTGCATGGAATTAAAATCATTAGATATTGGAAATGTTACACTATGTGGTCAAGTCTCAATCTTGAAGACTATAATAATAATAATAATAACACAGTTAGGAGAGTTGCAGTAAGAGTTAGATTGAATTTGAAAATTATAAATTACAATGATTTTAAAATAGCTTTATCGGGAAGTTAATATTTAAACAAAACAACAAGCAGGTTGTAGTGACCAACTGCTGCTTTGATAGCAAGTGTCAAACATGTCGGCATGACGAAATGCGCTTTACTTATAGTTCCCTCGTTGTTGTTGTCGCGCTTGTATTTTCTTGCGAAGCGAGAGCAGGGTGGCAGGACTTGCTCCTGTTCCAGAACGTACATGCCGCCCTGTCAGTGGTCGGGTTGCGCGCCGGCGTAACTCACTTTCGTCATAGCTGCCACCAATTCCATCTTCCAGCGATGCATCCTGAAAATCACCAAAAAATTTTAATGTTCAGTACTCTCAGACAGTTGAACAATATATTATATATATATTTGCCTGGTAAAAAAAAGTATCTACTGTATTATTATATAAAATGATAGGTCAAAACGGAAGCGGATGTGAGCAAAATTGCTTAAAGTCTGCTTCAAAACAGTTGTTCCTTTATCAGTCAATAGCTAATAGAAGAAATTCAATTATTGTTAATTTTGATAGTGATAAAGTAAATAACTAATTTAATATGATATGCACAAAGAGTTTTATAGCCATTTATATATATTTAGATAATGTTTGTAATTAAATACTGAGTATTATATAATGGCTTGATCTAATGTATTAGTAATTTAATATTATACTGTATGTTCAATCTTCATTATATTACAAAACTCTGACAAGATAATTATGTTCAAATATGTCAGAGGACCATTTAAGTGGGTGTATACCTTTTATGGCCTCTCAATAAAAATAATTTATTATTATTTTTATATATAAATAGCTGTGTGAGTTTCATACATCATTAAAAGGTCTACTTTTTAACTGCAATAGTTTTCTCTAAAATCTCGCAATGCCAAAATTGGGGAACCTTAATCGTTTTCCCCCTACGCATCTGCATTTTTACATGTCATCAACGGTAACAATAAATATTAATAATTCAATAAAATACTAAATAATTTTAATATACGACCATTATAGTTTTAATGCTGCAAGAAACTTCAAAAATTCGTTGAGACATTTAATTAAGATATTATGAATTAGCGACATAATTGATATAAGGCATACAATTTTTTACACCATGCTTTTCCCCTACCCAGTACACATCAAACAAACAATATTATTTTATCATTTCACATCAGAATAGAAAATTGACACGAAAATATAATAACTTATCGCATATACGTTAAGCTACATTTTTATATTTCTTTTCATAAAAGTATAAATTTTCATAAAAATTTTTAGCAATTTAAAATTAAGCTAAATAATCATCTTTGTCATATAAACGGTAGCGTATAAGCCATAAAGAGATTGGGGAGAAGGGGGATGGAAATGGAAGTATTTTCAGAATAAAGTTTCCTGCAAGTTTTAATATTAAGTTAATGAAATGTGCTGCCTTTAATCTGCTTCTTTTGTAAAATGTAAAGCAGTTTTGGGCGAAAAGAACGAACATATAAATTGCGCTTAAAGAGCGCATGCTGCAAATTTGAGACTACCTCAAGGCTACACATCTCGAGCGTTGAGGTCAAAGCACTGTCAGCAACGTAAATTAAAACACCTTTTTATTGACTCTTCTGCCAACGCAAACTTTAATCATCTTAGCGTCTTCGAAAATTTAATTTAAATACAAATAATTTTGCAAGCTATAGAATTGATTTTCTAACCTATGAGAGATTACGTTAGAAAGTGTCACTTTTATTCATACGCAATAAAGTTTATTGAAACTAAGTCATATACAGAAATATTCTCTCTCACTCTCTCTTTCTCATACCTTGAAAGATTTTCAGAAACTTTAAGTCACCAATAGAAACTTGAACAAATTGCCGTTGTAATGACAAATATATATAAAAAAACAAACTACATTTTCACTATCTTCAGTCACTTTTTAAACATGCATAAATTTAAATTGTTTAGCTTCTTCAGTGTAAAGTGGGGCAAAAGAAAGAAATTGAAGTATTTTTAATAATAAATATTGCAGTTACTGAATAAAAAAGTTTTTGCCTTAAGTAAATAGCTTTAATTCCGTAATTTTAAGATAAACTATCTAAAGTAAGATGTAAAATATATAGTTTGAGATAAAGATGTAAAGTATTGTGTCACGGAAATTCATAATTAAGAGTCAAAGGTTACCACTTGACATTTATTTATCATATTGCAGCATTAAATCTATGCAATCTATTTTGAAAACTACAATGTTGCTTTTCTCACTTGCATTAAAATAAGAAGTGTGACTGGTGTGGTATCAGGTATCACTCTTTGTAATTTAATGAATGATCAAGCGGGTGGAACTTCGTGCGTGTGCGGTCGTCACCCAAAGATGAGAGTTCAACTAAAAAGGAAGTTGGGAGCAGATACTTACTGGCTAGTAAGCAAATGCTAGCCAAATAAATTTTGTGGACCATTTGGGTGCAATTCTAAAATCATAACTCTTTCATCTTCTTATACTATGAGGAAAGTTAAAGAGAGACGACACTTTTACAGCCCACTTCCCCTTGATACCTTTAAAATTAATGTTACATAAAACTTGCATGAAAGTTAGGCATAGTCAATATCGGTTACTATAAAATATATAAATGAAGGAAACTAATCAAGTTATTATTTTAAGAAGTGTCGTCGCACACATGCTCGCGCAGCATTGAAATGCTGCGATGGAAATACCTGATGACGTAAGATAGCTGCCTTGAATTTTCAACTAAAAAAGCAATAAAAAAGTACTATTCAAAAAAGGAAGCGAATAAGAGAGAGAGAGAGAGAGAGAGAGAGAGAGAGAGAGAGAGAGAGAGAGAGAGAGAGAGAGGAAAAGCAAAGCCAAGAGTTATTATTATTACAGGAATTATTTTGAATTTCAGCCAACGCAACACAAGTAGCTATATTACGGCTGCAAAGTATAAAGTTCCTTGATTTATCGTGGTATTGTTGTTAGTGTGCCACGTGTTGTCGTCCGCAAGTCTGGCATACAGTGTAAAATTCACACAATTATTCAAGCGCATCGTTTCCCAATGATCGTAGATTAGTATGCTTCGCGTGATATTTACCATTTTTACAATCGATACAAAACAAGCGCATTCAAGTTTCAATTATTCACACTCATTAAATTGTAATGTAATGCTTAAATTGCTTATATTGAGTTATTCATAAAGAAAATCTTTTAGGTTTAACATTCAAATAATTTTATATATTATAATAAAACAAGGTTTATTCACACCTCGTATAGTTCTCCATTTCGCAAATTTCATTTATTGAGCTGACTTTTCCGTGTTGGACGAATTTCTCCCTCCCTCTCTTGTTCAACAAAAAAAAGTCCTTAAAGGGCTCCAGGCCTCAAACAATTGAATCAAAAACGTAAAATTCATGAGATGGGACCATCATTCATACACATATTATACCCTTCAACCTTCAACACTTCTGAAGTCTCACAAACTGGGGTTGAAAAACTGTAAAGTAGGCAACTTAAGGACTTCATGACATCAACAATTCCGGGTCTACAATAGAAATTGTAGAGCGGGTTGCCTACTTTACAAGTTTTCTTCCCACTTTGCGAGAGTACTGAATGGTTAAAGCACAAAATATGTGTATTTATAATAATCCTATCTCATGATTTATAATTGAGAGGAAATTTGTTTTTGAGGTTTTGAGGCCAGGGGCCCTTTAAAATTGAATTAATACCCAAACCCCGCATAAATGTATGCATTATAGTTTAATTTGGTTCTGCAAATTTAATGATATTATTTGATTTAAACATTGTATTTTGAGTAATTATTATGCCTAATTTAAGTTTTGATTACATGCAATAGTTCAGTAAAACGGAAAATCCCAAAGAAAACAAATTGTCTTGAGAGGCATAATACAAGAACAATGCGAAATCTGGCATGACAAATTATAAGGATGTAAAAATTGTAATTAGAAAGCTTCTTCATTCTTTTAATATTTAATTGTTATGATACAACTTTAATATACTTGATGGATTATAGATATACTGTATATTTCTGAACACAAATTTGTGCTGCTTTTTAAGTATAACAATAAAATACAAAATTAAATAAATAGGAAGAAAAAAAATATACACATACTTCTTGTTCAAATTGCAATATTATTTTTATAATGTCACTATAGCCTTAAAGTATTGAAAATAACCTTAAATTAAACATTAAAATATACCGCTCGCTTTGTTTTGTGTGCATAGAATTGGTTTTTTATTCATTTGAATTTGTAATTTGAAAATACATTATTTTTTTCCCCCGTTATCACACTGCTTATATAGTGCAATTCTAATTTCTAAAAAAAAAAAAAAAAAAAAATCTGTTTGCAATTATATTGCACGCATTTTTTAATTCTTTATATTATATGGACTAATTTCTTTTATTCTTAAGGTTCTAAAAGTATTTATGAACTTATCATTGATTGTGTTCAGTAGATCAAAAAACTCTAATTGAATAAGTAACTTTATTGAAAAATTTGACACGATAATAAACTTTGATGTTTCAATTTATACGCAATAAGCAATTAATTAATTAGTTATATATACTTACAACATGAACTATGTACACTTATAAAAAGTAAGTTGGTTTTACTTTGACGAAGAGTGCTCTCACCTGAGTATGCAAGGCATCATCGTGGTCATCGTAAGCTACGCTTGCAGCCTCGCGGTTCACGTCTTCTGCGCTCTCCGTTGCAGTTGCAGCTCGCGGTTGCTCAGGGTCTGTTGGCTGACGTTGCGACGCAAATTGACGTAACATTTCTTGCGCTTGAAAACACTGAAGCATTTGCGTATAATATCCCACACGTAGTAAAGAATCATAATTAGGCATGTTTTTTAATAATTGTGATGGTTCTTCATTGGATGAGGTTTGCTGTAAACTTGCAAGGTCGATTTGCATTTGTTGCAGTCTCTGTCTCTGTAGTTCTTGTTCTTGTTCCAATAACCAAGCAACTGGCCGACTATTGTTATTATGTTCATTATTCACTAAATGTTCACCTTGTATCGACTCTGGAGCAAAGGTATTTGGTGCAATACGAGACTCACTTAAGGATTTACACCTAAGCAAAGGAGGGAGGGAGCGTAAATGTGGTACACTGTGTGCTCTATCTAGTCTTAAATCCCAAGTTCTTGAATCTTCGTCTCGGGTAGACTTGATTCCAACATCTTCTTCATTAACTGAGTTCATTTCATCAGCACGCCTTTTTTTGCATATACTATTTTTAGGGGGAATTGAAACCACTGGCGGGCTTATAATGTCTACTTGATTAACATCAGGATTATTTTGATTTTGAATAATCCATCTTTTCTTTAAGATGGATCGGTTAATTGGGATTAAGGGAGGTACATCTCTAGTATTCTTTGCACTCTCACTATCTTTACTCCTGCTCAAGTCAATAGGCTGTTCGGTGGCACTTGACTCGTGTTCAATTTTAGCCACAGACTTGGGAGAACACACGTCTAGAACCATGGTCGTTGTCTCGCCACCGGATTCAGCAGCCATTGGAAGTGTGCTCGGGTCACGATACGCCACCTTGCCGCGCGGACATTTTCCACCTAAAACAAAGATAAACAATTAGTTTTGTACCTGGTTTTTATAAGGACATTTATTTAAGCTTTCAATTAAAAACTAGTGACAATTTTATTAACAGTGAAAATGAAGTAATAATAAATGTACCAAAGATATAAATGTACACTCACGGAAACCATAATGTTAACATCAAAGGGGATGCTGCTTTCTAAAGAAAAGGGTAGAAAATGCATTGTGAGGTAAAAGCAGCGTTGTAAAATTCTCTGAAAATTATGAATGATTTCTTTAGAAAGCGGCATCCCCTTTGATGTTAACATTATGGGTACCGCGAGTGTACATGTGTGCGTGTGTAATGTAAAATTTAGTCTTGTTTTGAGTTGCCCCCCCCCTCCCCCCAATTTTTTTCTTCTTACAAATTTATATTTCATGGAGGCAAAAGGCAAAAACATATATAACAATTCTATAAAGCAAAATTATATAAAAAAAAAAAAAAAAAAAAACGTAGGTATAAGGTTAAAGGCTTCAAATTAAAAAATAAAGTTTGACTGTCATTGAGTCTAATAAAAAGACATATCTCAGTATCTACTTTAGTGGTGTTTAGAGCACAATGACCAACAATAATGCAATTATAGCTAACATTATATTATTATCTAGCACGTGTAGAAAGACCCAAACTTCAACCCTGTTTCTTTTTTTTTAATACTTTGGAATAATCTACGCACCATTCTTTTATAACGTGGATTTTGAAACCCGATATCGTTTACGTACTCTAGCCATACGTAAAAGAATTTTTTCAGAAGAGGCCAACCAGTGTTATACTGGCCCAATTATCTTGTACTAATTAATAAATTTATAATAAAATATATCCTCAAAGCATTAAACCTATAGCCAAATCGTCCATAAAGCAGGGCCCTTACAAGCATTATACTATACTATACAAAGGTACCTAATTTTTTCCCTTTTATATGTATATATATATATATATATATATATATATATATATATATATATATATATATATATATATATACATATATAATTATATTGCTCTCTTCGTCATTTTTATATGCCGACAACAATTTCAAATCTCAACAAATAAAATAAATATCACATCAATTCTTTCTTCAAATTTACCGTCAAACTTCGTCTAGTTACTAGTTAGTTAATTTATTTAAAGGTTTCAATTTTAATGACAATTATTATTTAGTATTTATAGTATCGTCAGATACTTAAATTTGAAAAGGTAAAATACTTATGATTATTCATCAAACCATAATATTTTTTTTATATAATCTTACGTCACAACTGTTGCAGAAAATATATATTATATATTAGTAAGGAAATCTATTAAAATTCTAACAATTTTACTGGTAATTATATTTTACAAGCTAAAACGTACATTTTGAAATGTGACATTATTGAAGTAATTTACTTCATCTCTGTCTCTGTCTCTCTCTCTTTCTCTCTCTCTCTCTCTCTCTCTCTCTCTCTCTCTCTCTCCATAAATATATATATATATATATATATATATATATATATATATATATATATATATATATATATATATATATATATATATATATATATATATATATATATATATATATATATATATATATATATATATATATATATATATATATATACACATACATACACACACAGATACACACACACATACACACACGTGCAACGTCCAAATTTTTGTGTGCAAAAAAGAAATAGCATGAGCAATTTATAAGCATTGATTCATTCCTTAATTTATTTCGATCGCATTTCTATAGTAATATTTGAAAGTGTTCAATTCCAGTAACAGCAACACATGCATATTCAACAGATTGCATTAATATTGTTTGCATTGTTTTGCATAAAAAATCAACAAGTATTACACTAATTTTAAAGCTGAAGCAATTGTATCCAGTGCAGGCAGGTGCAAGTAGCAAAAAAGTGTCCACACAATTACACAATTATAACGTCATATCGTTCAGGCACTTAATGTACTCGTCAAATCAAATTAACTTAATTTTAAATGTGAATATAGATAAATATTATGCATCTTGACCGAGTACTGCACTCTCACTCCATCCAATGAAACACACGCAATGGTGAACAACAGACAAAATTCAAGCGTTCCAAATGTCATTCTGCATTTTATAATTATATAATACATAATAGTTTATAATGTAGAATAAATTTGAAGTTGGCATGCTTGTACACGTACGAGATTTCCGTGTTTCAAGTAAGAATAATTTAGATGAATTGTAACCAAAAAAGCACGAAATATTCGTCGTATACTGAACAATGAAAATATACGCATATCAAAAAGAATAGTTTCACTTTAGAAAAATAAAAATAAATAAAGGAAAAATTGAAGAAATTTACAAGTTAATAAATAAATTCTAATTATAAATTATAGCGTGAAACACTAAAAAAAAAAAATAAAAAAAAAAAAAAAAAAATTGAGATTCTTCGGTGTACAATATTCTGGTGCGGACAGCAGACAGTTACATGTTCTCTATAAGCCGTACAGCAGCTGTCTGTAATTTGAGCCTCACTCACTTAAGGTGTCACACTAAATCAAAATCATCCTATATACTTTACTTTCAATGTTTATTTCTATAAAATTCAAAATCAAATATGCTTGCATGAGAAAGCAACCTCATCATAAATAGAAGTTGGATTTTTTTTCTCACGGTGTGGATTATGTATATCAATACTGTATAATGTTGTATAATTTAGTTTTTGCATGCCTTATATTTGCTCCTTTTGATTTTTACGTGAAAAACTATTGCATTTTTATTGTAATTGAAATTAAAATTTTCAAGGTGCAAGAGTTTTCTTGCTTGTATTAGTGGGTAAAAAAACTATTAGTTATGTATGTAATTAAATTATAAAGCATCAGCTCAAAGTAACATGATTTTTAATTTCTATTTTTCGTAAGAGTTCAATGTGAAACCCATATTTTACCAACACATAATAAAGCAAAATAGTTGGGGTTCAAAAGTTAAAATTAAATAGTTTCAGTGGTCTCATTTTTATAAGTATACTTTTATTTTTGTTACTATAAGTAAATATTATTTGAATAATAACAATATGTTTAGTAAAATCATTACTGCATAATCTGGGGCATTTAACTCCCCTCGAAAACTTTTAAATTAAAAAACATACAATCTATCCCTGCATGATTCTATTCTATTGATAATATATATAATATTATATATATATATATATATATATATATATATATATATATATATATATATATATATATATATATATATATATATATATATATATATATATATATATATATATATATATATATATATATATATATATAATTTACTGCTGCTAAAATGATTTGATATTACAACCATGTATTTATTTTCATACATGATCTGTGTATATATATGTAGTGTTTACAGTCATAATTTATAAATATAATTAAACAATAAATGTCATGACTCAAATACTGGCACAGTTGTATTTGTAAACATGCAGAGAATATTCATTTGGAAATACTTTTCGACGTACGAACAAATAATTAGTAAGCTTTATTTGGTTCTTACTGTATGAAGATGAGTTATAAATTTTGTCTTTCATTCTAATTTTGGTGATACCCTCCCACGCAATCTGGTCAAGTTTACTAACACGTACGTCTCTTAATTTTATGTGAAGGCCACTTGCACTTGGTCCAAGTGATGGGCAGTAACGTATATGATGACATGATTTATTTATATCTGCAAAACATTGTATAGCATTGCACTCGTTCAAATCTCCAGGAAATATTTGCTTTATTTTATCCCATACTTTGCATTATATGAACCTAAGTTAATGTTGTTTTACTCCTTTACACGCTGTTGCTTGGGAATTATTTTTAGAGTACATTTTTTTAAGTACAATTATTTAAATATTCTCCAAGCAAACATTTTATTTTGTGGGCATTGAAATCTCTGAAATTCAACTATATGGATTTGCCTTTGAGGAAAAAGCTATATATAAGTCTATGGATTACTCATCTTTATTTTAAGAGTTATAACGTCATCTTACCTTTTTAGCGCAATCGTGTACCAAACAAAAACATTGTATCCAATTTACATTGTACTCGTGTTCATTTCGTTCATCACAAACTTGATTTCTCACAACACATCTTTTCGTGGTTTAATTTGTTTTGTTTACTTTTTAAATTTACACACCAATAATTTACACAATTTTTGGAAATTCAATAAAATATATTTGAGGACCGACCTTAGGCTTGATTGAACCTTTGAACTGGATTTAATGCTGACGCACAACTATATAAGCAGACCTTCTTTACCTTCCGTCCCCCTCTTCGTATATATATATTTTTTTACCTGACTGCCAGCCTGCTTTGCCACCTCCACCTTTTCTCTGCTTTTTTTATTATATTATTATTTTACATTGGCCTACTCTCGCTTACGTCAGCTTACCTAACAACACCGCCTCTTGCGGCAACTCATTTAAACTTTTCCCTTGTATATACATGAGTAGCCACAGACAAAAATATTATTTTGCCCCTCGTACAGTCAGCTGCTAACATAATTTCTTTCATTTAGAATAAAAGTCATATAATATATAGCTCATATTTGTCCCCATGTGATGGGGTTCAGTCGTACTTATTATTGCTCGGCTGATCTGCAGCCAATGCCCGATTCCAAGGGCAATCACACCCACCAGCGATAACACTCTCGCTGTTGTACCACAATTTTACAATATCGCATTCACAAAATAATAATAATAGTAGTAGTAAATATACAAGCAAATTACATGTTTTATATATATAATTAATTTGAAGATTTTTTCTCTGTTCATTATCACACTAAAAGTCACAATCACGATAAGTCAATGACCTTTCAGTTTTTCAATATGAGAGAGGAAACACTGAAAAAGGGCTTTCATTGCTTATTAAATTGCAATTTGCCTAATTCGCTCTCAAGCAAAAATATTGAATCATTTAAAATAGTTTCATAAGTTATCCCAAAACCATCTCTCTCTCTCTCTCTCTCTCCTTGATCTCTTGCTATTTACAAATATATATCAAAAATCAAAACCATTTCCCAATACATCACGACACGAAACTTAAAGGCATGAAGCCTTATCTTTAACATACCAAAATATCAATAATTAAAGTATTAACATATGAAGTAAAACGTAATGCGATGTAGGAAGGAAATAAATAAATAAATATTTAAATATTACAGATATATAAAAATAATCAAAAAATAAGAGTTGGCCCACAGTCAATTTGAAAATATTTGTAGCGCACAATGATAAAAATGTTTGAGTAAGAAAACTATTTGATACTTACAGAGGAAAGCATTGCCGCATTTCTGCATTGATGCAGTAGCTGGATCACCCGTCCTCCTCACACTTTATCAATCTAAGCCACACTGACTTGTTTTGCTCCACAGGAAAATTCACCCTCCCCCACCTCCATCCCCTCGATTTTATTTTGCAAAGCAATTAAATAACTTTCAGAAAATAGGTCTACATATATACGCTCTGTTTTAGAAATAGTTTACAATGAGAAATTGCGAAGATATCGTTTTTTATTGCTGTCGGAGAGTAGACCTTTTTTTTTCAAGAAGAAGTAATAAAATTACGTCCCTTAGTTACCTTTCGTAACATTCTAAAAAATTGCGGTGATTTTTTTTTATCAAGAGAGAGAGAGAGAGAGAGAGAGAGAGAGAGAGAGAGAGAGAGAGAGAGAGAGAGAGAGAGAGAGAGAGAGAGAGAGAAGAGAGAGAGAGAGAGAGAGAGAAAGAGAGACTATAAAAATATTTTATGTTAAAGAAGAGCTATGGTCTTTATGTAAGAAATTAACCATATTTAACATTTTCCTGTTCAATTTGAAGCAAAAATTATTCAAGGTTTTGCTTGCAAATTTTTGTATAAAAAAAACTGTTCGTAAAACTGATTTATCTTATCAAATAATTGATATGAGTAATAAGTACATAAATGGTAACAATAACTGAACTTTTACTATATTTCAATGCTATAGACAATTTGTAACTTATTTTCCTTGTATTAAAGTAAAGATAGGCAATATGGATTTTGATTAATAATAATAGAACTTAGTTATAAATTTTCTAAAACGTAGTCCATAAAAATGGGTGATATAAAAATAGCTCTTCATTACTCAAAAAGAATTGCACTGACAAAACATAACAAAAATTATGTGCGCAACTTTCATCCACACGCCATCTCCAATTTACTTTTTTTATGTTCAATCATTATTATTGATTAGTGATTGAAGTGATTATCAATATAGAAAAATATGTTTAACTTGTAAGTATAGATAAATAAATGAATATCATCTCGTGTCTTTAATGAATAGTAGTTTTTGCCAAAAAAACCTTTTGCAAAGAATACCGTAAATTGTTTCATTACAAGCATTTGTAGTATACGCCGGACCAACATTACATTACGACGGGTTACTTTGATGTTGTCAGTCAAACGATTTTTACCGCACCAATGCGAGTGGATGCATAAAATTATGAGACGCGGTGTCCGCTGCTATATTTTTTCACCCTTTACTTCACGCAGAGGAGGCGATGAGTATAACATGCAAACAAGAAAGAGAGAGAGAGAGAGAGAGAGAGAGAGAGAGAGAGAGAGAGAGAGAGAGGAAGCACATTTTGACGTGTGCTTTGATATCAGTGGAGAAAAAAGTGGAGAAATGCAGCAGTGGACAGATTAATGTATCTTATTATTGTTATGTATCAACTTGCATTGGTGCAGTAAAATGTGTAAAATCATCTGACTAATGACGTTTTCTATTTAAAAAAGCAGTAATGTGTATACAAACAACATTATATTTTTGAAATTTCTTTTGTCCGAGCTGCTTACAAAAGCTCGTCAATTTGAATAGTGAAATATATTATATTATTGCAACAAGTATAGTTATTGTTCATTTTCAACCTCCAAATCATTTCCTCGCCAATTTTCCGTGTATTTTGAAACATATAATACTACCATCACACCTCTCACTTCTTTAGTATACACTTTAGCAGACACTTTAATTGAATAATTAAAGCATCGAAGTAGCAATAAAGTTTTTATCCTTAGAAATTATACTAAAGTGCTGTGATGTAGGAAGCGAACAAACAAGCAAACCAGCAATTCTTTTAAACTCGCTGAATTACTGTGTATATTGCACTGACTGAAAACAATGGTATGCTGAAACTGCTGATTTCAACGTGAATGCTCCCCAGTGAAGGTTATTTATAGAAAAAATTATGGTGCAGGGTTGAAAAGCTATGAAATTAACTCTTGTAAAAGTGTGGATATAATAATTTTATTATCTTAAAACTAATTCTATTTCAGTTTTAGGAGTTAATTGAGCATCTTGAGCAGGATGGGTTTAAAAAAATAATAATAAAAAAATAAAAAAGTCGCAGCATGATTGGGCCCACATTCAATGCATTCCAGTATGCAATAAACCTGCACGTTGTCTTTGTTATTTTTGTGAAGTCCTCTCAAACACACAACATAAAATCAAGTTTCAAGCACAGATAGGGAAACTCAACTTTTCTTATTATAAAAAGGATACGTGACTTTCTTTAGCTTATATTGAAATGATGTGGAAATTATATACTCAACGGTATTATATTGCTCTATATATTAATGAAGTCCCATTTGTTTTGTTAAATTACATTTAAAAGCTTTTTTTTATTAAAAAAATGAAAGCTTAGAATAATGACCTTTGCTGCATTGGATATTTTTTTGAAATCGGACCAAATTTATTAAATAATAATAATAAATAAATTAATTAATTTAAAAAAAAAATCGAGACCGTACCTCCCGCGGGGTTTAATCCTTTCGGGGGCAGGAAGAGACAATTTTATTTTTGATCACGCATTGAAAAAAACATTAAAATTAATAAATGTTTTTTTTTTTTTTTTTTTGTTTGTTTTTTTTTTTTTATATATTTTCCAGATTGAAAAATGATTAACTTAAATTAGGCATTCATTACATTAAAAAAGTAAGTCATTTTTTTTTTTAAATTGGTCATATTTTTTGTGGGGATATAATTTGAAAACTTATTATTTACTATCGAACTTGAACTTTTTACTTTGCTGAAGGTTATATATTAGCGTCATGCTGAAGCACAGCCCAGTTAAAGTTCATTATGCAGATTCCCAAGTATTAGGAATTTTTAGAAAATATAATTTTATTATTGGAAGTGAAGAATTTTGAATGAAACAATAAATACAACCAAATATTCACCTCGAATAAAATGATTCAATTTTAATAAAATTTGTATTATAGAAGGTCTGGAACTGTTGTTTTAGCGTGGTATTTGACTTTTGTTTTATTTATGAAATTGATATAATCCATATAAATTTAATTCAGTAACTATATGTATCACTTTACTACAGTGTGAATAATGATGGAACTAATATTCTTTACAATTTAAATTTTTATTCTCGAATTAATACTAATATTAAAAAGCGCAACATAATTGAAATACTGAGGTTTTTACTGTCGTGATATAAAAAAATTTATATTATGTTACAAATTACGTTTTAGTTGTCATGTTACCCCAGGATGTCGCTACTTGTATAAAACAATGGGTAAAATCAATTACAGTAGAGGTATAGAGTGGGGCGAGTAGAGAGAGAGAGAGAGAGAGAGAGAGAGAGAGAGAGAGAGAGAGAGAGAGAGAGAGAGAGAGAGATTTTTTTATCAGGATAAAATATAATAATATTTAATAATATTTTTGTATAAAATGTTACAAAGGATTCATACATACACTCGATAATATTACAGAGATAGATTCCAATGCTTTAAATCTACAATAAAAAATTAATATATGATATTTATACTGATGCAATAAGCTATACGCATTACTAAAATTTTTGTTGTATAGTTTCTGTTCATTTACCTCGAAAACATTAAGGAAGAAATCAAACTAGTAATAAAATTTTGACTTAATACATAATATAAAATAATATAATGATGATTCACAACATTTTATTTTGCATTGCTTTAATTATTAAATTTTTTTCCATTACAGAATTATTAATCACACCACTTGTGTTTTTTCGCTTTACTGATAATTCCTTGCTCATATTCACTATACTATAACTACATTTTTGTATTTTTTTTAGTGCGGTATATAAATAATAATAATGAATAAATGAACTTATAAATAATAAACTTATATAAAAATGGTAACTAATAATACAGGCAAGGTATTCTATCGGGCAAGCTATTCGAGGTATGGAGTGCACCAAACGTTCGCCGGGGTCGATATTATGATAATATATTTTTATCTGCATTACGCTAGCTAGATAATACGTGTTCTCTCTCTCTCTCTCTCTCTCTCTCGGTTTAAAGAATATAATTTACTTTACATACATATTATGTGATTCTCACAAATCACAATGGAGCTATGTGTTAAAAAACATAATGTATTAATATTATATATTTATGCAATAAAAAGCTTTGCAATATATTTTTCTAAATGTTATTTGTTTATTTCCATATAGAAAGATCGGTAAACAATTAAATATTTTGATTTTCAAGGTGGGGGAAAAAGAAAGTAGAAAATGTTAATTATCTATACAGGATTTGTATTATTATTATTACGTGTAGCATAATACCTTCTAGTTATTCTGTGGATTTAGGTATACAAGTTAATTTATTTGTAAAATCAGCAAGTATTTAACGCCAGCGGTAGAAAACCAAATTACATCATGAAAAAGAATTAAACGCAACCACACACATCATGTCCTCGTTCAACAGTAGCACACTACAAAGTTCTAAAATTTCAATTCGTCATTTAGACATTATATCGGGCAAGTGCAAATAATTTAACAAACCATTTAGAGGAATAAATGGATCGTTCTAAAGTAAATAAAATTAAAGTTAGACAAGAATGAGAACTAAATATTCAATACAATTGATCTGAAATGTTTAAATGTTCGACCGTGATTGTTAGTGGAGTTATATATGTACATAGTATTTAATTTTACGTTCACCTGCGCACCGCTCTATTCTTTTTTAAGATAAAAAATTATATACCCTGAATAAATTAAGTATGGATTAGGTATACTAGATATCTATATATATACTATATATCTATATATTACTAGATATCTATTATATATATATATATATATATATATATATATATATATATATATATATATATATATATATATATATATATATATATATATATATATATATATATATATATATATATATATAAATAGGTGTTTATTGATTTTGAGTGGGTTTCTTGGATATAACAAAGACGCTCTACTTTCATAAGACCTTCTATCATTAGGTCTCAGAAGTCAGCAAACTTGCAATTTATTGTGTTTTACTAAAAGCTGTAGGATTAAAATGCTGTGTTTTTCAATAAAAGACAGTTTGTAATTAAAATAATATTGATTATTTTATTTTAATAAAATAATAAATATATGCATTATAAATAATAATAAAAGAAGTATATTTCATTAACAACTTGAAGAGACACTTTTTTTATATAGGCTCGAATCATAACATTATTTAACAAGTCTAATTATTATTTTTGAACGTAATTATAATTTTGATGAAGATCCGATACTTAGTTTTTATATTTTTATGTATATATATATAGAAAGAAAGAAGTATAAAATATTTTCAATGTATCTTAGTTTTGTTTAATAACTATATAGCGTATAAATTTATCTTATTTTTAATCAAACAGAATCATAAAAAAAGCATAAAAAAGTGCATTCACATACATTTGTTGTAATTTTTGTGCAGCAAAATAACTATTCCAATTTAAAACTGTTATTTTATAATTTTGCTGCTCAAAGTGACAACAAATATGAATATGTGAGAGCACGTTAACAATTTTATTATTGAAAGAAAAATACAATGCAGCAAAATAACGAATAAAATAAACTGACATTAGATATATTATTTAAGAATGGAGTTCTGAAGATTCCAATTCCAATTAGTTCTTTATTCAGCAACAGAGCAAATCCAAATACACTGAATATAATAGAGTCAAAACAATACAAGAAGACAAAACAAACATAAAAGACACATCGTCCATGCCTCAATCAAAACGAAGATATCCAGTGTTACATAAATCGCAAAAATGGATTCATTCAAATATGTATTTGCAAATTGCAATGTCATTGTATCGTGTCTTTTGTTCTTATTATTTAAATTTCCATTAAAATTTTATCCTGATCATTGCACTATGTATTTATAAAGTGAGGGTGTGCAATGAATCAATTGTATAGCTTGGATGATATTTTATAGACGTCATGATGAGCTAAAGTTGTATTATATGATATATACATACAGGCGAGGCTTAGCTAGATCGTGATCCTTTATATATATATATATATATATATATATATATATATATATATATATATATATATATATATATATATATATATATATATATATATATATATATATATATATAATTTGCAGATTAATATTATATGTATCAGTGAAATGTATAAGACTTGTTTTTGTGCAGCTCAATATAATTTGATTTTAGAACATGAACGCGTCATAATCGTCAGTTGCAAAAAGACATATTGACTGCATGGTTCATTTCTCTCCTGCTTAGTAAGAGAAAACGACACTTGCAGCCAATGTCGAATGTCTTCTTTTGCATCTAACGCGTTCATAATAATATAGTTTTAAATATATAATTATGCAGAATAAACTTAAAATCCATTATAAATCAATTCTCTTGATCTTTTCATATATTGTAGATTGGTGGCGTGGATTGTTAGTATATATTCTATTTTTATGAATTTTTTATTTTTTATTAAAACTTGATTAGATTTTTCTGCAGAAATCGAATTCAACTTTTTTTGTGACTTTTTTTGCATTTCGTAATAGTATAATTATATGTACGTATATATAAAGTGTACACACATTGTGTTTAATAAATAAATAAATAAAAGTATATATGGTAAAAAAGTCAAATATTTGATATATATATATATATATATATATATATATATATATATATATATATATATATATATATACATATATATATATATACAGTGATTTCAAATTCACGCCGTGAAATACAGAAAGTTGATCAATCTAGAGCTCTACATTACAAAGCAAAACCTTTTTTTATTATGGGACCTAAAAACTAATTATCAATAAACATGTGTTTTTCCTTCATTTATTAATTTATATTACTCGTATTTAAAATTTATTTTTTCTAATATTTAAATTAATTGTTTATAAACATATCTTTTGTTGCAGTTTTGTACCTGCCCATGAGATGGCGTTAGTGAAAAAGTTTTCGTACAACTAAAATTTCACCTGCACATGTGCGGGTATTTTATTTTTAAGAATTATAATATATTATATTAATAATAAATTATTTCATTCTGATCGAATTAAATTTTTATTGATATTCTTTCAAATTTAGTCCTATGACTGTAAATTTCAACTGTTAAATGTGAAACTGTATACACACGTCCACAATAAGAATTTTTACCATTCAAAAACTCGCTCTAAAAATTGCAATATGTTATATTCTTTTTATGAGAAAAACACACGCGCTGGATTTAAATGGTAAAATATCTTATCGCGGTCATGTGTACATAAATAATAAATGTGTATAATAAATTATTGCCAAAATAGTTTTTGTTTTTTATTTCATATAAAAATACTACTTAATTATACTACTTTATATGCACTTAATTTGTTTTAATTTTCATCTAAGTCTCCTGCATATTACATTTAAATGCATAACAATTCTTTCCTTCATATTTTAGCTCTATCGTAACCTTACAAATAAAAAACCTTTTTGAGTGCTTTATTATATAAATATATAATAAAATCATAATGTAAATAATAACTTTTACGTAGGTTATAATAATAATATAATATATCCTTCTCTATTTGTAAGCAACAAATATTACAAACTTGAAATCAACACTAATTAAAATAATAATAATAAATTGTGACATCGTTTTAATCATCGGTTACGATAAACCCCCTAGTCCGGGGTAAATGATGGTCTCGATTGACTATAAGAGGTCTCCAATTGCCCCGGAAAATTGCGACTTGCAGGCTGCAGCATATATTATGTTACGACCTAGCTTAGAGCAACTACCATCATCTTGCTTCGTGAACTTCAGTTTGCACGACTGTCTGCAATCCAACATGGCACACGCTGTTCTGTGTTGAGGACTGGGAATCCGAGATCTTCAGGTATTCAAGTCTGAACTAGCATTCACGATGGGGGGGGGGGGGGGGGTACATCACTACAATACATTACACAATAACACTCTTCTACATCAGTTACTTATCTATCGCCGTCTTATAGGCTCTTATCTACTTGATACATAGGGATTTTTTCCGGAGGACTTTTTTTCATTTCTCCGTTGTTGTTTTTTTTTGCCCTGGTTTATAGTTACTATTTATAGAATCACTCTTTTTATTTCCTACACTACTAAATAGTCTGTAAACGGTCTCGGCTGAAACAGGCACTACTTCCAAACACAAGTAATTTAAGTAAATTCTATCTTTGCATTGGATATCCCATTTGAAAATGGTGGGGATCACAGAGTGCTGCGAGTTTGGGTGCAGCATTCATCTTCCTTCTTCTTTTCTTCTTCTTCCTGTATAATTTTCACACCTCTACTTGGATAATCCCAATTTTTTTTTTTTTTTTTTTTTTTTTAAATTATATAATAAAAACCTTACTTGAAAATTTTCAAATTTAAAAAATCACTGTACCATCAGAACAATTAAGGTTAAATTTTTATAGAAAATATCCTTTCAGTGCAATTCAGTCAGTAAAGGTGTTATAGAAGTTTAATTTTTATTTTATATCATTATTATTATTGTATTATTGTATACATCTTCTATATTTAAATTAATTTATCATAAAGAAAAAATCTTTTGAAATTTTCTTTGAAAACTTATATACCAAGTTATAGATAATGAAAGCTTACGAAAAACCCTTGGGAAAAAACGAAACTCGAACTTTTATTCAATAATTGATAAGTGATCAATTTACCCCGCGAATTCATTTGCTAACTCCGAGCTCCCCTTATGTATATTTTTAAATATGCTAACCAAAATTATAATGAAATTGAATTTAGTATAATATATAATATACATGATTTTCATTTTAAGAAATTTGTAAATATGCAAACGATAGGTATTATTAGATTTAAAAAATATGAATCAGCTTAAATAGAGGTTATACTTTTATTTGCAATATATAGCAATGCAATTATCCAAATGATGGCAATAATTTTCATCCCTTATACAAAATAAGATATGTAGTACATCCTTAATTATTATGAAAAGCCTATTCTGTAATTTAAGTCGATTAATTACTGTCATGCAAATATAACTCACATTACTGTGTTAAAAGAAAAGAAAAGAAAAGAAAAGAAAAGAAAAGAAAAGAAAAGAAAAGAAAAGAAAAGAAAAGAAAAAAAAAAAAAAAAAAAGTTAGACGTTAGGAGAGAAAAAGAAAATTCATAATCTTTGGATTTGGGAATAACAATAAAATAAGCCATTGAACATTGTTCACTATGGTTTTTGTCAAAAAATCAATAAACGCAGAGGACTTCTCAGTTATACAATAGTAAATTAAAGGTTATTTTATTTATTGTATTTTATTTATGGCTATTTGAATTGATAAACGTAAAAAAAAAATACACATGTAAATGTGCTACAAGCGTACAAATTGAACGTTGAAGGCTCCAACAAGGCTTGTTGACATTCAAAAATGATTTTTGTGATATTTATTGTGACTAAGAGTAGACAAGCAGGGGTGGAAGAGCAGGGCATAGCTGCCATTTAAAGCAGTGGAGCGTGGCGAGGGGTGGGGTGGCATTTGTGCACCCTTCTCCCTTCTTCTTCTACTTTCATATATTGTCAATTAATTTTAAATAAACTAATTTACCTCAATCTATGAAACAAACACACTGAATCTGTAGGTATAAATGTGACTTTTAAGCTTACATTAAAATAATAATAATAATGAATGAATGGATGGATGGCGTTAGAAATAATAGAGAATAATTGTAATTATAATTACATATAGCAGTGCTTTGAATATAATTTTTTGAGACAATAAAGTAAATAATAATAATTTGCATTTTTAAACGTGTGCAAAATTGGAATATCGCACTATGTAAATTACTGTATATATACGAAAGTTATAATACGCAGTACTCTGCCGGCGAGTGCTTAAATCTCATACAGTCCCCTCTTTATACGAGTATTACTCACTGAGCTATATAGATCTAAAGGGATAAGGAATTTCGTGTCTAACAACAATATTTCAAAAAATAATAGTATAATAATAAAAAAAAAAATATACAATAAATGTATTTTCCTTAAAAAAAATCAGCTGACATAAATCAATTGAAATAAAACATAAAATACTATAGATCATAGATCCATATACTAATATTAATGCATAAGAAAGTTACACGTAACATTTCACCCTTTAAAAAAGCAACCTTTGATATTGAAACGTCGTTTTCATTCAACATTTTTTTTCTTTTTTTTTTTTTTAATAATTTGTAACTTTATTTGCCTCCATTGATTTATTTTCTGGTAGGATGACAATTACATCAGGTATCACCTGATCGAAGCAGTGATTAGGTAATCGCCCACAAGCGAATAGTAATTTCATGTAGGAAAAATTCTACAAGCTGCTCTGCTTTCTGACGATAATATATACGCTTTAAATGACCCTCACTTCCATACATTAGTTGTGTTGTAATATATTAGTTTTATACGTTAGTGCTTAATTAAAAAGTATTACAATTGGAAGAGAGAGATATTTTTTTTTCGTATAATATCGTTAAACTTTAATTTGGAATTAAATGCGTCCAGAAGGGATGCTTCTAGGCATTGTATATGTGATACGTAGCAATCCCCGTGACAATAAATACGATAAGTATTGGCAGGACTAATATAACGTATAAGTATATTTTGTATGTGTGTCAGTTATATATTAGCTCTTTGCGTACCATTAAACTGCAATATTTAATTATTTTGTATTACAAGTTTTTGCTGCGGCATCTTCATTCCATGAATACTGTAATCTAAATATTAATATATATATATATATATATATATATATATATATATATATATATATATATATATATATATATATATATATATATATATATTAAAGGAATATTTAGCATGACTTTCGAGAGGCATATGCTTCGAGCGATTATATTGTTTCCATTTTTGTGATCATTTTACAATATCTTATTTTCTGTTGGTACTATGCCGTTTCTCTCTCTCTCTCTCTCTCTCTCTCTCTCTCTGTTTTTTTTGTTCTTTTTCTTCTTCTTTACAATTCTAATTGTAACACAGTTTGGTTGGTAAACTGAATAGTATTTTATCTCATTCATTAAGTTAAATATGCGAGAGTTCATTCATTTGGCTAATTAACCGTTAAGCAGTTACTGCAATGCGCTGCTCATGCAATCATGACATTACCGTGTGTAATTAACGTACGCGAGGAAAATTGTACTATATGATTAATACATTGTAATTTCACTCAAAACAAAAAACAATTCAGAGTGTATATAAATCCAAATTTACGACATTTCATTGAACAAAAGTATATTTCTGACTTTGTAAAGAGAGACCGGGTTATCCATATTTTTCAGTAATTGGCGTAATGGATATTATAAAATAGGATCTTCAAAGGTGCCATGAATACTATAGATACTTCTGGATGTATTTATTTAAATTAGTCCAAAGATATAGCTGGACTAGTTCCCCAAATACATGAATCTGTTACATTAAAAAAATGTAAGTTACATGATTGTCTTCAAAAAAAAAAAAAAAAAAAAAAAAAAAAAAGCATTATTTTCGCTGGGGTATAGTCTCTTCGCATGTGTACACTCTTTATATTATACTGTATGTATGTATATATATATATATATATATATATATATATATATATCAGTGTTGTAGTCCTAAAAAAATGTCAGGTGGGACGCTCCAACACAGGGCCAGAACATAGTTTGGGGGGTAAGGGGGGCAGAGCCCCCCTTTTGCCCGCCGCAGGCGCGAAATTTTTTAATGCCACGCCCACTTTTTAGTAAAACAATACAAAAATTACGTTAGATAAATAAAATTGATTCTGACCAAAATTTTATTGACAATGCATCAAAATCGTCACGTAAGTTACGATTTAATTTTTTTTCCCACTCAATGATTCATTTTTATTATTATTTAAATTTATAACTTCACACTTGATGTGAGGGGCTATTGCGTTCACGGGCTCATACTGAAGCCAAGATGCACGCATCCTGTTACTACCCAAAATTTCGTGACTATATTTTGTTAGGAGGCGAGTTGATGGCTATTTAAAATAACCCCCCTTTTTAGTATTTAGGCACTCGGCCCTAAACGGCTCCATCGGGTTGACGTCCACTCCTGGGCGCAGTGGGACACTTTTCCGCAAGCTCATTGGAGCCGGATGCCCATAGTTACCGAGGCACTTAAGGGCGGAGTGCCTCTTGACATTCCAAGCCCATGCCTCGGCCGCCTCGCGTCTGAAAACGAGAGCTAGGCTAAGGGGCTTCTAAGACGAGGCCCGCACCCTCAAACCCCACACCTATAAGGTCCTATGTGACGGATGCGACCTCGGGCCCTGGAATCGTACGCTATACCACAAGATTCGGGCCAGTTGGTCAATTATTATTATTAGATACTTTGACACAAAACATGACATTTATTTTGTTTTGCGAATTCTGTTTTTGGGCGCTCTGGATATTCATACATTGAGGATTGAGATTAAATCATCATGAAAAATGTAAGAACGTTAAATGTATATATTTCTTTTTCCATTGCAATGAAAAAAAAAAAAAAATGAAATGCATAAAATATGAAATAAATTATATTGTAGCTTTTCAAGATTTAACACGCAGCAATATTTTGTTTATAGTGCTTGAACATTGCTTCGTATGAACTGTTAATAAATGCCCAAGAAAAACACCAAAATTATAATAATAATAATTTTAACTTCATTACATATCTTAATAGTTAACTATAGCCTTCTATCTTGTCTTTTTTTTTTTTTTTTTTTTTTTTCCGATTTGCACGCTGTAACTATTTTCTACATTAACTTGACATTAAAGGCTTATTCTGAGGAAAAAAAAAAAAAAAAAAAGAAAAAAAAAGAAAGTCAAACAACTTATGCGTAAATTTTTGGATAAATCGAAACTGCATAATAATAAAGTGATGCAAATAAGCTTTGTTATAAAAAGGAAATCGCGAGCGTAGCGAGCGATTTTTTTTTTTTTTTTTTTTAGTAATTTCAGCCAAATAAACGGCAAAATTAGTCATGAAATTTACAAACTAGGGTACATTTTGCCAAGATATCCGTCCCACCGCGTTCCGCTGGAAATTTTCCAGGTGGGACGGACCTGGCTTTTTTTTTCGCCAGGTGGGACGCCGTCCCACCGCGTTCCCTTAGGACTACAGCCCTGATATATATATATATATATATATATATATATATATAAACCGCGGCATTAATTGATTTTTAAAGTGAAATGACTGATCACTGATCACACACGCTAAAGATATACTGTAATATGATATAGGATGACCACTGACCAGTCTTTGTGAGTGACGTAATATTTTGTATTTTGTATTATTATTTTCCTTTACCCTTTCATAGGTATAATATCCGTGACTACACTGGAACCTATCATATTAAAAAAAACTTTATAATTTTTATTTCATTCTTTCAAATTTTGTATTTTTAAAGTATATTATGTACTTTACGATCCGAAAAATTCATACGAGTATATTTATACATAAAAATAGCCATTTATGTTTTATATTTAAGAGATTATGTGGAGAGTATAATATATTAACAAACAATTGAAACAATACATTAATTATCAAAATTAATGTCTACGTTTAAGACGAAAAGTTGATTGTCCTTCCAGCTTGCAGGCTGAACAAATTTATGCAACGCTTGTGTTACTTACATTTTAAAATAAAATTATTGTCCTTGCGATTTCAGTCCCAGCATCTTGATCGTAGGAAAAAGCAAAAAGGAAAAGATTACATGCCCTTGTCAAGTTTAAATATAAAGTTGATAATATGACTGCAAACTGCATTCATATAGAAAATATACCTTCTATATTTGACTCGGATTCCTAACAAAAAAACTGCATAAAATCTATTTTTACGAGTCAAACACACACATTATATTTAAGCAGAATGCTTTATTATATAGTTGTGAAATTATAACAAAGCATAATATATGCATAATCAGTGGTTGGAATCTATAGTATAGTTATAAATTTTATAAATAATTGAAATAGTTATTCTTTGTTATTTTGAATGGCAGCAGGGATGAATTGACCGCAGGGATTAAAAATTTGAATTAATTTTATACTGTTGATGCAGAAGATTTTAAATAAGACTCATCATAGTCAAGTCATCATCATTATTATTATTATATAATATAAACATTTTCAAACTTGTCTTCTGCAGGTTTTTCTGCTTTTTATTTATTTATTTTTATTTATATTATATTTGATTTATAATGCGTGATTCTGCGAGAGTCAAAGCCAGCAAATTGTATGGTAGATTGCAGAGGGAAAAAGTCAGTCAATTTCCGGGAAACTCCCTATAAAAACTATTAGTTCCACAATCGCATAATGAATGAACGAGCTTCGTAAACAGTGCACATAGAACCAAAACGTGTAGCAATGTACCGTACTATAGCGAATAAAGGTGACTCCTTTTCCTATTAATTCATTCATTTCCAAGCAAAATAAGACGAAGGAAAAAAAAAAAAAAAAAACGTACAGTGTTTATTCCAACTAAGTTATGTATACATGTATAATAGAAAAAAGTTATAAGATTGGAAAGGAATAAAAAAAAAATTGCAAACAGAGTCCAATGCCAACAGTTTAATATCATAAATTCTTAGTCATGATTGGGTCATTAAGTATAAAATTGTAATGTAATTCAGAGATATGAATGTACAGTATGCTTATGCTATATGAATGCAGGTATTATGAGTCCTATGCAATTTTTTTAATATAATATACAGTTAGCTTTGAAATTATATAACAACAAAATGCTCTATATATATATATACCATTCACCCTCTCTTCTCGTTGCGCATTTGGAGCTGCACCCCACCCACATACAGACGCACAATAATTAATACTGTAACAGTGTACTGTGAACCATAAAATACAACAACAGGAATATGAGGCAAAAAAAAAAAAAAAAAAAAAATGACGCTTATGGAGAGGAGATGTATCTTCACTAGTCACGAGAGCACAAGAGGAATGCCGTAATATTACAAAAACGAATTATACAGCAAAGTCATATGGTATTTTAAGTTGACTCGAGTTAGATCATAGTGTTCTGTTCTTGAATGCCCCTTTGGGCTAATATGGAGACGACCATATCATCATCTCTCTAATAACCACTCTTTAGTCTATCGTGGCGATGTTGCGACGAGGGAATCTAAAATGTAATATCATGTAGAATATTATAATATATAATATTTTCATTGAAATTATTTTTCAAAGATTTCACGCATTATTAAAAGTTTACAATGCTTAAAATATGTCCTTTTAGAAAATAAAATTTCTGAGAGTTGTATAATTTGTTGTGTTTTCGTTGCACGAGGAGAACTTCGATTTGTATAATTGTTTGATTGTAAAATCTTCCAGACATAAGTGGGCTGAAAACATCTCTGAGATTATTTTAAAATTATGTTCAACATTAGGATTAATTTATGATTCTTTGATTCGGCTTTTTTTTTTCTTTTTTAAAGAAATTAATTTACGCGATTAATATTTCAATACTACATTTCTTCAGCGCATTTTTTAATTGTGTCGCAAACTTACTTTTCATTCAGGGGTAAGCGAGTGTTATTATACTTATAAAACGTCATAGAACGATTAAGAATAAGATAGTTATTTGTTAATGGTACCTAAATAAATAATGTAAATAAATAAATTTTTATTCTGCAATAAAATACTGTCATTATATTGTGAACATCTAAAATCTAAATAATTGAGTTGTGTCATTATTATATAGTTTGGTGTTATATTATGCGTACCCCACATATTTTCAAGTAAAATCAAATTGAACACAATATAAGACGCAATAAAGTTTAACAGTAGCCCAAGTTTTACTATAGACTAAAAAAATACAGAACTTTAATAAATTGTTTTTATATTTTAATCTGTCGACATTATAATTACAATAGAGAGCGGTGTGTGTTTGGAAAATGCTTAACACGCTTTTATGTCAATGAAAGATTTTTTTTTTCCTATCCATTTTGCTGTGTGAGAAAAAATAATTTCAATTTTAATCCCCCTTTTTGTTTAAATTTTATTCGGTGGTACGAGCATAAAATACATATTCATGAATAAAACTCTCAACATTAAATATAGATAAAAATACAGTATAAAATTCTATATGTTATATAGTTTGTTATAGGATATAATATAATGAGTGCATATTTCATAATAATTAATTACTTCTTATTAATGAGTTCTTAATGAAACGATTAGACGAGGAAAACTGCAAAGAAGTAAATTGTAGTCACATATTATTTCCAAAGTTGATTCTTTCCAAAGGATTTCAGCTCTAATAACCTTGTCCATCAGATAGCACGGCGTATATTTTTTAAAGCAGTTTCCTGCGGCAGCAGCCGGCTAGCTATAATATTATTATCTGTATGTGCATTCCAAATTACGCTTTTTAATTGTTTTTTTTTTTTTTTTTTATGTTTAAAAGAATTAGCATATAATTTTGGATTCATTATGTATTTTGAATCACGTTCACTTTACATAACATGTACAATACTTCCCTTAATTTAAAAGCTCAGGATTTAAGATAAGCCCTCTATTATTTTGTATAATTGTGCCTGGTTTTAAAGTATACATTTGGAAACATAAAATTCAACTCTCAGTGAAATAATTTTGTGGAATAATTATGTTATATAATTTTGGAACAATATTCTGTTTCTATATTTTTAATGTATTTTTATTTAGATTGTACTTTATTTTTTGTTTAACTATAGAAGGAACGTACAGAAATAATTAGACAATGGAGTTTAGAATTATGTGTAGCAATGTCACTACATGCAATTGCAAAAAATAATATCAAAATTATTTTATTTATTAATACAAGTGGAAGCAACTATGTCAATAATTATGTTGAATAACTCTCATTATACAGTTCTTATATAATATTAAATTTTTATTAATTTTATTTAGAGGAGCATGAATTTTATGTTTTACCCAATAAAGATTATGGTATATTATCTTGGATTTCATTTCATTTCCGGAATTTAAAACTCGATAAAATTACAATTATTTAACTTGTGCGCATTGCAGACTTTTGTTTATTTATTACTTAACAAAATAATTTTTTCTTACTTAAAGAGAGAAATATTACATCAGTACAAACATAAAAGCAAATGAATGTAATATATGTTTGATGAAGGGGGAGTGAATATTGACTTAATTGACTACTTGCCAACAATGGTTTACACACACTATATAGCATTATACAGAAAATAAACTTTGTATGTGTATAGTTTATATACACGAGCAACCCCAGCTCGATCAATATAACTACCGTGGCACCCCCTCACTCACCATCCCCATTACTGCAAAGTCAATAAAAATATTATAATACGCCTGCTGGAAGGTGTATATACACTATACTTGATGTCATCTCTCTACCAGCAATCTAAACGCCCACAAAGTTCACTTATGTTTCATTCATTCAAATTTCATTACTACTTTTCTCAATTTGATTAGTTTTAATATTATATATAATTCAATGATACTACTTGCAGACAACATGAAATGACTATAATATAGTTCAATTTCATTGCAGTAAATGAGAATTATTGCGGTATTCAGGCGAATTATATATGAGAAGGATATGTGTATTTTTATACTTTGGCTTATTTGTATATTTTAATTTTAATTTTTTCAGATACTGAAGAATTCTTAAATTTGGAGGAAAAGAACTCAATTACTTGCCAATACGCCTCAATAAAACTCAAGTTCCGATATTAAAAATTATTTTCTGGGAAATTTGACACGTTATAGAAAAAAATGTAGATATAAAATATTAAATTTTATATATTTTTAGTTACATTTTATTTTATTAACTATAGTATGTTAACAGTGCCACAAATAAATAAGTATAACATTGATAACTTTACCAAATTTCACTCCTGGTACACAGATAGGAATCATATTATATACAAACATAATAGGGTATCCCAGATTAGGACGGGCTAATTTTTTTATCCATTTTTATTTAAATACAAATATATTTATTATTATGATTTATTTAATTATTATTGAAAAATCTGTATGCTCTATGTATATTATATATAATGATCAAAACATTCGAGTTATGTTATGAATCCTATATTTCCCTAAAACCACTAAAAATCTTAAAATTTCAGACATCATAAAATCGTCGACTCGTAGTTTAGACTCGTCAGCTTCCAATGCTGTTTTTAAATTTCTGACGAATATAATAAATATTATATAATTGTTTCAAGATTTTTTCAAACCAAAGATATTTTGTGTTGTTGGACTGGCACATATATTATTCAAACTATTTGCTTTGCAATATGCATGCGTTACTTATTATACGGTGATTCTTGGTCGAGGCAGCGAGTCGCGCTGCCGCAAGCCTGCGTGACGTAACTCTTCCTCTTCCGTTTCAACCAATAAAACAATTCAATTGATCTGCTCACTTAAATGGGATCTGATTGAAATATGAAATTAGAAACTTTAATCAAATCGATTCACTCATGAAACAGTTTTACTTTCATCTATGGCATCGATAGAAAAATGTTTTGTTTTTTTAATGTTATTAGTTATTAATATTTTTTTTTATGTATATATAGTATAATATTATCGTATATTCACAGGACTATACAGGCCATTCATGGGAATGTCACTCATATGGAAAAGTCCACAAACGCATTTGGGCCCCATTGCAGATTAACCTCTGTTTGGGTATATACGATGAAATGAATAACGTGTATGGGTAACAAGGATGGGGGGGGGGGGGGGGGGGAGCGGTCTACTATCCCGTATTTATACTTAGAATGACGTAATAAACGCACAGAAAACCCTCGATTTAACTCAGTCAAAGAATTTGGTTAGTGCTGTTGCCAGCAAGCTGTATTCATCAAAGCAAAGCATACTTAGGTCATCTGAAGGCATTAGAATTAATATGACAATAGAAAATAAAGATTCTAATGCCTTTAGGGGACCTAAGTCTTTTGATGAATCGCATATCCCATATCGTGTACGCTACGGCGTCTCAATTAAACCTTACAGAATGTTTATTGATTGCATATACTGTGCCATAATTTCGTATACTCACCAAAATTTGCCAATCATAAACGTTAATTGAAATAAAATGTAACACCATACTGACCATACTAATAGAGGCTTCTTGGTCAGCAACCGTAATACAGTAATTATTATTTTCTTTTTAGTGATTGAGTATGTTGGACTAAATAAGAAAATATATAATAAAAAAAAAAAAAAAAAAAAAACAAACAAACAAACACATTGAAATGTTATACATAAAATATCAATACATATAATAAAAATATATTATATTATTATATACATTAATATGTATATGATAATTTTCTTTCAAATTACATCAATGTAATAGGTGCAAGCCTGTTTTTGGTTTGACAATAAATGAAGTGAAATATAAAAATAGCCCAAAATTGCACTAATTAAAAAATTGAAACAACACGACACAAAACGATACCACGTCCAGCATTCTTTCTTTCTTTTTTAACATTGTTTTATTGTGC
Organism: Ecdyonurus torrentis; assembly: GCA_949318235.1. Taxonomy (NCBI): domain Eukaryota; kingdom Metazoa; phylum Arthropoda; class Insecta; order Ephemeroptera; family Heptageniidae; genus Ecdyonurus; species Ecdyonurus torrentis. Next base: position 47,989,155 of record OX439127.1, read on the forward strand.
TACACCTTTACTATTTAGTCCCGTCAACTCATTGTCTTATTGACGTGTACAATGGAAACAGCACACACGGTCCGGCTGTATCGTTTCATAGTCTTTGTCCCTATAATAAAAATAATAATTTATTTTGTTCTTATATGGTATTAAATTCAATTAATTCGTGTTTATCTAATTTAAGTTATATCAATATGCTTATATGTATATATAATATATATATATATATATATATATTATATTATTATATGTGTGTGTGTGTGTGTGTTTATGTATATTTTAATGTTGTCATTTTCTATGGTTCAGTAATAAGGCTTATAGCCATGATTGCACCTAATTGCCTATTTGCAACACAGCCGCACTGACTCTTTTTATATTTATTTATTTTATTAAATTAATCGCAACGTATTGACTGTAACATAATTATATTAAATCACATTAAGAGCTTCCTAGTAGTCTATAGAGACTAATTAGCAATGTAATGATAAAACTGATTTTTGTTTTATCAGCAAACATCATCAAGTACTTCAGACTTTAGGTGTGGTATGACTATTTTTTCTTTTTACATTAACTGTCAGTTTATGGTGCTGTGCTGGTGCTGCTCATAATTTGTATTTTCTTTTGTCATTGCTCTCTCTCTCTCTCTCTCTCTACCTTTTTTAATTTAATTTCAGACAATCCTAGCTAAATTATTTTCTATATGCAACATTAATTCTCCTGAGGAATAAATCATGAATTATAATCAAAGCCGGGTACCACGTGCTCACAACTTATAACCTGAGTCCAGGAGAGGAGGGGGGGGGGGTGCTTAAAAACTTGAAGGTGGTTTGTGTCTCGACAATGACCTATTTCTTACTCTAAAACTGAATTTGTAATGAACATATTATTATATGACACAGTAAAGAAAGGTATCAAAAATAATATAATGCATTACTTAAAATTTTAAACCTCGACCCTATCCGCAGATAAAGTAAATAGTAAGAGCCCATAAAGGGCTTTACTGAAGTGTAAAGTGTTATTGGAATTAATGCAAATTTTGGGATTGTAGATGGTATATAGCATAAACATATGATATACTGGGTGGTAAAGTAAATGCACCCGCCTTTTTTGATCACAGGTACATGTCAACGTCATCATTAACATAAAACAATTACACCACCTTCACATCGATCATAAAATTCAGTAAAAATAGGGGATTAAATAGTGAAAAAGAGATTGAGCGCTAAGAAGAAGAAGAAAAAAAAAATAAATGCAATAGCGGAGGGGTACGTAATAATAATTGAGGAAGGGAGGGAAATTACCTTTACCTGATACAGAAAACATTAGGCATCTGTTATATAATTCCAATTCCTCCTCTCCTTCTATTTTTTTATTATTCTTCAGTATAAAGTATAGTAGTAGCAGGAGCAAGCAAGCGGCTCACGCTCCACTCGTGACGTGCTGAGGTAAAAGTTTTAAAGTTACGTAGCTATGGCTGGCAGAAAGGTAGGAAGGAAGGTAGGTAGGCAGGCATCCCGTGACACACAGGTGAGGCGGGAGAGGGCGGGCGGGCGGGCTGCAGGCGAGCAAGCCGGCCGCTTGAGCCAGCGCAGCCTAGCGCACGTTAGTGAAGTCTCTCTGTAGTGTGCAGTCACCGGTTGGGCAGCGAGGAGGTGGGTGCTACTTGGCCGCCTGTACCTGCACGCTACTTTTAGCGAAGTCGTCGATTTTCATCCACCAAGAGCCAGGTGCACTGCAAGCCAACGATAACACCTATGTGAATAATAAGGTATGCAGGTCACACATCGTGTTTGCAAAATAACGATACTGTATTATATTAACTAATTATTTGCAATAATTCCCCATTATAGCATTTTTATGCCTTTTTTCCCCCCTTATTATTTTGTTACACTTTTGTCTGTCGATAATTCAAATAATATTAATGTTTGTTATAAGACTAGACAAAAATCTAGCAGTTGTATACGTCTAGTATATGTACAGGCTAGACTATAATGTTCTATTTTATGTGTGCAGAAATAATAAGTCATTGAAGGGCTAATTTGTTTTTATTATTATGTATATATTTAAGTTTAACTATATATAGTGTATTTGTTAATTATTATCATTAATTATAAATTCATTGGGTATTATATATCTAAATATCCAAAACAATTGAGCCAGAGAAATGTTATAACATTATACTATTACAGCGAGGCAAGTGTATATGGGGGGAGGGTGGACTGCACGCGGGCCGGTTTCCACCATGACCGGATCTGCGGTCTCTGCTAAGTGCCCAAGTCTTTGGCTGGCATTGCAGATCGTACGTTGTTGCATGCTCGGTACCTTTGTTGAAGGTTTGCCGCCACGCCATGCATTCATTGACGCAATGCCCGGCAGCAAGTGCCGACCTGCAAGCTTGCATCAGCAATTATTTTTACAAAATAAGCAAACCTTGCAACAATTATGTATGGCTTGGCTTTACGGCTAGCTGATACGCATACTAAATGCGACCACTGTTAAAATTTAACGTGTCGCGTACAATTTTTATATGTAATGCACTTTTTAGATCTTATATGTATCGCTATTTGAAAATGCAATTAATATAAAATGTTAATGAAACACAATTGTTAATTCTTGCCAGAGGAAAATTAAGTTTGGCTATTTTCGTTAGTCTTATCGTTACATTTCTTAAATTAGCTTAAAACTCACTTATTAATGTTATGTTCTTATATAATTTAGTCGTGACATATATATATATATATATCCTCGCTTTCACGTTCTGCAAATTATCTTCTTTTTTTTTCTTTTTTTTTTTTTTTTAATCATAATGTTGCATGGAACTAAATTTTCCGTTTCTTATTATATTTCAATCTCATAATTCTAATTAGGTGGGTTCAATTTATCAGGTGGAAAATTTTCAATCATTCTCAACAGATGTCGCATAATCCTGCATGTCTATAAATCTTCCAAAACTTGTAACTATTGTCTCAAAACTATAATGCTTGCATTTAGCAGGATCCATCAGTCTATCACAGATGATAGTAAAGTGGATAATTTTCTGGTCTATATGAAAGCTCTCACGTCTTGATAGTAAGCTTGATGTCTCGTCTCCGAGGCTTTTGTTATTCTCGTGATTGAAAATGAAGATGTCTGCAGGTTGATATAGGTTTTTATAAAAAAAATGTTAATGTAGTAGGGTGGGATTTCCATAAGGTTGCAGTCATATTGATTTTATAATGACACAGCTTAGAAAAACATTTAGAAAGCATTCGTTTGTCTTTACGACTGAATAATCAGGGGAGTACTTTTACTAATAGCTGTGGTGTGAGGAGCACCTATAGCAATAATTAACAATAGCTTTACCTTTGCTTGGAAATAATAGCAGGGTAATATTGATGTTTTTACATTTTGTTATAGTCCCATATAGGAATACTAAAAACGGTATTATTAGCATTCGTTTATTTCACCCAAACTATTTTAATTTTCTACACTTGCCTAACTTTACGTAAAAAAGTAAGTCTTTTTTTTTTTATGTACTTGTAGTTTTAATATTTTGCTAACTTTTATTTCCGTGTGGGCTGAGGAGGAGAAGAGAGAGAGAGAGAAATGGGGGTTAAAGAGATAGAGTTAATGCGGGCACAGTATCATTAATATAGCGTGCGCCTAAGCCATTTATGTGAATTGCACTTACAACATTGCCACCTCAGCATTAAATGTTGTTGAATTTCACTTGCAAGCGGGTTAAACAATGCAGCTGTCTAGTTATGAATAATTACCGTAGTCATCAATTGCTTCAAAAGAAATCATCTCTATAATAAATTTAAGGACAAGAAAAAAATTTATAAAATAATTAAGTACATATCGATGATGCCTATATATCAGTGAATGTTATATTTGAAGGATATATAATATTTTATTATATTACCTTTCTGGAGACGAGCGTCCTATAACGAACATATTATATAATTTCACCTGGCCTACACTTTTAGCAGACAAAGTATATAATATAGCGTGTTTGGAAACTGGTAACAGCAGGGCGTTTTTTTTTTTTTTTTGTGGCGCTTGTTCCTTCTTCCGTCTTCCCCTCGTAATCATTTTTGATCCCCACCCTCAACGCAGGTGCTACATACAATAATTTTACACCAGGCTAATCAAACAGCATTACTTAGCAATGCAATTCCATGAAGAGTAGCTCCTTACAATTAAATTATTACGTTACATTGCGGGAAAGTTAATTGCAAAATTTAATTTTGTATTAAATAAAATTTAAATTAGTGCAGCGGTATATTGTAACGAACTTCACTGTCATTTATGCTATGAAGTTTTCGTGTGAGAATGTTTGCTTGGAATCCAGAAATACAATCATCCTAGACCTTAGAATTTCAATTTGTATTTAAGTAGAAGAATGCGTAAAAATTTAATTTCTTTCTATTCGTTGGAATTTTATAGTACAGTAGTTTACTTTAATATTCAATTTGGAAGAGATTATAACTTTTTAAAGCGTGCTTATGATTTTATTCCCGGTGCAGCGGTACATTTTGGTGTCATATATACTTATGAGCAGTGCGGTTCATCAAGCAAATGCAGGTAGCGAAATACAGTACAGTAGTCGAGTTTATTCAATTTTAGTACACTTTTTTTTTCTCGCGTGTTTTTCTCTCTACTTTATTTTTTGTTAGTTGTTACCAAATTATAAGTTTGAATTGACACAAGAATAAAATCATAAAGGAACTGCAGTCTGGAATTGTCAGTGTGCTTTGTATAGAAGTAGAGTTGAGCGCTATCTCTTGATACCTTGTCTTTCAAATTGATGAATTAATTTATATCACTGATTGTACATTGAGTAATTTACGTGCTGTATGAGATACCATAACTAATTTTATTGTAGGCGAAGTAGTAACAATATTATTTACTTTGATATGGCTAAATACAGAGCATTCAAATATTTCTGAACTATAAAAAACTTATCTCTAAAGGCTTCCCTATAATTTTTCATACATACATAAAACATTTATAAGCAAACGTTGTCATAAAAGAGACAACTTTTAGTAAGCATTCATTATGGCTGCTGCAGTAAAGCCAAATATCGGTTTTTAATTTGTTCTGAGAAATTTCTATTATGAAAAAACATATAGGAAAGCAATATAATATATTTTCAATCCCAAGTTAGTTTTTATGATATAGAGAGGAGAGAAGATGCCGTGTTACAAATTGTCATGCTTCATTCATCGCCTTACCATAAGCAAAAGTACCTGCTAGCTTTTTCATTATCCATCGCGTTATGTTGTGACGCTCGCTCCACTATCGAGCATAGATGATATAAAGGCAAAAATGTGAAGAGACGAGAGAAAAGACGTTTCATCTTCTCCTCCTGCTCTCTTAGCTACTGCTGTTATTTAATTTTTTTTTCTCTCTTCTCAAGCATTATTGCTGGTAACATCAAAGTTGGATACAAACCTCTATTTGTTTCGCATGAACGTTTTGTTGTTCGTGGTCTAAAAATTTGATGGTCGTTGCCGCTTCGATATAGTGTTTCAAATTTTACTGATCTTACCTTCGAGTCATAATTTCTTGAAAGAAAGTTATAAAGCGATACATTTTCGTAAAGAGACGTTTCCACCAATCTATACGACCACGATCACAGCCTATGTTATACTCCCACTAAGTTAAGAAGTGTAGTTATATATATATATACACACACACATACAAAAATATATATTCGGCTTTATTGCAGGAGAAAAAAGGGAACTTATTCGATTTGGAATTTTACTACGGTTCAAATTAAAGTCACGTAAAAGAAGCTTTTAAATGAATAAGACATGTATATGATGATGCATTATCCTCTTGTGTTCACGCACGCAGATTATCGTCATTGCAACGCAAACCAATAACAATTTATAACGTATAAATAATGCTTATGTACTTTTCTTAACTTCTATCGTATACTTATTGGTAATGAATAGAGATCAGTTGCTTAAGCGATTGAATTTAAAATAATTAAATATTTATATGATTTAGATGATGAAGTTAATTAACTACAAGAACTTGTTGCAGTTTATTATTATTATTACTTAATGACACCTGCCACATTGGCAGGCAAGGCAGCCGCAGCAAGCTTAGTCAAGCATTACCATATTATATACGTATACATAACAAACGACTTGTGGATGTAACTAATATGCCTGCAAGCAATCTCAAAACGTAAGCAATCTTTGTTTTGCATTTTGTATCAACGTTTCATTGTTAGTGTATCTAGTATGACGTAATGACGCTGACCAGTCGTCGTAAACTCCCTCTAAAGCAAATTTCTTTCTCTTTCACTTTGTATGTGTAATCTTCGTCTTTGGTTTTCATAGCTTCTGGCGTTAATCTTACTGTCTTACTGTCTTCCTCTCTCTCTCTCTCTCTCTCTCTCTCTCTCTCTCTCTCTCTCTCTCTCTCTCTCTCTCTCTCTCTCTCTCTCTCTCTCTCACTCACTCATACACACTTACACTGACTTTTAATATTATATAAGCAGCTTCATGCGCACCTCACTCGCTTTGGTATTATTTATTTTTCTTTATTGATAATAAAATGTTTTTTATGAGTAATAAAGTTGATTTACTTTTACTAAATATTAATCATATTACGGTAATATTGTGTGTTACATTAAATAATGATCAAGCTTATTTTTATGGTCATAATTTATAAATAATATTTCTTTCGCTCTTACTACATAACTATACAGGTGATATTCAATTAAACCGTTACTCTGTTGAGATTGCATTGATGAATTTGAGCATGCATAGGCGCATATAGTTCGCCTCACGAAGGAATAAAAAAAGAACATAAATATTATAAGCAAAGATACGCGGATAAAACTTGGCATTTCGCAAAACATCTCCTGCAATTAGCGTTTTGTTATTTGTTATACTAAAATATTTTGTTGTTTCACGTTATACCCTCTGTTTAAAAAAATTGCTTCTCTATTGACTGTTCTCTATTTTTGCCATTCAATTAACCATTTGATACTTGACCTTAAAAAAAGAAGAAGAAAATCACATGGGTATACATGCATCACTATTGCGAAAATTTTCCTCTCTTCCAATTTCAGATTACAAACTACTGGGAATAGAGATGTGAATGCTAACTAGTTTTTAGACAAGGTATCAAGGGATATAGTGAAGGCACCAAAATTAGGATTGTACATGTGTACAATACAGTCACTATAATATGATATAAATTGTTTCTATTGCCTTACGGTAATACAATGCAATTGTATGACGACTTATATTAACGTTTTATAAAAATACAATATGGTGTTTTCATAAGGTGGTAAGTAATGTAAAATTTTGAATGATGCTGCATCTGCCCAGACACTGTGATATAGTTCTTCGTTCTATTGCAAAAAATGCATTGTATTTATATATGTGAATCCATGATATATCAAAAAGACAATAAATTAAATAAAAGTTTATATCACATTGTCCGTACATGTTTATTTTATCAACGTGGCTCCCGTGTGCATTTCATTACTTAATTTGTGTTTCAAAATGCGTTAATTATTGTGCCGAGGAGGCGTTTTATCTGCGCTTTATGTGACGTGTACAGGTGACGAGCTAGTGGCTGGCAAGCAACCTGTTGTAGCTACAGGAAGTCAAAGCCCATCATGCAATCAGTTACTATCTCTTTACTTCCGCTCTCTCTCTCTCTCTCTCTCTCTTCTGGACAAAAGGTACACAAAACTGAAATAAATAACAGCAAAATAATTATTATAACTAGCCACGGTAATTTTCCCTGTCAAAAGAGATATGCAGCGAATCGCATCTAAACTTTAACATTGTTGCTGTTATATAATATAAAAAAATATAAAATATAATGTGATCTCCACCAATCTTCTTAATTCTAATTATTAGAATTTAATTATAAAAATGTGCAATTCAAATAGTTACATAAGAGTATATAATTTTGTGGTTTAGTGTTTACATTGCTTGTAAAATAATAATTTAGCAATGTTTGTTATTTCGTGCGAAAGTTTAAGTCCAATGGTTTTGAAATCTACTCCTGCATATTACACCATTATGCATTGTGATAATGTGATGTCGTTAATGATATGATGATAAAGTGCATTAGGAGATATACCTCTATACCTTAATAACTTAAAGGACCTGCTTTGTCTTTGGTTCAACTTTGTTTGTGTGTGTTTTTTCAGTGTAAATTTATTTTAAGTTACCACCGAAGCTCCCAATATAATATATTTTATATTATATTTTGAACTTTTTAGTACACGCGATGGTTTTACAATGCCCCCCAACATTATTGGTGGTTGAGTGTGTGTGTCGTAGCTGGCTTGGCATACTTTTGATTCCATGTCTGGTGCTGCTGCTGAGAAACAAAAAGAATATTGTGTGTGTATGTGTTAAAAAAAAAAATGCTACTGATCTTGCATTCATTTAAATCGCTGTATAAAATTTTTTTATCCTTTTTTTCCCGCCCCACCACGGAGATGACCTTCCATCACGAGATCATTTCTAAACCATTGGAATGGAATTTAAAATTTCACGTGCCCGCAAAACTAACATCAACAAGAATGAATTTGCTTATTTTTTAAGTGCCTGCAAAAGCAAAGGAAACTAATGTAAATCGGAAAAATTATCGAGATTAAAATAAATTTGAACTACGTATACTTTCGTTTGTAATTTATTAAGGCCTGCCTTTAATAGCTTATTTACGTTGAGACGAAATTGATTGATTTGATCCCCGTATGTTACATGGCTTAATTAAAATAATTTTTCTCTCACGCCATACATGTCATATAATACGACATTCTTATATTTAGTAGTTTTTTTTAATTGAATTGAAAAGAAGTTTATTGCACTTTATAAAATTTCCTCATGTGAGATCCGGTGTTTGATTTGCCAAGCGTATAGAACATCAGTCAGTCGTCCATAAACATAACATAATTCTATTCATTATATATGTCATCATTTTGTTCGTCTGTGTATACGGGAAACATACGCGGCTAAAATGATAATTAGTAAAATTAACTAGATTGATTCTTATTTTAAAACACTCATTTATCGTATTGGTATTTTTTCCTTCCAATCAACTTGTATATTATGATAAACAAAATGAAAGTTGATACACTCTCATACCAAACAAGTTGCAACAATTATCATAAAAAAAAAAAAAAAAATAAATAAAAAAAACTAACTTGATGGGTTTCTTTAAGTGTTAATGTATGGGGTAGTTCTAATTTCCACATGTTGGTTATTTGCTATGGTAAAACTGAATATTTTTCTATGAAAAAAATGAAAATGGTGTTAGTGGTCAGTTCAGTAATATTTATTGCTGGTCCAGCATTCAAATTTCAAACCTCTTGCACAGGAAATCTGCTGATTCGCTAAATTCTAGTTCACAAGAATGAATGAAACTATGTTGACATAAAAACTGTTGCTTTATCGGTTAAAAGAAGTTAAAGTAGCCTTACAGTATCTCTGCTTAAAAATTTTCCGGAGTCGGTGCAGTTTTCTTAAAAAAAAAAAAAAAAAAAAATCTTGTCTCCCTATATAAGCGTAATGTTTAACTATGGGTCCTGCGTCTTTTTCTAGTGCGCCTCTGATTGGTGCTACGTCCCCACCGATAACAAGCATTGCAAAAATTTCATATCAATATAGTTTTAAATTTCTTATAGTAATGTGAAACCACTTTCAGATGGGTTTTGTTTACGATATTCAAGATATCTTATGATCGGACCGCAATGTAAACGTAACTACATGTACGGTACCCAGGTACAGTACTATACTGTGTAGTACATAGTACAACTGTATATTTATAGTAAAAAATAAAATTCCGAAGCTTGCAATATTGCAAGGTCATGTAGAGCAAATATATAGGACAAAGATATGTCGCACCACCCACATACAAGTATCTGCATGGATGTATTTAATTTATGTATGAACTTCGTAACGCAGAAGGAAATACAAAATAGTGTCGTAATTAATAGACACGAACTTATACCTCTACTAGTCTCAAATAAAAAAGGAAGGGGCTTCATTAATTCTTTTTATAGCCACCTGCAGTAACGGAAAATAATGGTGTTAAATTGAACCAATGATTCGAGTCTTATTTAAATTGCAAGGTGTGTTCCCGTAATTAGCAAGGCAAGCTAACGAGAGCTTGCAACAGACACTGCAAAACTGCTGCATTATTTTTAACAGCACACTGTGACTGACTTATTTATTGTTAACTACTTCAAAAGAGAGATAGAGATTACTTTTTTTTCCATCATAATCTGTACATCCAAAACCGCTGCACTTCAAAGTTGTGTTTGATATTTTACTATTAAATGAAACAATCAGAAATTTAAAATACTTAATAAAAGTTAAATGTGATTATTGCTAAGCTTATAACAATAAATTGGGGAAAGAAAGTAAGAGAATTAAACAATTTAATAACTATAATGTATTTTATGTATAAACTTGCGTTGTGCATGTTTTCTTTTCTTTCTTTCTTTCTTTCTTTCTTTCTTTCTTTCTTTCTTTCTTTCTTTCTTTCTTTCTTTCTTTCTTTCTTTCTTTCTTTCTTTCTTTCTTTCTTTCTTTCTTTCTTTCTTTCTTTCTTTCTTTCTTTCTTTCTTTCTTTCTTTCTTTCTTTCTTTCTTTCTTTCTTGCTTGCTTGCTTGCTTGCTTGCTTGCTTGCTTGCTTGCTTGCTTGCTTTTCTTTTCTTTTCTTTTCTTTTCTTTTCCTTTCTTTTCCTTTCTTTTCTTTTCCTTTCTTTTCTTTTCCTTTCTTTTCTTTTTTTGTATAATTTATTGATTTGAACTGCATTGAAATTTGCAGTACTGAATTAGGTGTTAAAGAAACATACCAAAGGTTTAAAATGCGGAAGATATATCAACTCAAAAGAGAACTATAAGTACTGTTTAAATGTTTGATCAACACTCAAGATACAATCGAAAAGCGTTGATGCTTGTTAACGCGTTTATCACCTTTTGCTTTTATTTATTCTGAGAGAGAGAGAGAGAGAGAGAGAGAGAGAGAGAGAGAGAGAGAACAAGTTTGTTTGGTGTGGTCAAACATTGTAAAATAAAACTATAAAAATCTTTACAATCAAATTAACTACAACAATATATTTCTTTATATTACATGATTTTATTTATGAACTCCGCGCTATTGCTGACACCAATGATAGTCAAACGCTTTTTGATAAATAATAAAATAACTCATATTGTTTGTTGTTGAAGCCGAGATTATATACAATGTCAATTTCTAAGTATATTATATAACACCTGGACTGTATAATGCAAACTACCTTAATGATGACTTGCCAGCGGATAATTTTTCATGTGCTCTTTTGAGTGATGATCATTAGTTAGCAGCAAAATTGTCCGCTAATCAATCTGTCGAGTTTTATACGACTAATTGTTCTCTTACTAGCTAGCTTCAGGCTTTACCTGTTTTAAAAAATGAAAATTGAAATATTAGTGTACTTATGTTATTTTTACGCGAGATTTTTTTATTTATTATTATTATTTTTTATTTACTATTGTTGTGTCGTTTGTTTTATTTTGCTCTATACGTACGTAGTTGCTATATTTGGACGGGTAAGTTTAAACTTGCTTGCATCTTAGATGATTGCACGCTTCCATCCACTGTTTTAGTCCCGTTAACCTCATCTTGGAGATGCCGCTCGTTCTCTCTCTCTCTCTCTCCCTCCTCTTTGCCGGCGTGATCTACAAAGTATCTCTATGTTTTCCCAGAACATGCAGCATCAAAACTACAAACTATTATATCCCCACCTTCGCTTCATCATATATTCATAATAATTATGTAAATATTTTCGTATGACTGATATTTACATCTATTTAGTAAGATATCGGGTGTAGTAGCAAGTGAAAGTACCTTTAAACAACTCAGTTATATACAAAGTGATAAATGGCAATTACTATTCATTTACCGTGGTTATAGTATTGGATCCATTGTTTCTTTGATAACTACTTAACTACGTACGTTGAGATAGTAAACTTAATCGTATAGTTTTGTTCTAAATACACCTTATATAAGACCTGTATAGATACTAAGTTTTTAAGTTTGCCAACTACATACATAATGCATAAGTAAGGATGACTTTTGAGGTAAAAAAAAATATATGACGGAGTCTTATTTTTTTCAGTAATATTACTCATCCTCTTTTCATTTATGAAGACCTAATGAAGTGGATTTTGTTTTCATATAGTACAGAAAAGGTCAAAGATAATTATAGCTTTATTGTCCTATCCCTAGAGCCAAAATGAATTTTGCATATGTGACATTATGCATATTAGCATAATATATATATTGCATATTATGCAATTTAGTATCGATAGTTGTACAGCTCTGGCCAAAAGTTCCCGAACGATTTGTATAGGCAACCCGCAACCACATAATGTTATCTTTATGAGAAAACGCAGCGGCCGCCGCTGCCCCGTTCGGAAACTTTTGGCCAGAGCTGTACATCATATCTAATGTTTGACACAATAAATATACTTTCTGATACTGCATGTGCATTTTGATTCGTAAAATAAACTGTTATAAACATTAAGACCGGATCAATCAACTTGTGTGTCAACTTTGAGTTGTTTTTAAACTCGATGGTTAATTTGAGAATCGGATGCCATGCAACGTTGTGTCATGCATGTGCAAGTAAAAAAAAAAAATGTTATGACTGTGGAGAATGGCACCATCATGGCCGTTGCATATTTAGCCACGTTACTATTTCTATTAACAGACTGCAATCTAATCTTTAAAAATAATAATCTTATCTAATCTTATCTTAAAAAAGTTTTTTTTTTTTTTTTTTTTTTTTTTTTTTGCGATGAAATTGTTTCATAAAATTGTATAATATTTGCATCTAGTCGATATACATCAACTGCTTCTCTCTCTCTCTCTCTCTCTCTCTCTCTCTCTCTCTCTCTCTCTCTCTCTCTCTCTCTCTCTCTCTCTCTCTCTCTCATTGCTTGATGTTTCTTAATGTATTTTAGCACGCTAACGAGTTTTGCTTTCGAGAGATGAAAAATGCTTTTTTTATTTTGATGCTTTGGACACACTGAATACCTATTTAACATTGTAAATTACGTTATAGTTAATTTAAAATGTTGGTTAAAGTCTAATTCTTAGAAAAGTCAGTTGAAACTTTTTTCATAATGTGATTTGAAAATTACTGTAAGCTTGCATCAGAAAGTTTTATTATTTTTGACATCACCACATTATTTTACTTTAAGAGATTTAATTCAATATTTTCAATCGACGAGACTTTAATATTTATTTGTTACAAAAACAAAAAATTGTGTTATAAAAATAAAGAGAAAAAATTTTGATTTGTATACTAGAGTGGGTATAACGTGTGGTTTAATCATGACTAAACTTGCTTCTCAGTCGTTTCTTCTTCTTTGGATATTCATGTCATTATATTTGACCTTGTTCAAAAATATCTTATCAAGTTGAAATTGTTTAATATAATTCGTGATGTCATATATGATTTTTGTGGATTGAATTTTAAATTTTCTTTTATTATTTATATATATTTTTATATATATATATATATATATATATATATATATATATATATATATATATATATATATATATATATATATATATATATATATATATATATATATATATATATATATATATATATATATACATATATATTTCAAGAATTGTATACATACAAGATGTCAAATTTTAATTTTTTTTAAATCATAAAATGTGAAAAAGCACTTTCACACACACAGACACACACAGACACACACACACACATATATATATATATATATATATATATATATATATATATATATATATATATATATATATATATATATGTGTGTGTGTGTGTGTGTGTGGAAAACATAATTCCTGGGGTGCTTATTGTTTTTTATATCGCTATTCTAATTAGTGATTAATATCGTCATGTTGGTCAAAACAGTTGTGTAATATTTGCTTTAGTATGAGTGTTATTAATTGCTGTGTTGCATTGTATAGTTTTATGTATACAGTACCTTGGAGACTTAGATGAATAATGCGAGTTATAGATTATATTTACCATGCCTGATTGTTGGTTCAGTACAATCAATTTAAATGTTTTGCTATGTCGTGATTCATTTTGCTGTATAATAAATTTAATAAATAATAAACACTAAATCTATATTATTAAATGTATCAATCTATAAACATTGTTTCAATTTTGAGTGTAATACTAATTTATACTTAAACGCTTGATAAACAGATCTTAACAAAATATTGAAACTCTTAAATAATAATAAATTATACATTTACTCTGATTTTTAGGTATTGTTTTTGAGTATCCTGCAATTATCTTAGCTCACAAGAGCTGCATCGTTCAATATGTTTTTAATTTTAATTCTTATTGTAATTATTCACATTAAAAATGAAACCCTTTTCTAAACCAGTATATTATTTTAATAAACCTTTTTGGTATTAAAAAACAAACAAACTTGGAACAGTTTTCTGAGTCTCTGGAATCCATGGAATCCGAGTCATTGGAATTTCTAATAGTTACTTAAACTGCAATTCAGTATGCCATTTATTTTAATATTATTAAAATTCCCTTTTTTTTTTTTTTTTCTTTCTTTCTTTCTTTCTTTCTTTCTTTCTTTCTTTCTTTCTTTCTTTCTTTCTTTCTTTCTTTCTTTCTTTCTTTCTTTCTTTCTTTCTTTCTTTCTTTCTTTCTTTCTTTCTTTCTTTCTTTCTTTCTTTCTTTCTTTCTTTCTTTCTTTCTTTCTTTCTTTCTTTCTTTCTTTCTTTCTTTCTTTCTTTCTTTCTTTCTTTCTTTCTTTCTTTCTTTCTTTCTTTCTTTCTTTCTTTCTTTCTTTCTTTCTTTCTTTCTTTCTTTCTTTCTTTTCTTTCTTTTCTTTCTTTTCTTTCTTTCTTTCTTTTTTTTTTTTTTTTTTGTACTTGTTTTCGATAAAATGTAAAATATTTAAATATCACGATGCGGACTGCATTACAACATTAATAATATACAAAGGGGAAGGGCTATTTTTACGGGAAATCAGAGAAAACATTGTACATAATGCGTTGGTAATTTTTTCAAATCTTTAGGTTCTGTCAAGTTAACGTCATGCAGTAAAGAGAAAAAAAAAAAAAAAAAAAAAAACGCAATCTAAAGTCATCACCATTGAGTTAAAGTCGTTATACCAAAAGTAATCAACACCGAATCATCAATAAATCGCGGATAAAACTACACAACTTCAATTTAACGTCCAACAGGATGAGAATAAATTGAAAAATAGTAACTCGAAAGTTTTAAAGGTAACACGACGTAGTTTCTTCTTTTGCTATATACAGCGATCAAGCATAGTATGTTGTTTATTGCTATAACCTATCAGTGCAAATTTTGGTACCAACTTCCATAATACATGTTGTGATAAATATGTGTTTGTTAAATATTATAAATAATTAATACATGAGACTTAAAATACAAAGGTCGTACAGTCTTCTTTCAAACAATGTCGAAGTGAAAGGTTTCTAGGCTGTTGGAACTATAAATTAATAAATTTTATTTGCACTTGATCTCCGGCAAAATTGAAATAATTTCCTTTCGTCGGAAGAACATTATGTAGAAGATTAAATATTTCATTGAGCAGGCTTTGGACGAAACCATAGATATAGTCTCTCGAGATATGTTGCCTAATTGTTACACATTTTTTAGGATATTGATGTAGCAAAGCAAAACATTGGATGAAACGATTACGTCACTAATATACCGTGTAGACTAAAGGAAATGCGTTAATGAGGTGTTCGAACCTCTGTTAAATTAACGAAATTGTATAAAATCGTAAATAATTTATCGTTAGTTTTGTCAAACAACAATTTAAATGTATATTGTTAATAAATTAATATCAACAATACATTAAAATAATTTAACAAGTATAGTAGATGTTAATTCAAAAATTCTTATATATTAACACGCAGCAGAGAAACTATCACATATTTTTTTGTAACTGCTAATTATTTTTAGTGATTTAAGATTTATTTTTCTTTCCTTTTTTTAAATAAGTATATGATGTTGTGCTTTGGAGCTTTAACCATATATTATTATTGCCAGTTACACGTATTGTTATGAGTATTATTATGCATGCGGTGAATGTTTAAAGTTATATTGTACACTGTATAAAAAAATAGGAAGTTGTAGCAAATAAAAATTGAATTTCAATAGAACTGTTACAAAATTTAAAAAAATCAATGAATGAAAAGTAAAATAATAAATACATAAATAAAAAAATGCAATCATCAAAGGAACTATTGCAGTAGTCTCTTAGCGATGACATAATCTGTATATTTTTTCGAACTCGTATCTTTTGTAATTATAATTATGTTACTGTGTAAATATTGTTTTTTCATACACACACACACACATACATACAAATAAGCATACAAGTAAAGACTTTCATATAATTTAAGCAACAAACTTATAATAGCAATCCAAAGCAATATAAAAATGTATTAATAAAGAACGTTTTCATTTATATTTTGCAAATATTACTATGCGTCTAATAATCTTGATTTATGCGGTATTTTTGTAACAATTCAGTAATTATCGTAGATTTGTTGTTTTCATAAGTCAATTTTACAAGTTTATTCATTCATATTGACAGTTTCTTGTGTCGCACACAAGAAATAAATTGAAGGGATTGAAAACAAAGAAAAAATATTGAATGAATGAAACACTTTATAATTAAAAGATGAGTGTTAGAAAAAAAAATGTAAGCATTGTTGAATTAGTGTGCGTACGTGTATAAATTGTTCAAGTTGAATGACGCTAAGAGGACTTGGAAAGGTGCTACTGAGAGTAAGTTTCGCTTGAAGGAGCCTAATGGCCCTAAGGTGGTGTGTTGTGTATACATATTAATACACTGAAACAGAAGCTTCAAGTAAGCAAGCGAGCAGGTGAAACCATAGCCACTTCCGTTCCTCCGTAACTCATGCGCATCTTATAACAATCCAAATAACCGCACACCTCAAACATGGCGCTCTTGATTTGCTTCTTTCTGTATTCGTCTCTATATTTCCCCTCGATCGATTTTTTTCAACTGTTTTCTATACGTTTAATACGAATTGAAACCGATGAAACAGGTGGAAGGACAATCACCTGCTCATTTGTTCCCCCCCCCCCCCCCATTTCCTTTTACATGATACAATTTATTGATGAAAAATTGAAAATGATACACAGGATTTTTTCAAAAGAGTGCTAACTGAATGTTTTCCTTTTGTCCTCAGTAATTATTCAGAAACGATACGCAAAATTTGAAACTTATTTCATTTTCTCACTCCAATGCGTAAAATTAGGCTAAATATAAATAAATTAATGATTTAAATATTTTACAGTTATAGCGTAATGCGGGAAATATTAATAATAATAGAGCTTCAGTCTGCTAAATAATGTCGAGATCTTATTCGCATTTTGGTTTCGGTATTGAACGTCTGTGGTATAATTTTAATTTCGACTCGATTCTATATTTTTATTGAAGTAACTGGCACGTAAAGTATTGCTAACATTTTTTTTTTTTTTATTTTTAGTGTATAAAAAAGTATTGATTATGTAGGAAAACTATATTAGTTGGCATCGTTTGAGTTAGCAGTTGAGTTTTTTTTTGTTTTTTTTTTCTTCTTCTTCTTTCTTTTTCTTTCCGCAGCGCTATTTTTAATAGATTTATATATAAATGTATTGGTTTGATTGGTAGTATGTTTGTTCACAAGTGCATAGTGTTATGGTGTATATGGCAGCAAAACGTACGCCGAGGTGACGTGGAAGTTGCGCCAATATCTGCCATGAATGGAGTGGCTGGCTGGCCTTATATATAAATAATGAAATACGGGTTGCGTGAGTGAGTAACCAATGATCACTTGTGAGTGCACATGGATCCACTTAATCAAGTACTACTGCTATATAAATCGAGAAAGTCAGCAATCATATATCAGCTGATCAAAAAAGTAATATTACACAAGGTCTCTCTCTCTCTCTCTCTTTCTCTCTTTGTGTTGCACAGTTGGTTCTTTGAAACGAGAAGAACCCAAAGACGTAAAAATTGTGGTGGGATAACCATGCAAAATTCAATATTATTGCAGTACTTTGAAGTTTTAAGGTTCAATGCTCTAAATTCAATAAGTTTATTGTCATCTATATTTCAACATTGACCTAACCTGAAACTTTGATCACAGCTAACACAATAAGCCTAAAGTGATACCAAAGTTTGATTATTATTATTAATCAAAATCTGATGATATTGCATCGACGTCTAGCTTTCCCTGAATATTATCAAATCACTATCATACAATAACTAACATTTAAATGCCTTGTTTTATAGAGGTGCTTATAGTGGCATTATTTGTATGCAAAGCGTGGTGTGAGTGTGTCCAAGTGCTCAACAATCCCGCACGCACCGACCCTCCTTCCTTGGCCTTTACTTGGTGTGTTATCCGCCCTACCAACATGGTGTCTGCACTGCCTGAACCATCAAAGTACCTCTATATGCATGACTATTGACTATATACATATAGATAGATATAATTAAGAATAGATTTTTACCTACTCGCAAAGATGTTGGCATATTTTACGATATAATTATATATTTTGTGTATCCAGTGGATACGCAATAATTTCATCGCTATGATTGATATTATTAAGTTAGAATTCCATTGCTATGGATGCGTTTTATTTTGTCATTGAACGAACAATTGTAAGACTTATGTATGCAAGCCAGCAAGTAAGCATTGTTGCCACAATTGCCAGTCTAGCGAGCTGGATCAATCTTCGTCATATTCTCTCTCTCTCTCTCTCTCTCTCTCTCTCTCTCTCTCTCTCTCTCTCTCTCTCTCTCTCGTTTGGGTAAGTCTGCGTCATGCTTGTCAAATTTGACGTGCTGAAATAATTTTTCTTTGCATCCCTTGTCGTCCTGCAGCTATACTTATACTTCTTTGTGCATGTTTGAGCAAGCAGAGTATATATACTGCGATGCATGGGTGTCGAATAAACTCTAATAATAATAATGCTCGGTCATCTCGATTTGCAGAAAACATTAGCATAATATTTCATTAATACTTTGGAAGACAAACATTTAAAAATAATAATAATAAACGAGCATTACATAATTGTTGTATGATACAGCAAATTTCAGCTCTCTCCCTTTCCTCTATTGTAAATTTTATTATTTTTCTTTGCATAATTATATAAAATAGTTACAAATTAATTATTTAGTTCCTATAGTCGTAACAATCATATAGCTTATTACAACAATAAATATATTTTATTACAATACTATTATTGTTATAGTACATACATATTACTATTTATTTTGAATACAATACAACAAATACGCAACATGTATTTTATGTGTGCAGCTAACTGTATCTATATCTACTGTGCAAACGTATATATTTTAACATGCATTTCTTTTGTGTTGCAGATTTCAGGTGCATTTTTGCTGACGTTGCACGTATGGGACGAGGCTCCATTATATAGACGTTTGGTGAGTTTTTTTTTCTCTGTCCCTCTCCAATTACAAGTCTCTCGATTTGCACCCCTTCCCTCATATAAGAGATAGACGCGATGGGTAGAGCTAGGTCACGACCCCTGCGAGGCATGCAGGGGCTGGGGATGACCTTTGCCACAAATATGTATTCGTAAGTTAGGGTAGCAAGTGTCCAGTTTGCGATACAGAGGCTGGGGTTGGCTTGGATAAGCCACGACTTCTGTGTCATAACATTTAGCTTTGTAAAATGCAACTAAAAATACATCCACTGATATAAAACTGCAAATAAGAAAGAAATAAAAATTAAAAGAGTGTCTACATGACCAATGTTTTAAGAGGCTTCTATATAGAGGAGCGGCTCGTCGCGTTTAAGAATCGCAGGATATCCGCCTCAGAAGGCAAGCGACGCGCAACGCCAAGTGACTTCGTCAGCACTCCAAGTATGCGAGAATGCAAGATTGCGAGGCAAGTTAGGCAGGCAGAGGTAGCAAATTTAAAATTATCGTAACTACCTAACGTTGGGAACTCTTATCCACAAGATATAAGAAAAAATGAATAAATAAATACTATAAGAGCATAGGTTGGAGAGGGAGCACTTGCGTTGCATGAAAGAAGCTCAAAACTTTAACTGGCGATCTCTTAGATGAGATAACATTGTTAAAGTCGATGAGAACTCACTATACTTTTCCCACCCCTCTATTTATTATATATAATTTTTTTCTTCTTCGTATTAAAAGTCATTAAAATCATTAGCGTAAAAAAAGTTTTAGCATTTTTGTTTCATTATTATTATTATTATTGCCGTTGTACATTTCCTTTTTGTTAATTTATACTAAATGTAACTAAAGCATAAAAATATAAAATAATACATAGTGAACCTGGGAGGTGAAATTTAACAGAAGTGAGGTAATATCACTTGTAGACACTTTATATTTTATTGCAGTATTGCAGGTGTAGAATATGTCTGATGCGACAAAATTCACTACACACTTATAATAATATGTGCAATAAAGTGTAAGCATTTTTTTTTTCAATCGTTGAAAAAGAATATAAGAAAATGGAAAGTGAAAAGGAGACAGAAGCAATAATTATTAATCCACCTTGTTTATTGACGATAATATTGAAGTCATAGACATAAAGGTATTGAAGTCAAAGCAGTGCTACTGTGAGCGTACGAGCTTTGCTTTTCTGATAATAATTAAACTCCGTGGCAATTGGCGCAAGAAAACACGTGCCATGAATGAAAATGTATCGAGCTGAAATTTTGTTTCGATGCCCTGCGCTTGGTAGGGGTGAAAAGATAGTATCTCCACAGTATACCGCTCAATATAATATATGCTTTATATAATAAATTATACCATTATATGAGGTGACTTGTATATAGTTGAAGTTGTAAGCAAGCAGGGCTTTTGTTTTAGTATCGACCCACCACTGCGGGTTTTAGACCATAAAATGGGCGGTCCTTTGGCTATCTCACCCTTTTCGTATTGGCTCACAATACTCCACCCTTGTAACCCTAAAAAATGTGTAACTTCAGCGCGATACACTTTGCCCTATTTAAAAGTTGTATTCAACCAATCCGTGCTTTTCTTATATTCTGTATACTGTGTAATTATGTATTGATTTTTTCCCTTCTGCTTTTTATTATATTTTTTCTCTTGATTTTTCTGTCCCTTTTTTTATATGTAAATCAAAAAAGTACCATGTGGGGTATTAATTTGGCTAATATTATGCAGCAGGGTGAACTTTTGATTCAATGTAAAAAATATTACATATTATCCTGAATCCATGCAAACAGACAAAATCAGTCCCAGAACACGCGCTCACAAATGCTCGATAAAATTGCTCGATAAAATTGCGTGTTGTACCAACACCAAACTGAGGGGAAGCAACTTGCTCAAGCGCAAATAGATTTATGTATCTCTAATTTGCTACTGCTTTTATACAATAATGAAATGCAATGAGATACAATAATGAAACTATAATATGCACTCTTGTACAGTACTACTCAATTTATTGTGAGGCTTATTGATAGGCTTTGTAACAAACAAAATAATTACAAAATAAATTAGTGTGATAGTACAATTTTTGTGCATAGAAAGTCATTAATTGTCTATAAGAGCATTGGCTTTTACATGCTTAAACTGCAGGATAGGCAATTTGATAGACAAAAAGCATGGTTGCGTAGTCTCTCTCCCGCTGGGAGAAAGACGCGTGCCACCTGAGCTTGGGTTTACCGCGGCAACATGCCTCGTGAAAGATGAACCACCTTGCTAGAAATTCAATCCTCTGCACCCCATGCAGGCATATTTTAGCATGCTACTGAGCTCGTTCGTTCAGTGACTCCATTAGCTCGAGTTGATAGTGGTTTTCATGTATCCTAGCCACGTATACTTACTGCTTAACAGCAAAGCTGAAAAGGATGCCTACGCACTAGGCGCTTTGCTCCCGATTTGCTGTGCAGTCTCCCGCGGGATGCTGTATGGACCATGCGCACTTGTTTCAACGTTTATCATACAAAATGGAAGCAACTACATTTGCAAACACATTATTTGGTAGCAAATAGTTAATAGATTGGCGGTTATATAAACGAGACCAGGGGAAAAATAATAAAAGGCTTGCACTTGGCACGTCGATTGCTGAAAGAAGAGTGCATAAAAAGTAAGCAGTTCATTCCCCTTTACGGCTCAATGCTGTGTGTGCCGAGCTTCTTGCTTTTGCGGTGAATGAGGCGCGAGAAAATTGTGCAGTAGTACATTTTAGAGTAGGATGAAATAAAATTAACAGCGCTTCCCGCCATATTGCAATGCACCGTATTGCAGTGCAGTTAAGGTGCTACAGTTTGCATCTTTTAAATAAATAATTATCCTTCCGGATCCTTCAATGGTAATGTAAATAAAAATGATTTCACGAACGAATTAATATATTTATACGTGGAATAAAATATAAGTATGCAAAAAAAAAAAAGTATTTTTATGAATAGATTTTATATTCGCGATGAAGTTTGATGGTGTCGCAATGCGTATTTAACGATTACATCGATTTTTTTTTCACTGTATTATTTTTAAAATTGTTGGGATCAACACTATTGCTATATATAGATAAAAAAATTAAATGTACATTACTTTCAAAGTTATAACTTCATTGTTGTTGTTGTTGTTGTTGTTATTATTATTTATTTGCATTCAGTAGAGGTACCGAAACGAAATGAATAACTTTCAATTTTAGTAATGCATTTCAGTGTATAGTTGTGAAATTTTATGATTTCGTTGCGGTACATGTACATACGCGCATATGGTCCCGTCAACTTAGTAACAGTTACTTAAATTCAAACTTAAAACTTATAAGAATAACTTTTATCGATTGTGTACAACGTGAATTGTGTTACTTAATTCCACATGATGTATAGACAGTACACGGAATTTTTACAATAGAAATGCATAATTAAACATTTAGTTTATAGATTGTTTTCATAACAATTTGTGTTGCTAAATACATCAGCAATTTATAGCACTTTACATAATATTGATTGCAAAGGCGACTTATGTAATTAATATATATTTATACTTAAATATCGGTGTGGTGTATAAAAACAAAAGGTGCGGGTTTAAAGGCAGGTGCAGATAGCAGTCAGGTTGGCAGGCAGGCAAGGCATGTTTATCGTCCAGTGGAGAGATAGTGCCCTCAGTACGGGTTCTCTCTCTCTCTCTCACCTGGGTAACAACACGACAATGAACACACAGACAGGCCGCGCGCGAGCTTGCGCCGCTGACGTTGGCACTGACAAGCGCGCGCGATGTCGCGACCGTGGAACCACCGTCACTCTACACTTAATTTCACTATGATAGATATACATATATTACTTTAGTGCAAGTCAAAAAACCTTCTCTCTTTATTATACATAGCGTTCTCCGAAATTTCATTGGTGAGCTGCAATCATGCACCCTGAGACACCGTGTACACTGAACTGATAGAGGGTGAGTTTGTTAATGTTTTTGTCCGTTTACCGAAAAATTGCATTTTTTTTTTATTTATTGTTACATCACAATTTACTTATGGCATAAACAGTATTACTGCTGATATATGCAGTATAATAATACACGTCATATAAAAATAAGGGACTTCAACGAATGGGCACACACTGTATTGTTGAGCACTTTGCATAATATTAATGCGGGTTGGATATAAGTCGGAACGATTGTTACTCTGTGCAGTTTCCAGTTTGCTAAACTGTCACTGAATTTATGCACATTGTTTTTATTGGTTTTATGTATTTCATACTATAGATTACGATAACAATGAAAGTATATGATATGAAGTTGTAATGGGTGCATCTGTTATTACTCTGCTATGCTCCTCCAGGTGCAAGTTACATAGCATGACGTTTGAAGCACTAAGGCAGAAAACTCAGCAAGAGTGACGGATGATAAAAAAAAAAAAAAAAAAAAAAAATCTGAGGGGGAGGAAGGGGAAGTTGTTTTTTCACATAAACAACACACCTTGATAATAAAGCAGCTTACGCGATACACTTTTTCTTCTTATTCTCTCTCTCTCTCTCTCTCTCTCTCTCTCTCTCTCTCTCTCTCTCTCTCTCTCTCTCTCTCTCTCTCTCTCTCTCTCTAAGTATAAATAAGTGAAGGAACGCATGGTTACGCTAATATGCTATATGACTGGCTTTGCTTGCATGACTATGTGAGGATATTCCACGAGGTCACAAGCACCGGAAACTGTAAGGAAGTCGCAAATGACTTGTTCCGTGTCCTCTTCAATTGAATCACACAAAATTTTATATTTCAAGGTAGACTTTTTTCTTTTTATCTTTAGTATAATAATACTAAAAGACGAGACAAAAGAATGGGGGTGGGTTTGAAGTCAAGTTAGCATGTTGAGTTTATTAGG
Source organism: Ecdyonurus torrentis (assembly GCA_949318235.1). Taxonomy (NCBI): domain Eukaryota; kingdom Metazoa; phylum Arthropoda; class Insecta; order Ephemeroptera; family Heptageniidae; genus Ecdyonurus; species Ecdyonurus torrentis. Next base: position 48,013,541 of record OX439127.1, read on the forward strand.
CGTATGTATATGGTAGCCTAATTTCATTATTTAGTATTTAGTGTGGTGTATACGTAATACTTAGAGCGTAAAATTTTAGATAAGCTGAGAACCGCTACCCCTCCTTTGTCACAAGAATAACATTACATGTTAATAAACTGTCATTTTAAATTGCTATCTATTGTTCCTCTCTCCTTGTCTTTTAATTATAATCTGGCGATAAAAAAAAAAGTTTAATTGAAGAGGAAGTTCGTTAATAAAATACGAATTTTTTTCTCTCTCAATATTTGCTTATTTTCTTTTGCTGAGAGGTGCCTTGTAGAAAGACGAATGCTGAAAACGAAGAATATGTAAAAGCCAATATATATATATATATATATATATATATATATATATATATATATATATATATATATATATATATATATATATATATATATATATATAATGTGTATGTGTATGTAGTATGTGTGTGTGTGTTAAAAAGTAACACAAATATTGTCGTGAATGTGCCATTACAAATTCTCACTTTTTACCTGATATAAAATACAGTATTATATTGTATGTGTGTGTCTTGTGTGTAGATCGATGCATGTGCATTTGCACCATGTACTGGAGTCATGTTTTCTCCTTGTATCCCAGTATCTGAAGGAGTGAATTTGTGAAGTGATTTGTAATGCGTGCGCTTCACTTTACACTGAAAAAGACCGTGTAATTAGCTCGCATTTTTTCTCTCATAGTTCCCCAGTGCAATGCCCTCGGGTGTGTACAATACTATAATATTAGCCTTCCAACAATTATTATTTAATATAATACACCATTTGCAACTATATGTATAGCTTGCGTTTCGTGCCTTTCTATTCCATTAAGCTGAATTGTTGTTGCTCCTTCTGCTATGTTTCACTAAAAATTAATACTCGTTTAAATTCCCCGCAATCCTTTGACGCGGCAGACGATAAAATGTTACATTCCTATATGTAACGAAATTGACTGTGAGTGTGTGACTCGGTGCTTCTCCAAAAAACAAATTATTTACAAGAATATAAGAAAGATAGTAAAACTTAAAAAATTGGAAATCGATTAAAATCTGCTTAAATTTCATCTCTTGAGCACAAAGTATCCAATATTGTAATTTTGTCTCATGGTTTTTATGCAATTTTTGTTGTTGTTGATTTTTTTACTTCATGTATAAAAAAATGTTGCTTGTAAAGCGGAGCGGGGACGAAGGTACATCTTTTCTCGTGCGCATCCAAGCACATCCCCGCCGTTCTCTCTCTCTCTCTCTCTCTCTCTCTCTCTCTCTCTCTCTCTCTCTCTCTCTCTCTCTCTCTCTCACTTTTCTTGGTCTTCTCCTTTGCTCTTCTTCCTGCCCCCCACCTCCTTTTCCTTCTCCTCCTCCCCACTTATTGCGAGCAGCTCTCTCTCACTCACCTGAGAGCTGAGAGACCAACTGTCGGTGGCCGCCACCACACCACATCACACCGGCACTCGGAGCGACGGACGCAAGGTGCACCGCACTCTCCAAGCAGCCGGCTTGCCATCAACAGTCAGTCGTATCGAAGTGCCGGAGAACCAATTGCCTGCAATGGCACTGGAAGAATTCACGGGTTATGCCACATTTTCCCGTGGTTCTCTGGTGCTATAGTAGGCGGTATGGTTAATGCCAACTTTGCCGTGGTGAATTTTCGTGTGTCTCCAAGACATCGCTGTCGTTCAAATGCCTCATCTCCTATTTCCGAGTTTAATTATATTCAAGGATGCAAGTGTTAGGGATACTTAGTTTCTGGATATACTGCTGCTAAAAATTGTGATTTTGTGTGTGACCACACCGTTTCAAGAAATTGAATTCATTTAGATTGTGTTTTACTATTTGGAATGCTGCATGGAAATTCATGTTACGGATTTGTTATTATTTATTTTGTACTAAAGCGATTAAATGTTTCCTCAAGTTTGCATGAGTTCAACAGGACTCAATTTTGCAATTGTGACGTATTCTGCAATGTACTCTAATCTCAAGTGCAAGCTTTAGTATTTTAATGCCACCAAACAACAAAATGAATAGTAATATTTTTGTTGTATATGAATTTTGTTTCAATAAAAAGGAATAGTTTATGAGACAACAATACCTCTGTGTTGCAGGATAATGAAGTTTTGTAATGTACTGTGTATTTGTTGAATAGCTATAACCTTAAAATAAGCTTTATAATATGTATATTATATTATTTATAATTTATTTATCGCATTTACTTTTTTTCTGGAGCTACGAGCAATTCGACTTACTGCAAGGCTTACCAAATGGAAAAAGGAAATTTCCTGTTTCCACTTAGCTACCCTCGCGTATCCTCTCTCTTTCTCTACCTCCTCCTTGCTTGGATCTCCCTACCTTGGCCCGTCTGCTCCTCTAATAGTGCAGTGCACTCACCCCAATTAAAATAACTCGCATCGTGCATGCAACAAGCAGCAGTCGCGCGAAGGAGCAACGAATGCCTGCCTGCACTCCCGTAGCCTCTAACCTTTTGCCCAGGAGGCTGGCGAGCGAGGAGACGGAAGGAAGGAATAAGCAAAAACCCCATCTCTCTCCAAGTGTGTGAGAAACCTACCAAGCTTGCAATACAGATAAACAATCTAACTTCCTATTGTCTTTTTTTTTTTTTTTTTTCTTCTTCTTTCTTTTCTTTTTCCCCATTATTATTTCATAACGAAAAAGTCGTTTCACAGCTCTTCTCTTCGCATGACAGACCTTGATGCTTCTTATAAATTCTAATTATAATTTTTCTCTTTTATCACACATTATTTTTTTAAAGTCGTTATTTTCTTTAGTAATAAAAGCAAGGCAGTTTACTTAAAAACAATGAGACTTTTTAATTGTTTTTATGATCGTTCTGATTCCCCCTCTCTTTTTTCAATTTATGTGAAATGGTAGAGGAAATCGATATATCATTGCAATAAAAATTTATCTCACTGTTTGCTACAGTCATTATTCTTCATTGATCAGTGATCACACTTGTTTTCAAAATCATTCACCTTTGTGTTGAGCTATAGGATAGGTTCTTAAAAAAGCTATAGTCTCCTAAGCCACATGCTTGGCCACGTCAATCGATCAATCAAAGAAAGATGCCAGAATTTTACACTGTTATGTTGGTGACAAATTTTTACTTAATATTTGCTGAGAGTAGTTGAGTTGTACGTGCAGGTAAAGTGAGTTAGCCAAGTGAAGAGTAGCAGATTGGAATCACGGTTGCATGTCACCTTGCTCCACTCAGCCGCGCCAGTGAGCACCCTTGCGCGAGCAAGCGCGACCACCCTGTGACCCTGCAAAGGTCACAAAACTCCTCAAACTTCCGCTCACTCCACTTATACTTACTTTATCAGCTCTATGTTGGCAGGAAGTTATTAAAGAAGCATTAATTAGTGTAATTCCTACCTGTAAAACAATATTTATAATAAAAAAATAAAGGATTGAAATTATCTTTGTTTTTGCATTTAATTTTAGATTATGTTACGACCGATTTTGATATATATGTGCAATCATTGAACGGCAAATTTCGACATTCCTCTTAAAGCAACGAAGAGGCTATGTTACTGTGCATATATATATATATATATATATATATATATATATATATATATGTATATATATATATATATATATATATATATATATATATATATATATAATATATATTATATATATATATATTATATATATATATATATACATATATATATATATACATATCGATGTTCTCGCGTCAAGATGAAGCTACTACACTTTACAAATTTCCGAAGAATGAACGATCTACACTTTACAAATTCGCGGCTACCTGAAGCATCTGCTATATAAAACAGGTAGGAAAAGCTCCAGGTAGCCGCAAATTTGTAAAGTGTAGATCGTTCATTCTTCGGAAATTTGTAAAGTGTAGTAGCTTCATCTTGACGCGAGAACATCGATATATACATATATACACAGTCCACGTCTACACATACAAATGAACGAAGGCACACATTACAATTGGAGGAGTGCGTGAGAGAGAGAGAAAAAGAGGAGGGGAAATGTTGGTAATCACGGAACGATATAGAAAATCAGCTTATTTACAACAAATACTTTTGGATCGTTGAACATGCCTATGGAAAAGAAACAACAAACTACATGATTTCAAATCAAATAGTTAACTTTTTCGTGATTTAGAGTTGCGGCAGTAAAATATATACGTATATCTTGAGTTAACCCCGTAATTTACTGGCTTCAAACATGCCTGAGATTTTCTCAAGCTCTAGGTCATTAAAGTCAACTCGAAGTACTTTTTTTTCTTTTTTTTTTTAAACAAAAAACAAATACGTATCCCAGGGGACATTCGTAAAAATATAGAAATTTGTTTTTAGGTGTAGCCGATGGATACTTTAAGAAAGAAGAATCACATAATGTTGCGTTATTTACGATGTCTTACACTTGCTTACTTCCCCCCCCCCCCCCCATTTATTTATTCCTATTATGCATCGTTGATTGTAAATTAAATGCATTTGCGCGAGTCTTAGTTCCTCGTATTGTCATTGCAAATTTATCTTTAGTATGAGAGACTTGTAATAATTAATTATGTGCAACGGAGGTAAAACTAATCAAATTTGATTTTGTTTCAGGTGGAGGAAATTAGTCGATTTTTTTACTCTCTCCTCACATAAGCTCCGCCTCTGATGGACTCTGCGTCGACGTGGTTTTAGATCGATGCTCGGTGTGAGGGGCTATGTCGCTAGCTACCTAGTGGAGCAAGCTGCAGGATTTTGCCAGCACGGCGGCCACCAAAGCATCAAAGCTAGCCGCAGTTCCTTCCGCTACATATCTCGCACAATGGGGCAGCTAGTCGCGGGTGGGAGTGGTGGCGTGGAGCAGCGCAGTGCACTACCTTGACGCGCGGTGTGCTGCCTGCAATGCGCCACAACCAACCCCTACACTACACTACTCAGTGCCAGGGCTACGAGAAAGCTTGAACTCATCGCCTCGCCTCGCCTCGCCTCTTTTTTTTTTTTTTTCCTTTTTATTATTTTATTTTAAATATTATACTATTTTTGCATTATTTTACTTGAGTGACGATATTCAGTGTGGTTAGTACGAATCGGGTTGCTGCTGCTGCTGCATATTGAGAAAAGTGAGTGACCACCACGTTCCGCTTGATGTGTCTGCACTGCTGCGTCATCAAGACTTCTCGCTCGCTAGCATTTTCCTCTTTTTGTGACTTCTTGTGCTCTTATATTTCAACTCTTCGCCTACCAATATTTTTCTCGACTTGTTTGTATTTTTATTTTCCTTCTTTTCTATGGAAATCAAATTCATATTTCTGCAAAATGACATTTTCCTTTAATACCTTTTGATAAATGTTTAAATCTTACTATACTATTAGTAGAGTGCACCTCCAAAGGCATTCCTCAATTAATTTTGGTGAGTTCGTCCGTATCATTCCTTACTGGAGCAATTTCACTTTAAAACGATTTAAGCTGCATGTATGAAATGAAAAATTATTACATATAGATATGTAAGAAAAAAACTTCAAATTTGGTCTCAAATAAGCGTTGAAAATAATTTTTCACGAAAATAATATTAGTAAATATATTTCATTTATTCAAGCTATTTAACTATTTTGATTCCGTTAGAAAGTGTTTTAATTAATTTACATAAAGTACAGTCAAATGATCTGATTTTTAAAGGTAAGCATGTCACCGTCGCCACATTATTATTATTATTTTTTATTTTTTGGTGCTGCTGGGAGCGTATGCCGCGGGGAAACATCAGCACGGAGCCCTTGCAACCAGACCAAAGTCAGCTGCATTCGTTCCATCGTACTTGGCACTGGAAGAATTCACAGATTAATTTTACAAGTCGTGGATTTTCTTGTGCCAAAATTGATGGTCTAGAAAGTCTGCATTATCAGCAATCAGTTTTGAAATAAATAATGATATAAAAATAATAATCGTAAAATCAGCAATGCAAATTATAATTTTGTTTTAAATTAATACTTAATAGAAATGAAAATAGTGCATGCATTTTTCAATCACCTTTATTAATTTTTAAATATAAAATATGAAGCATTTGTTTACGAGGGATTTTTTCTTCTTTATATCTTCGATCTTTATTTTTGGTGTCTTTAAATAAATATGTTATAATTAATTATTTTGTTCAAACTATCTGCAATGGTTAATGCGACACGCAACGTGCTGTGATATATATATATATATATATATATATATATATATATATATATATATATATATATATATATATATATATATATATATATATATATATATATATATATATATATATATATATATATATATATATACACATACTATAATTCAATATGCGCAAGAACATTTTTTCTTTCATATTTTTTATTTCTTTGCTCTAAATGCTTTCTTATATAATGCTATAATATATTGCCTCAATAAATTTTTATTATATATTTTTATTAATTATTATTATTATTGAACGTGTAGTATGAACGATCATTTTCGAGACCCGCGGGATAAAATAGGGTAGAATATAACTGTTCGTCAACCATCAACTATTTTTTAAACATATTTTCACTGTTAAATATGGCCTAACTTCTATTGCTTGTTCGGTGGTGCATTTCATTAGCATTTGCAGATATAAATTTTTAAATTCCAAAATAATGCCTGTTGGCGCTCTATGGTCTCAAAAAATTTTCATGGCACACTGGCCTGATCCCTTCCACCCAATAAATAGATCCCGCAGATCTCGGATCACTCTAAAAGTGATATAATTATATTATGTGTGTGTGTGTGTATTATAAATTTCAGGTACCTTTTCTTTAATTCCTCCATATCTCCCCCCCCCCTCTCTCTCGTATGTTTATTTCTTACTTTATAATTATTGCTTTTGTATACTTAAATTTTGTAATACATCCAACGCCAATAAATATATTGTTGCTAATTTTATTTGTACGATTTGTTTTTCATTTAGACCTCTTAACTATAAATAAATAAATATTCGTCTTCAATTACAATGTAAAGAAAAATAAAATAAAATTATATTATACATAATTATATATATGTATATAGACTAACCAACGAACTAAAATATCTGTCATTTTGATTGACAGTACCCTGAAAAAGGAATAGAGTAGAGAGTAGAGGAGGCTAGACAAAACATAATTATAATTAATTAGGTGTATTTAGTGTATATCATCTCACTCAAGCAGGTAGTACCCTTTTTGCTTGCGAGCCATGGTTTTTAACAATTAGTTAACCTTTGATACCTGTCACATTCAAAAAGTATAGTTTCGCGCGGTGTCACTAGACATCAATTAATACATAAAACTTAGATCAAGAGGTACTTATAATAATTAGAAAAATATGAAAATTACAGACTAAATTCTTGCAGAAACGTATTATTATGATTAAAATTTGAAAACTTGTAATACATAAATTTTATCATGAAAAACAAATTTTGCCAACGAAGAAAAAAAGAGGAAGAAATTGCCTTTCTTTGTTTTGCAACCATGGCATATATGTTAAAACTAAATTTTTGTACCTGCACTTTAGTTCGTTGGTCAGAGTATATATATATATATATATATATATATATATATATATATATATATTGAAGTTTTACTTTTTTTCTGATTTTAATTATCTAAAACTTTATAAAAATAACTGAATTAGTAGATTTTGCGAATTGAAAAACGCGCGGGAAACAAAAACAAAAAAGTTCAATTTGGCTGCTGCTTTATTTTCAAAATTTTAATACTTTTATTTAGTGAGGTCTTTTTTTTTTTTTCTTTTCTTTCTTTCTTTCTTTCTTTCTTTCTTTCTTTCTTTCTTTCTTTCTTTCTTTCTTTCTTTCTTTCTTTCTTTCTTTCTTTCTTTCTTTCTTTCTTTCTTTCTTTCTTTCTTTCTTTCTTTCTTTCTTTCTTTCTTTCTTTCTTTCTTTCTTTCTTTCTTTCTTTCTTTCTTTCTTTCTTTCTTTCTTTCTTTCTTTCTTTCTTTCTTTCTTTCTTTCTTTCTTTCTTTCTTTCTTTCTTTCTTTCTTTCTTTCTTTCTTTCTTTCTTTCTTTCTTTCTTTCTTTCTTTCTTTCTTTTTTTCTTTACACTTGCACTTAATATAAATTTAATAGGCCTATAATGTACCGTGAAATATTCATGGCTTCTATGGATAGTGAAAAAGTATGATGCACTCTATGCCTGCTCTATGCTTCCCCTGCTATCATAATATATAGCTCGCCGTAAGGTGGCATTTTATTTATGTTTTTATGGCGAGTAACAATAATTGCCCACCCTGTAAGACAATTTTTTTTCCGTCGCCTTTTAAACTTCCCATGCTTGCATACGTGTGTGTGGATAAAATAATAGTATAAAAATACGCAATTAAATAACATTGACCAATATATACGCAGTCACATTGAAAGTATTTTCAAAATCATCTTCTATTGTTTGGTTGACAGCTCTGATTTTTGTCATAAATCGCGTTTTTAGCGCGTATAATAACAGCTGTCACAAATTTTTATCCAGCGCACAAAAATTGTCCCAACTATGGCCTCAGCCTCATGTAAGAGTGATAAATCGGAAGATTTAGCCACTATGACTTTGGATGATCTTATGGACGACGCAGTCATGGGTGTAATATTTGAGATTCATCGAGCTCATCAGTTGGGCTGGCTGCTTTGCGAGGATGGTGTCAACCCCGACTATCCCGCACCGCCGCCTCTCGAGCCAGAGTATATGCAGGTAGTCGAGGCCTCAGCATCCCACAGCCGCAGTCGTCGTGGTCCAAGTCCTGATGTACTTGGGAATACCAGCAGAAACATTCGAATTCCGTACGTGAAGTGTCCTACTGATAGCTGCAAGAGGATGATTTTAGCCACGGGGTTGACCAAGCACTTGTCCAAGTGCAAGGAGTACATGAAAGAAGTAGCAGCAGCACGAGAGACCGACAAGCAAAAACAGAAGAAAAAATGAATCCAATAATCAATGACTGTTAACATAAACTTTTTTTTTTTAACCAATACAACTACTTACGTTTTATTGTAAATTTAATGTTTTAATTTATGAATGTTCCTATCCTATGTCCTCTGATTTCCTTTTCATATGTACATCTGGTATGTATAGTGGTAGTATTATGTATGTATATTGTTTACACATCATTTTTATCTATTCCGCCAAAGGACTCTTGCGTGTGCGTTTGACATCACATTTAGACGCACTAACTTTGGCTACAAAAACAAACAATAATTTCTTTATTTTCATTAAAGATAAATTTTATTTTTCTTGTCATATAGAAATGCGCAATTTAATATACATATGTATATTAATACATATGTATATTAAATTGCGCATAATTATAAGCTAATACGAGCATATACATATATAATTTTATTAGCATATTATATATATTGAGCTTATCATGAATACATCATACCCTTCAAAGTGTGTGTATCAGGGCTTACAGTAGAAAAATTCTTTTACTGGAGCGCTCTGTGCTAAAAAAAAAAAAAATACCCAAGATAGCTCCGGAGCTCCTATAAGCGCAATGTTTATAATTTCAACTTTTTACTGGAGCGCAGCTCTGGTTAGCTCCGGCTTATACTTTATAAACTCTGATATATATATATATATATATATATATATATATATATATATATATATAATATGTATATCGTTGTGGGATATAGTAATGCTGTTCGTAAACCCTGTTCTCTTGCACCAAAAAATGCACATTCCATTATAATAACCATAGGCGATCGTCATTTTTGGTGCAGAGAACAGAGTTTACGAACAGCATTAGTAAAATCGGCCTCCAGGATTTGAAAAATGTTCCATAAACAGTGAAATTTTGAAACTACACATTATTGTGCAATATGTGTACTGCTATCGACACAGAATGTAACAAAGCACTGGATACTGGATGTATGGAAAAATGGTAAAAGTATAGCAATAGCCACAAAGATAACCCAGGTCAAGGTAGAGAGGGGGTGCAGTGGGTGGCAAAAAAAGAAAACATGTTAAAAAATTTTGCCTTTTACTTTCCTTTGTTTGTAACTTTATGTGCCCGCATCGGTACATTACAAGAGTATTGATTGATTTTTTTTCTTCGCACTATATATATGGTGACATTTTGATGTAAAACTGAGATTACAGAAATCTTAGAGGCTGAATATATACTATCCGATAGCATCAATATAGAGTAAAAACAGCCTATAATACTACTAAGTTACATACTGTTATGAAGATACAAATTAATATTATATTCAACACCAATTAAAAGGGAGAAAAGTCTCACAAATGTAATAGGTGAAGGGTTAAGTGAAGTGGTTAGGGGGGGGGAAGGGGGGGGGGGGGGCTGTGTTGCAAGACACGTACATATATGGGAGTATAGTTAATCATTAGGGAGACTGTATATACATGAAATGGTTCCTTGCAAAGCAGGACAATAATTTAGCTTCATTATGCACATTTCAGCGAGTATGTTTGATTTAATGCTTTTATATACTATACTCTATTAAAATAGGTTTTGCACTGTAAAGGTGCATTCACATATTTCACATACTCTTGTTTTTGCATAACAAAATTCAACAATGAAAAAAAAAAAAAAAAAAAAAAATGTGAACCCAACTTAATTAAGGCTCTTCCTCAAGAACTCCCAATCACTGTTTTAGCTGATCACATGTTTGGTACACATGTGCACAGTAGTCTTAATAATGTTCTAATATGGGAAAAATTATAATGCAAGAACCTTATGCAAATTAGTATCATATTTATCTGAATCATGTTTTACTGTTTAAGTTACATGATATGCCTCTATGATGATTTGAGAGGAGTACATTAACAGCAAATAGAAAAACTATGAATAATTATAAAATACATGCACAGAATAGGTTTTGATTGGTTTAATATTTTAGAAAATACTTGAGTTAATTCTCTGGGTATTTACAAATATATTAACCTATAATATTATACAGAGGTATTTTTGATTAGGAGGACCTTCATTTGGATGTAGTTGATCAGGCAAGCATTTTGACTACACAACAATAACATACAGCAGCCTATAGAGAGCCACAACATGAGGGGACTATAATTAGCATCACAATTTGCAGAACCATTAAATGCATAAACTGGTACTGCAATGTAGCCCATTTTTTGGCAGACCACTGGAGCAGTTGGAAAGGAAAAGTATAAAGTGTGTCCTAAATTTACATTGGGTTAGTTATACAGCTCCTGAGCTTCCATAAGCGCAATGTTAAATTAAGAACATTTTACCAGAGCCCAGCTCTTGTAAGCTCCAGCTTATACTGTTATAAGACCTGATATAGTACTATAATATAGTTTTTTTTAGAAAAAGTAATATGCATGGTAGGTTTTATTGAAAATATCAAGGTGAGGAATTTGAAACAATTACCAATGAGAACTGGACGTATCTATTTTTGTGTAACATATATGTAATATCTTGCACTTGCATGTCACTATAGATGCCTCCTTAATACCTACCCTAAGTCAGGTAGCCAAAACAAGCAGGCAGGATGTAAAGTATAGGGGAAAGAAAGCAGAGCAGAAGAAGAAGAAGATGGAGAGAGACAGAGAGCAATAGCGACATGTAACATTGAGGTGAGAGTTCACCTTGTACAACTGCAGCGTCACATGCTTGAGCAAGCAGCAAAACTCAATGCTAGCTGTCTTGTTCTTCTGCTCTGCTTTCTTTCCTCTACTTTTTACATCCTGCCTGCTTGTTTTAGCTACCAGACTAAAAGGAGATAATAAAAAAGGAGGCATCTAAAGACATGCAAATTCAAGATATCACAGATGTTACACAAAAAGTGATGCGTCTGGTTCTTATTGGTCGATCATTTCAATGATTCCACACCTTGCTATTTTCAGTAAAAACTACCACATTTTACTTTTTCTGAGGAAAGCTATATCCTATATATCGATTGTGTTGTGAACAATATGTGTAACTCGTATTTTGCGCAGGCAAAGCAAAATGTTTAAGTCATTTTTTGTCACGCTAAGCAATGTGTATCTCGTTTTTTGTCAAGCTAAGCAAAATGTGTAAGTCGTTCCTGAACGTAATGGATAAGTCGTTCCTGAACGTAATGGAGATGGCGCTCGACTTACACATATTGCTTAGCGTGACAAAAAAAGACTTACACATTTTGCTTTGCCTGACAAAATACGAGTTACACATATTGTTCGCAACACAATCGATATATATATAGGCCTATATATTATCCATGCGTATTTCCGTAGGATAATATATATATATATATATATAAAAAAAAAAAAAAAGTTATCACAGTGTCAGTATACTGTCATTCAAATTTTTAAAAGGTAAATCTGAATAATTATATTTACTGGATTTTCCAATTAAGATGTCGTAGTTATTATCAATATTTTTGATTGAAAGGCTATAGAAGCCCTGGTAAGCTCGTTTTCAAAATTTACTTGTTTACTTATTTTGGGAATGGTGATTTTTTCCATAATAGTAAATATTCATAATATAGATATATTAATTAAGTAAAAACATATGTAGGCTTATCCTTTTTGAAGAATAAATATGGAAAATACAATATTTATTTTCATTTATTTTCCAAGAAAATAAATAAGTTTCCACTACAGTATTAATAGATATTTTTCAAGCAGTTATTATTAGGTCTATATATAGCACCACAATTAAAAAAAAAAAAGAAAAAAAAGGACACAAACAATGTCCTTAGATTTTCAATAAAGTTGACAAAAGTAGGTTTATATCTTAATTTACATCAACAGATAAGCACTATGAATTAACAAAGAATCTCTAGACATTATACTTTTGTCAATGAAAGCGCATGGTATGAAAAGTTCAAATTTATGAGCTACTATATAAGAGTGCTGCAGTAGAGCAAGCAGAGTGGAGGAGCAGTTCAACAGCTCACTTCTAAGAAGAAATTGCAGACAATACATTATATAGCTGTCACTTTTGGTATATGCACTTAGCCACTGTGTATGACCTCACAAGGCCAGGTTAGGCTCACATTTCACTTGTATCACAATTCTGGTGAATATTACTGAGTACATTGTTTTTCCACTTGTCAGTAAGGTCCAACAGTGAAACACATATCAGCAAGAGGTCTTAATTCATTTTGAAAACTAACTATAAATATAATTAATACCTTACTGTTGACTTTACGTAACAGTATGATGCAAGGGGGGATAGCTTTTTTTTAGCTCCTTTCATAAATAAATAAATAAAAAAAAAAATAATAAAATAAAAAAAGCTTTCTATATCACCTCCCTTCATGCTCCCTTCTAGAGAACAATAATGTAACTGGAATAATAATAATAACAATAGTTATAATAATAGCTGTGGAACATTTGCATGCATTTTTTTATTTAAAGCTAAATAGTATTGTCTATGTATTCAAAGAAAGGATAGGAGACACCAACAAGCGCCTTACCATGATGAGGTCCATAGCTTGGGTGAAAGTCTTGATGGCACAGGTTACACAAATATTTTCAAGTTTACTAAAACGTTTATCAAGACTTTCATCAAGCTACAGACCTCATCATCGTAAAGGTGCATGTTGGTTTCTCCTATCTTTTATTTGATTTACATATTCAAACCAAAATGGTTTAACCTTTCCTAATTAATTATACATTAAATAGTAGTCTAATAAACAAGTCAGCTTATGAGCCGCCAAATATAAAATACAAAAGTTCCTGAATGGGTCCGAAGCAGCCGCTGCATTTTCTCATAAAGATAGTATAGTGTGGTTGCGTGTTGCTTGTACAAATCATTCAGAAACTTTTGTCCAGAGGTGTACACTTGATTGTGATAAAAATTTTACAATTAAAAAACTCGAGATTAATTTGTGGTGTTATTCTTATGAGAAAAACATGAGCTGAATTTGAATGGTAAAATATATTATCACAATCGTGTGTATATTAAACCGTATGTGGAAATGAACAATAACTTAAAATTAGCAGCATGTAAGTTGACTTTCTTTACTCATCATTATTTCATTATTTCTTTTATTTACTATTATTATTATTATATTATCAATAGTAAGAGTGTATACATGATTGTGATAATAAATTTTTGCCATTTAAATTTTTATCTTGTGCAAAGTGGGATAACATTGGAACATTGCATTTGCAGTTAATAGGTTAAATTAACTTATCAGATTCAAATATTTTATTTGTTGCCAGGTTAATAGGTGTTGTGGGTGCTCTCATAGAGCATGCCCAGCACGCCAGACCTGCTATCTTTTCTCACATTGCATCTGCAGTGCATTCATGCACTGCAAAAGATGGTGGCTGGCCCGGCATGCTGCATATGCAATTTTGTCCCCCCTCACCCTATATAAAAATTTGAATGGTAAAAATATTATCACAAACATGTGTCTGCAGTCTCACAATGATACCAAAAAAAAAAAAAAAAAAAATGACAAAGTCACTGATGGTTACTTTTATTTGCTTAAATTATGTTTATTGTTTTTTAGCATTTGTTTGACTACCAAGTAGGCTACTTTAATGCAGTCCAACTATATATTACCCTGTTGTATTCTTAACTAAACCTCATACACAGTTACACCAACAAGTTTAAAATTATCATAATAAAAATAAATAATAATAATAAAAATAATAATAAAAAAATATATATCAGGTCTTCCGGATAGAAATGTCGTTGTAGAGGTTTTTTTGTGATGCGACCTTGAATCTTACCTGTTCTTTTCATAGAGCTCATAGTCGCATGGCAAAAAAACTCTACACCGACATTTCTATCCAGAAGAACTGAATATAGGCTAGGAAAAATGGAGAAGGGGAGATGGTATGAGCTTACACTAGCAGAGACGCCATGGTAGAGAAGATATTCTAATCCAGGCCGAAATGAATTTGTAAGCATATGTAAGTGGCTCATAGTGCTCTATAGAAAGCAAGCTTCAGCAAGGGATAGTCAATTTTAATAGTGATGATCGTGTTATCAAACCTCCTGAAAATGCGAACTCAAAATTATAATTATTAATGCGCCGAGAGCAAAAGCTGTTTAGCAGCCCCGAACCAACCACAGCAAAAACTTACTTGCTAAACGGCTTTTGCTCTCAGTGTGTTATTAATTAAAATTTTGAGATCGCGTATTCGTCACATTTAATAACACGATAATAACTATTAAAAAAAAAGCCATTGTTGATTGCCCCTTTCATAAAAAAGGGGAATTTTAGCTTCCCCTTTTTTATGAAACTCGCTTTCTATAGAGCAATATGAGCCACTTACATAAGCTTATAAATTTCTTTTCAACCTGGGTTAGAACATTTTCTCTACCATTGCATCCCTGTTAGTGTAAGCTCATACTATTTCCCATTCCCCAATTTTTTATTAATATTTATTTACTTTAAAATTATATATTATGTATTATATATAGGTATTATATATTTTATATATTGTCAGTCGGATATGAAACCCTCGGATTAGGAATTTGAGTGTTTCTGAAGTTTGAATCGTAATAATACAAAAATAAAAAGTCACAAAAAATTGAAATTATTTTTGTCGTGCGGCTTATATATCTCACAATACATTGTATTAATTTCATATTTTTATTTCAAACAGTTCGCTCGCAATTCATTAATTGCACTCTGTTCAAAAAAGTGAAATTAAAATTATTATTCCCATGCAACAGTCAGCAATAAAATTTTCAAATTAACATCATAG
Source organism: Ecdyonurus torrentis (assembly GCA_949318235.1). Lineage (NCBI taxonomy): Eukaryota > Metazoa > Arthropoda > Insecta > Ephemeroptera > Heptageniidae > Ecdyonurus > Ecdyonurus torrentis. The sequence continues at coordinate 48,029,210 of OX439127.1, forward strand.
AGTCAAGAAATGTTGCTTATTCTTAATGTACAGTTGAAATTTTTTTGCAAGCAACCCCTTTACCAAAATTTGCAAAAAAACGGATCTCGCATTCTTTTAATGTTTTGAAGCTCAAAATTATTTTAGGGTTGCAATTTTGTATTCTTAAAATATTTCTTTGCAATATACAAAGTTATTTTGAAATTAACTAAAATTTATGAATTAACTTATAGCCCCTGTATTTACGCAAAAAGCAGTACATAAAATGCCTGATGACCTCAACCAGCAGTACATTAAATTTTTAAAAATTCATTAAATATCATAGAAATAAGATATTAACATTATTAGCAAAAGAACATTTAAGAGATTCAAAATTGCCCCCCGAAAATAATTTTGAGCTTCAAAACATTAATGCTGTTCATAAACCCTGTTCCCTGCACCAAAAATGACGATCGCCTATGGTTATTCAAATGGAATGCGCATTTTTTGGTGCAAGAAAACAGGGTTTACGAACAGCATTATTAAAAGAACGCGAGATCTGTTTTTTGCAAATTTTGGCAAAGGGGTTGCTTGCAAAAAAACTTAAATTGTACATTAAGAATAAGCAACATTTCTTGACTCTATGATATTTATTTGAAATTTTTATTGCTGACTGTTGCATGGGAATAATAATTTTAATTTCACTTTTTTGAACAGAGTGCTAAAACAGGGTGTTTTAGTTTACTAATTGATGAATTGTGAGCAAACCATTTGAAATAAAAATATGAAATCAATACAATGTATAGTCAGATATATAAGCCGCACGACAAAAATAATATCAAATTTTTGTAACGTTTTATTTTTGAATTATGACGATTCAAACTTCAGTAACACTCAAATTCCTAATCCGAGGTTTTCATATCCGACTGGCGATATATAATTCTATTGCAGTGCACAAGGTTAACAATTAAAGCATAAAGTTTTTTTTTTTTTTTTTTTTAATTATTGTAACAAATTTTACTTTTGAGGGAAGAGGAGGAAAACATGGTAATTATTACCTTAATGATTTGAAAAGATAACTCAAAATGGGCTTTCTAGGATTAACAGTTATTTTCTTAGAACATAAGTAATAATAAAAGGACTGAAATTTTAATAACACTGTTTTTCTGAGTTTAATTTGCATGTCAACTGTAATAGTAACTTAATAAAAAAGCAACTTGCATTTAAAAATACTTTTTAATATAACAATTGCAAATACAGCATAGATGAAGTATAATTAGAAATAAATTTGAAGTAGAAGATTCAACGACAGATTTGGAAAAAGTGGTTGCCAATATATATATATATATATATATATATATATATATATATATATATATATATATATATATATATATATATATATATATATCGAGGGGGCTTTGCTATATTGTCCTAAGTCCACGTGGTTCATTATTTACTTATGTCCTAAGTCCAAGTGGTTCATTATTTACTAATGTCCTAAGTCCACGTTTTTGAAAAAATACTAATGCCCTAAGTCCATTTTGAACCAAAGTGGTTTTTTCGTTTGCAATGATCAAACAACTTATTTTATATATTTACACTAATTTTTACATAAATATATAAAAAAATAAAGCCGTGGCATAAAAAAATCGACTTTATTAGTACTAGACACGCCCCCTTTTACGCGCAAAAACTATGTACAAGTAAGCGGCTAGTTGTTTTAAAAACCACCGCGATTCTTTATAACTGAAATAATTATTGTTAATGTAAGTTAATGTTTTTCAATATAAGTTATTTTTAATGGAAAAACTACCCCCACAACTTTTGCAGACTCTTAATTGACACTCATTTCTCCGACTTGCATGACTTCCGAATATTGCTGTGACAATATTAAATTTGCCTATATGTAGGGGAGAGTGGGGTCATACGGGTCACTTGCAAAACACATTTTGTGAATTTTAAACTGTTTGAATTGTGGTAGGATGTTCAAATTTTTACCATTTGATCTCCTAAGCAGGACGTGTTTGTAAAAGTGTTTGTTGAACAATTGAGCCTCATCATTTGGGAAAAAAACAAGAAGGAATTTTTGAAGACAAAAAAGTAAGTTTTCTTTTTTTTACATTTTTGCTAATAAAATAAAAAATAATGTTTCCCCATTCCAAATTTTTTGTGAGAACATGTCTTAATATGTTACTTACATTATACCATAACATTTATTTCATTGGTTTATCTACAATTTTTGATATTCATGTAAAAAGTGTACAGTCAACCATGGGGCGATGTGGGTCATTTTTACGGGGTCATGTGGGTCAGCTTCATTGTACTAGTTATAATCACTTTTAACCAATTGTAAGTTAATATTTAATATCTTTGATTTAGAAAATGGTGAGAGCATACAGAAGAAAAGGTAAAAGTTTGGATTAAGAAGCTATTTTGCAGGCCATCATTGATATGAAAGCTGCGGAAACTTCAAAGTAAGACCAACGTCCAAAAGCACTATAACATTCCCAAGAAGATTAAGCAATTTCTTGTAATTGTACTGAGACAGAAAAAACAAAATAAAAAAGAATTTCTTTTGCCAATTACTGAGAAAAGTGTCACAGTTACAGGATCAGATGTAGTTTCAATTTTAATATTTTTAAATGATCCAGAGATTACAAAATCTGCTGAACGTCCATACACAGAATTCCTCACATTCAAAAATAATTTGTCTACCTACATATTTTCAGAGTGCTAGACCTTTTAGAATAAGTAGTGCACCCCCTTAAAACATTAATAATCTTAATATTCTAAAATTTATAAAAAAAAAAAAAAAAAAAAAAAGCTAAATCTTGTATAAAAATTTATTCGCTTGGTGACAAATTATTTTTTACTAGGACTAATTTGCTTATTTAAACTTTAAAATTGTAATACATTATGAAATAATAAGTGTACCCTTTGAAATAAAATAAAACAAGATTCCTAAATATGTATCTAGTGCCTTTTATTGGAGTGACCCACATGACCCCAAAAATAAACCACATGACCCCACGGTTTTGCAAATTGTGAGTGAAAACATCTTTTTGTATTTTAAAAAATTAAGGGACAAAGAGTTGGAATAGATTGTTCAAACTTTTGGAGTTTGTGTAGGAATAGATGAACTAAATTACCACACTTTTTATAACATCATACATCACAAATTAAAAAATACAAAAAGTAAAATGTGCAAAGTGACCCGTATGACCCCACTCTCCCCTATATGACAAAATAATATTTTAAGAATTGTCAAGAAATTTTATTGACCTAAGACACATACAGTACACAATTTTTTTTAATCGGTTTGAAACCAGTGAATAGCTTTCATAAACCACAGCGAGCCTCACGTCTGCACTGAAATTAATTAGATGCATATAATTGAGAGACGCACGTAAATTTTCCATCATCATGTGATTTTCGCATAAAATCTTTCTTTTTTTTCTTTTTTTTTTTTTTTTACAACATTTTCCTATACTACTTGTGTGGTGTTAACATGTAAGACACACGAGGTACTAAATAATCGCAAAGGATGATATTTTTTTAATGCCAGATCTATACGGAAAAAATCGTATTTTTTTTCATGGCACCCATATTAATTTTATAAATGATTTAAGTGTCGTTTTATTGTTTTTATTTGTTAAATAAGCGCTTAATTATAATAATCATCTGAACCTACGATTTAAAAACACAATGAAAAAAATAATAAAAAAAGAGCCAAAACGACTCTTTATTTTCCGTAACATACATTAAAATCAACAAGCACTTGAAATCCACCTGAAAAAGCAAGAAGTGTATTAAAAGTAAAAATTAAGAAGAAAACAATACAATTTTGGCAGTATATTTAATACTCTTGGAAATAAAGAACGAGAAACACTTAAACAAATTAGGGGTTAAATAAGTATCATATACTCTAAAACAGGACATCGTCCTGAATCGATTGATATGTTAATTTTTTATTTTTGAGTTCAAGTATTTTTATTTAATTAAAAAGAAAAAAAAAAGCGCGGCAATTTTGTGCATATGGGCATAAGAAAAAGTTACTGCCCGTGACGTCATTTCTAAATAATTACATTAAAAAAAAGTAATTTTTTCTCATCTAAAAGCTGTATACTCGCGCAATATACGTTGAGTTTTATGTTATTAATTTAAAAACTATGCTGCACATGCTAAATTTTTTTAAATGCGCTGCAAATATTATTTTTTTAATTAAATCTTTTAATTTAAATAATTTTTTCTTTAAAATTATCTTGAAAACTTAAAAATAAAAATTATTATTTGATATTTAATAATTTATTTTGATGAATAATGCTATTTGCTAATTAAAAAAATTATCGCATTAAATGGGTCCATAATTACTGGCAATACTTGCGAAAGTAGTTTGTATTTACGTGATTATTAGTTTTTTGTTTCTCCTGAAAAGTAAGCAACAGTGGACTTAGGACATTAGAAAATTTTGAACCATATGGACTTAGGACATTAGTAAATAATGAACCACTTGGACTTAGGACATTAGTAAATAATGAACCACGTGGACTTAGGACAATATAGCGGAGCCCCCTCAATATATATATATATATATATATATATATATATATATATATATATATATATATATATATATATATATATATATATATATATATATATATATATATATATATATATATATATATATATATATCGATGGTGTTGCGGCTAAACCACGCTTCTACTTTTAGCGTATTTCCTTACTTTCATGCATCTACGTTTATCGTGATAGCCTTAAAAACGCGTATCTACATTTATCACGACAACTGGTAAACACATTTCTACACCTGTTTTCCTATGTAGAAATGTTTTTACCTGTTGTCGCAATAAATGTAGATACGCGTTTTTAAGGCTATCACGATAAACGTAGATGCGTGAAAGTAAGGAAATATGCTAAAGTAGAAGCGTGGTTTAGCCGCAACAGCATCGATATAATAATAATAATAAAAAAAAATTAACATGAAAAATATGCAACAACAATAATATTTATAAAAAAGTACAATAAAACAATCCTTAAATATAATAAAGATATATAACCAAGTGATTAGGCTTATTTACAAACCCTGTTCCCACGGTACAGAGAAAAAAAAACTAATTGTTTTACACATGTTGGGCAGGGGAAACAAGGTTTGTGGTCCAGCCTATTGGCAACTTTGAAATTGAAACTCCCAGTATTGAACACTTTTCTCTTTATAATCAGTAATTATCTTAAAACTATTTAACTATAACTTTGTAATTTCTTAATATAAGCCAAGTAATTTGACTTTACGACAGTCAATTTTATTCAACTTGCAAATTTGTGTGTGTGTGTGTGTGTGTCCACATATATATTGCTGTGGCTCCGCTATAATGTCCGATGTCCATTTGACCTTGAAATTTTTTTTGTGTGCAAATGACCTGAAATGGAAAAATCCAAAATTTGGGGTCGATCCGACAATTTTAATTTTTTCAAGGTCATTTGGACATCAGACAAAATAGCAGAGCCACGACAATACACACACATATGTATAAATAAGTTAAAATGCTTTATGGCTCATATTATAGGAATGAATAGCTTACATTGCAGGCACTGGAACTGGATATCAATATCCAAGATACTGGGCTTTGTATTTCAAACTTGTCATTCTTGCATGCATGGCAAAATAACCACAATTCACAAAAGGTAACTTTGTGTGGTATCCTTACTTGGTGCAGCACAAATTATTTCATGCAGCCACACAATGACAAATGTTAGACTGTGCATAATAAAGCTCAAGCTTGTAACACCATTGGAATTAAATACATACAAAAACTTTCATGCAATTATTAAATTTTTTTTTTTTCTTTTCTTTCTTTTTTTTTTTTTTTTTTAAGGAAATTTGTATATTAATAGCATGCAGTTGTACAAGTATTAAAATCCATTAACTTTGGGGGGGAAAATGCATATTTAGTGTGGGCAAGCAAGCAACATGCTTACATGAAATGCATAATTATGATGTATGCTGCTATCACATACATACTAGAAACTAAATTTTTATTGATTACATACAATAAATACCACTTTTGCTCAGGTTCCAATTTGTTAGAATGAGAAGGAACATTAACCACATTTGCAATGTTGGATAAATTTCTAATAAATTTTCACTATAACAAGCTTTCATTTAACGTTGATTTAATATAAATTATATTTATGGAACAGTATATTGTATTGAAAATATATATATATTGTACCTATATATATATATATATATATATATATATATATATATATATATATATATATATATATATATATATATATCTACTTATCTGAATATTCATGCTACTGTACATGAGGAATAAAAAGAAGGGAGACATATAAAGCTATATAACATCATTGTCTTAAAGCTAAATATTTTTTCATCATAAAGTTTTAGACTAAGTCAATATACTTAGTCATAACCTATTTTGTGCAGTTACAATTAGACAAATCAAAGCTATTGAGATAAATCTTAACATATATGTTAGGCTTTATATTAATGCTGCCACATTAAAAATATATTGATATAATATTGTTATTGGTCATTAGTTTGTCTTGGCAGCAAACAAATATTATCATATAAGTTGCCAAGATAAGAATATAATGTTGACACTGAACACTTGTGTTATCACTGACAAGTACAGCAGACAGACAGTAGAGAATCAAGCACACGGACTAACTTCAGTCATCATAGCGTTGCAAAGCGCCTTGCAGCTCAATGATCACCTGCAACATAATCACAATTGTATGTTCTCATCAAATATATTATACAGCAAGCTGGTTGCAGAATTAAAGAGATAGATAGAGAGAGCAAGAGCAAGAGAGAGAGAGAGAGAGAGAGAGAGATCCCCCCCCTCTCTCTCTCAATATTCTCAATATTCCTGATTTTCTAATAGTTTATCACATTTAAAATAAAACTTTTTTTTAAATAAAATTGACAGTAGCAATAATAGGTGAAAAAGTAGCCAACTGTGTAACAATGACTTAATATTCTTAATATGAAATATTACCTTCTGATAGAGATTGATCTGCTCCGTAAGGAAGCTCTTCATTGCAGCCTTAAAGTCCACAGTCCTCTCACTGTGGAAGTGACTAATTTCTGAAAGCAGAGCATATGACACGACGTCTGTGCGTCTCTTCACTTCGACACGATTCTCGCCATTCAATCTCTCCACTTCCTTGCACTTCTGCAGGGCAGCCTACAAGGCAAAAACATGTCAACTTACTGTATTTAAAACTCTTGCAGCTAAATTTAAAAGTGTCAAAAATTACTATTGCTACAGAACAAGAAGGGTCTATCACAAGGAAAGTGGGGAATGATTCTACACAAACTAACATGCTGGGGTAAATACATACATATCATAACATTACCTTCAGGTTAAGCCTATTGATTAGCCAATTGATTGATAAGAGGATGAACTATTGATTGATCTTTACACTTTCTATTCTGATACACTTCCCTTGCTTCTCCCCAGATTCACAATTTGTCTCATACATTTTCTTTTTGTTGTATGTATTGTATACATTATTGTTTTTCAAATATCTTTCAACCACCTCAGACTGTGATGTCTTTCGCCTGCCTGCTACTCTCCACACATTCACACTATTGTGAAAAAACAGTTTTGCAATTATCTCATCACAAGAGACCGAATTTTTACAAGAAAATGATGATTGCACCTGCAAGTTTGCTAGTTAGGCTTTTCGCTTCTCGATCTACTGTGTGTTTATAAAATTTGCTACCTCATTGCTAAAAGCTTAGTAATTACTAATTATAATTTTGTAAACTCACAGTAGGTTGTGATGCATTTAAATAACTAATTTTGCATGTGCAACTTCCATTTTCACCTAAAAACCCAGTCTCTACTCATCACTCAGCCAATGTCTCTTCCACCCTACATTCATTCATTCATTACAAATTTTTCACAGTATCTAATCTTGTTTTAATGCAAATATGCTTCAGCAAACTCACACCTTCAGTATTCTCCTTACATACATAGCCTGGCATGCCAAATTTCAGTTGATTTTCTTATTTTGAGACAGTTACATTATTTTTTCTTCAATGGCAAGTAAATAAAGCCACATTTGACATAAAGCTTCAATTGAAGCAGACATTGAAGACATTATTCAACAAAATTGTGATTACTGACACATGTATAGGTGCATATACCTTGTGTACATTGAGTATATCAGGAAATGAAGCTAAAATGCCTTTGTAAATGTGCAGCTGGTCTGCTAGGGGCTCCCAGTCTGACTTAGGTTGATCCTCAAACAGTTTGCCCACATTATTGTAAGCTTCGCCAGTGTGCTTGATTGCTTGTGTCAAAGAATCTGAAATATGTAGTCATGTTAGTAACTCTCCTGATTTGTCCAAAGTTTTAAAGTTCATAGCTTTCAAAATATTCTGTACTACAATTGTAGCAAATAAAAAGCAATTAATGTGAATATATACCTGAAGTATCCTCTAATTCAAATGAATGCCCCAGAGAGAGAAAAGCTTGTCCAATCCTTTGATATTCACGTTTATAAAGACTTTGGTGTTTTTTGCTCTGGTCGTTAACTGTAGCAAACAGATTTTTTACCGAAATGTCCATGCTATGCACAAATTTGGAGGCATTTTCTGTTTGTAGTTCTCTGAAATGTAAGTATAGTTATGTTATAATTTGAATTGTAACTAATGTGCAAGTTGAAATGATATAATATACCGTCAGTCGGATATGAAAACCTCGGATTAGGAATTTGAGTGTTTCTGAAGTTTGAATCGCCATAATTCAAAAATAAAAAAGTCACAAAAAATTGATATAAATATATAATTAGGAAAAAATCGACTTTGCGATAAGTTGATAATTAAAAGATAGATAGAAACACATAAAAAAGAGAGGTAAAAGATTTTTGGGGAATGGGAGATAATGAGCTTTGTTAGTTCAGGGACCCCGCAAAAGAGAGAGAAAAATATTCAAACCCAGGCCGAAATATGACACATAGTGCATCGTATGCACGGTGGTATGAACTAGAAGCTCGTAAGCATATAGAGATTAGTTAATTAATTAGAGGGTGTTTTGGCTTACAAAAGTAAATTAATTAGCAAAAACGTCACACCAAAATACTCGGCGCGACTCTCTCTAACCATGGACAACGCTGTTTCGGCCTGCTGGGCCTTATCAGCATGGTGAGGAGAGTGACGTTTTTGCCAATTAATTTACTTTTGTAAGCCAAAACACCCTCTAATTAATTAACTAATCTCTATTTGCTTACGAGCTTCTAGTTCATACCACCGTGCATACGATGCACTATGTGTCATATTTCGGCCTGGGTTTGAATAATTTTCTCTCTCTTTTGCGGGGTCCCTGAACTAACAAAGCTCATTATCTCCCATTCCCCAAAAATCTTTTACCTCTCTTTTTTTTTATGTGTTTCTATCTATCTTTTAATTATCACAAAAAATTGAAATTATTTTTGTCGTGCGGCTTATATATCTGACAATACATTGTATTAATTTCATATTTTTATTTCAAATAGTTCGCTCACAATTCATCAATTAGTAAACTAAAACACCCTGTTTTAGCACTCTGTTCAAAAAAGTGAAATTTAAATTATTATTCCCTTGCAACAGTCCGCAATAAAAATTTCAAATTAACATCTCGCGTTCTTTTAATGTTTTGAAGCTCAAAATTATTTTAGTGGTGCAACTTTGTATTCTTAAAAGATTTCTTTGCAATATACAAAGTTATTTTGAAATTAACTAAAATTTATGAACTAATTAACTTATAGCCCCTGTATTTACGCAAAAAGCAGTACATAAAATGCCTGATGACCTCAACCAGCAGTACATTAAATTTTTAAAAATTCATTTAATATCATAGAAATAAGATATTTACATTATTAGCAAAAGAACATTTAAGAGATTCAAAATTGCCCCCCGAAAATAATTTTGAGCTTCAAAACATTAAAAGAACGCGAGATCTGTTTTTTGCAAATTTTGGCAAAGGGGTTGCTTGCAAAAAAACTTCAACTGTACATTAAGAATAAGCAACATTTCTTGACTCTATGATATTTATTTGAAATTTTTATTGCTGACTGTTGCATGGGAATAATAATTTTAATTTCACTTTTTTGAACAGAGTGCTAAAACAGGGTGTTTTAGTTTACTAATTGATGAATTGTGAGCGGACTGTTTGAAATAAAAATATGAAATTAATACAATGTATTGTGAGATATATAAGCCGCCCGACAAAAATAATTTCAATTTTTTGTGACTTTTTATTTTTGAATTATGACGATTCAAACTTCAGTAACACTCAAATTCCTAATCGGAGGGTTTCATATCCGACTGACGATACATGTTTAAGACCCATCACCCATCACAAATAATAATAATGACACAACTAATAAAGCTTAATGAAATGTGTGTAAATGAATGAAAGCTCAATAGCATAGGAGATGACACAGGAAGGAATTTATATTTGACTGAATAGCAGTACTCACAAATCTGGAATATCTAGTGGTCTCTCTGGAGCTTGAAGACAAGCAAAATAATTGGCACCCACTAGTTCATCCTTTTCTGCTCGTCTCTTTCCTGCTTTCCAACGTTTCTCATCTGTGCAGGTCATGAAATGCTGCCAAACAGCACTGCGAGATAGCACAGGGTGGCGACATACACAATCTACAAATAATTGCAGCTGCACTCTACGATGCTCAATGAAATGCTCTTCGTAACGACCTGAAATCAATCACAATAATAGTTTTGGTGATTAAAGCCATCAATTAGCATAATAATATGTAGCCCTTTCCCTAACCACATACCAAATTCCATTGCAACATGTGGATTAAAAGGGAAACTAAAAAAAAATTAGTCCTTTTAACCCTGAAATCACCCCTCTGAATTATTAATTTTTGAATAGTCTTGGTACGTAACCCATAAATGTTGCTTCAAAAACCTTTTCACACTGAAATCAACAAGTGAAAGTCACAAAATTCAGTTTGCTGTTGAGTCTCATGATGCAAACAAGCTTTCTGATTGACCTGTTGTATGCGTTGTATGTGTGGTAGAGCTGATCGATGTTGTAGCGGAAATATGTGTATCTTGTTTTCTATCACATAAACCAAAATGTGTATCTTTTTTTTTTTTTTTTTTTTTTTTTTTGTCACTGTAAGCAATATGTTAGAGAGCTTTAAAGGAGAAGTTTCAAAAACCATGTTTTAGGCAAACTGAATATGTAATACAGTAAACCTACATCACTTTATTTCAAAGCACCAAAAGCAGCCCAGAACAGGTCATTCTGAGGCACCAATCAGAGCGCGAGATCGAGTGAAGGCGCCAAACGTGTGCTTACGCGCTCTCTGATTGGTGCCTCAGAATGGCCTGTTCTGGGCTGCTATTGGTGCCTCAAAAAAGTGATGTATGCTTACTGTATTACGTATGCAGGTCTGCCCAAAACATGGGGATGTCACTTCTCTGTTAAAGTTAGTTCTCTAAATATGTGTAGGTCGACCACCATCGTCATTACATTTGGAAACGTCTCACACATTTTGCTTACCATGACAAAAAATGAGATACACATATTGTTCGCTAAAATATCAAGATCCACATTTTGTATTCTAGGTAGTACCGTCACAAAAAGACGGATTTTATAATGTTGTTCAATACAAATGTAGTATGCAACACAAGCTACATCTTGTATGTCACAACCATTTTGTGAAACTTTTGCAGGTACAAAGCTTGTGCTCTAAGGTGAAAATATGAACTGTATGTGTGTGTATTAATAACTCTAGAGTATACCTGAGATTTGTTTGTCTGGCAAGGGTGGAATTGGTATCAAGCTGAATTTCTCTTCTAATCTCTCATGCAGCCAGTCAAAGTGTTTGTAGCGACGAGAAACTTGGAGATTGTTGAACTGAAACCAAGAAGCAGGTCACAATAAAAATTTACTTTTAATACAACAGAGTTGAGTTTATCAAGAGACAGCTTACTACAAATATACAGCAGTGCATGTAATGCAGTTACATAAATCAATTGGTACTATCAGTCTGGTAAAGTGAGACAATGTAACAAAAATTACTTGTTACAGAAACAAAATGTGTTGCTGATTCAAGTCTTGTTAAAAATTTACACACTTGATCACAAATAAATAATAAAGAAAAGGATAGAGATACCAGCAAGAGCCATACCACAGTAGAAGTTCTAAGGAGAGATCAAGGTCTCATGTGGCAGAGAATGATAGTTATAAATGTTTATAGACCGGTTGCACTCATATTTAAAAGCTGCCATTTTGTTGGTCAGGAATACATAGGCCAGCATAGGAAAAACGTAATTTTTATTATTATTTTTTAAATAGCAAAAGAAGCTTCAAACCTCAATCAAAGCCTTTTATTTCTAGCTCCTAATAAGTTTGAAGAATATGAGGGTTTTTTTCAGTTGAAAAAAACTCTTTTTATGTGAAAAATTAAGAGAAATGATGTTCCCCTATGTTGGACAATGCATTAGGCACCACAAACATTGCGTCAAAGCGCAAGGATGTGCAAGGGGTCTATATAATAGAGCTTCCATCATATCGTAATGACATTATCAATCAAAGAAGAATATTACTTGACACATCACATCGTCTTGTACAAGACTACACGTGGCTCTGTTGTCAAGTAATTTGCTTCTTTGATTGATAATGTCATTAAACAAGACCAAATGTGACTCTGTGATGTGCTCAAGTAATTTTCTTCGTTGATTGATATTGTCGTTACAATATGATGAAAGCTCTGTTATATAGCTAAACATTTATAACAATCACTCTCTCCCACACGAGCCTTGGCCTCTCCTTAGAACTTCTATTGTGGTAAGGCCCTTACAGGTATCTCGACAATTTTCTATATTATTGATCCTAACCTTGATGGTTATTTCCTGAAATTGAAACTCACAAATAATAATACCTAACAAAAATATCCCTGTTACCATAGAAGAAACCACTGACACTGGGAGGATATAAACAGTGTACAAATATTAACAATAACAACTTTATGAGCAATGTTGTTTGCTAGCCATTAAATTAAGTAGTTGCAGTAAAAATTGTAACATACCGAAGGTGTCAATTGATATGCAATGAAACTTTTCAGTCCTTTCAGTTTAGATTCTTTCTTTGGTGAGGCAACAGCACACAAGTAAGGCTCTGTGATTGGATCCCACAACACGCCATGCTCGCCATCCTGAACATAGAATATACTAAGATAATACGGTTCACATATACACAAGTTACATCTTCAACATACCCGAATGTAGAACTTGTCTACATCTTGCACAGCAACTCTTAGATTTCCAATTATATAATCCTCCCCTCCAGTCTTGACAAATGCTGAAAATCTGTTCAAATTTTTCTTGACTGGAGCTTTACTATCTCCTTGACCTAAAATCAAGCCTAAATTAGTGATCACAAGGGAATTTTTTTTTAAAGGATATAATTAAGTGTAAAATGTTAGGCTTAATGCAGTATTAAAAAAATATATAGGCTTATATATATTTGATACATGATTTTTGCAAAGTTAAACCCTTCAGTGCTGTTGCTTCGGTCTTTAATTTTACTGGGCTTGGGGACCGGTTCATGCCAACCTGCAAAGTTGTATATTATGATATGCATAGAAACCCAGAAGAATGTGCAGTCTAGACACATTAGAGTACCCCATCCTTCCCCAAACTTTTCTTTTGCAAGCCAAACATTACAATATAGTGCATTTACATCACTTGCAGGAATAATTTAGTGCAAGTGTCAGTGAACAATCTCTTTATGTAATTATTCGTTGTTTTATAATGTTTGAATTATATGAATTCTAAAGAAAACTATTGAACTTTTTTTTCAGTTATTTAAAAACTGTATACACCGTAAACTCTTAATTTTGTGATATCCCTAGGGACCCAGGAAATGGTCATTTCACAAAATCAATAGACTTTAAGGGAGTAGGTGACTGGCTGATATCTCACAAACTGAACAGTTGCAAAATATAAAATTAATATGAAGTAAAGATGAAATGTTACTTAAAAGTTTAGTATGTCAAACATATGCAAACACAATCAAATATTAAAGTTATACCACTAAAAATAACATGTATATGTGAAAATTTAAACTTTCAAAGTTAACTTTTTAAATCAAATTAGAAACTACTTAAAAAATTAAAGATATTATTAAAACTTTTTTTGGAACAAAAAATTAAAATAATAGGCCTAATAATAATTTTATTTGAAAATTAAAGTATTTGTTTTGTTTGATACAAATAACATAGAAAGAATTATTGTAAAAATAAAGTTCCTCTTTTGACTATTTCCCCTCCAAGTCAGTCAACCTCTTTGCTAACATTGAAAAGCCTATATCTTTTTGGTCGGGACCAATGGTTGGCTTCACAAAATCAAATTTAACAAAATCGATGGTTAATTGTATGTATGTGTATTACAGTATGCATGAGGGCTACAGTGCCAGAAAAGCAGAGACGTGGTTGGCTGTAATTCCATATACTGGATACACCATAATGTAAAAATAGGAACAATTAAAAATAAATTAAAAATCAATAAGCAGAGAGAAAAAAAAAAAAAAAAAAAAAAAAAAAAAAACAGGTACTTTAGATATAATTTGTCATTGGAAAATGAGTTTTATTACACAAAACAGGATAAACCCAATAACGTGCGATTCAATAGAAATGAATGAGAAGAGGTGGATTGGTGAACAGTGCAGAGATGCCTCTGACTAGACATGGGCCAATACCACCACTGCCAGGACTGGCCAGAGACATGAATAGACTTGTCAAGCCTATACACCTCTCCTACCATTTAACCTGCGACACACTGGCATATGCAGAGGCATTAATGAGCGGAGAACAGCACACTTACACCACGGCCTCTGAAAAGGTCACATATACCCACTGAGTATTGAACTTGTGATCTCTCAGACATCAAACCAGTATGCATACCACTGCGCCACACAGCTCGGAAAAGTTATGAAAAGTTATTTTAGTTTTCTATGCCTTTAAGTAGTCCATAGAGTGAACATAATGTTGTTGGCAAATCCCCACTAAATCTTAACAACAATTTAAATTATTTTATAGAAAAGCACATAGCTGTGTATAAAATTATAATATCAATCAATAAACCTTAATTATTATTATAAATTACATTACTTATAAAATAACTATTTGTTGCTCATAAAAGTGTATTTCACACACCACCTATATTACTGTGTATGCTCTGAGTATCTGATCTGTAGTCATGTGATGTTGTAACCATGCCAGGCTGTGTAGCTTGACCACTCTCAGAATCTTCATCCCAATCTTCATCCCAAAAGTCCTCGCCATCCTGCAACAACAATACACAACAAACCATTTAGCTTTACCGTACAGCAACAACAATAAAAATAAAAGACAAGGTCATGTAGAGTACCAACATTAATGTATTGTACAAGTATTACTGTACCTATCATTGTTAACTCATTTCCTATAATAAATATTAAGAGCTTTACTATCTCCCATTCCATGATTTTTCCTAATCTACCTATGTGTTTTTCTAACAAATATTTTAATTATTTACTGGTCTGTTTATTTAGTAATAACAAACACTGCTTTCAGAATAAGCAGTAAGACTAATTTTTGAAGTACACATAAGCATTACCCACCCTGGCAGCAGATTCCTGGTTCCAGTTTTCAAGGTCAGCTGGCCACTCTCCAGGAGGCAGCTGAGGGGCTGGCATGGAGGGTGGTTCAGTTAATTTAACTTCCTACAGTAAAACAAAGCATTTAAAAGTTGATTTACATTGTTTATACATATTAATTTATTTCTAAATCAAAAATAGAATTTTTTATTTTTGAAATTTTCTCCAATTTAATGATTCATAGGGGAAAGAAATGTGTCCAACAAGATGAACATTTTCTCAACCTATTTTAGCATACAAGATTAAAATCTATTTTGACACCCAGGATATCGACTAATTTCCCACCACCCAGGATATCCAGTCTTCATATCACATCACAGTACATATAAACATATAAATTACACCAACTCTGTAGCATAACAATAATAAAAATATAATACCTATTTAAATTACGTTTAAAAAAAATAAAAATTAGAAAATAGTTGGTAGAGATTAGAGCACGTTGAATTGAAAATTAATAAAACGTGAAAATTCTCTAATTTAAATAGTAAATTGGGACTAGGGATGCAAATCATTCTAGCTTGCGCTAGATAAAAATAGATGTTAAAAAGGGATGAGGGGTATAGTGTCAATGTAAAATACGATATACCTAACATCTCACGTTCTCACACTACATCAAAGGCACAATATTATAAAACAGCATCAGACTTACTCTTGGCCTTAGACCGGTTTCGTCCTTTACCTAGGACTCATCAGTAAGGCTTGGCAGAGAGCTCTGTACAGCTAGAGATGGCTCACACCACATCTGCTAACTGACTGAGCTGAGGAAGCAAGTGGCAGCCGCGTTTGAACAATCGGGCGCGCAAACCCGGCTTGCTATTTAAAACCTCTCATCCTCACACTGTAATATAATATTGTGCACTAAGAGGGATGCCGGGTTTGCGCGCGCGATTGTTCCACCAATCAGCGCGGGCAAATGCGGGGGCATCGCGTATAAAAACGCGGCTGCCACTTGCTTCCTCAGCTCAGTCAGTTAGCAGATGTGGTGTGAGCCATCTCTAGCTGTACAGAGCTCTCTGCCGAGCCTTACTGATGAGTCCTAGGTAAAGGACGAAACCGGTCTAAGGCCAAGAGTAAGTCTGATGCTGTTTTATAATATTGTGCCTTTGATGTAGTGTGAGAACGTGAGATGTTAGGTATATCGTATTTTACATTGACACTATACCCCTCATCCCTTTTTAACATCTATTTTTATCTAGCGCAAGCTAGAATGATTTGCATCCCTAGTCCCAATTTACTATTTAAATTAGAGGATTTTCGCGTTTTATTAATTTTCAATTCAACGTGCTGTAATCTCTATTAACTATTTTCTAATTATTATTTTTTTTAAACGTAATTAATACCAACCGCGATGGTTTTTTCCTATATATTATAATACCTATTTAAACAGACAAAAAATATCATTGACTTTTTCTTATTTTTCTTGGTCAGTGGCAAATAAAAGATGACAAATACATTTTATATTTCCTTGCTACAAAATATAGGTATGTGGTAATATCATGGACAGTTTATTTATCTATTTCGATCTTGTTGCGAAAAAAAGGCCTATCTCGTATTTTGTCAGGGGAAGCAAAGGGCCTATCTCGTTTCCGAACGCTATGTAGATGGCGATCGAGATAGACCTTTTGCTTCCACTGACAAAAAACGAGATAGGCCTTTTGCTTCCACTGACAAAATACGAGATAGGCCTTTTTTTCGCAACAAGATTGATTTATTTTCTAAAAGTTGTATGATAACCGCTAGAAGTCACCTGTCACTCTCTCAGGTTGGGGGTTTGACCGTTCCTATCACTACTTATCTACTCTCTCTATCTTCCTCTCACTTATAACTTCCTCTGACCAATAACTATTTATATGCATATGAAAATAAGTCCTGTGAATATAATATATACTTGTATCCATTTATGATATCTATCATTTTTTTAATGGTGTTTTTGTTAGAGAGAGAGAGAAGAGGCAAGAGGAGCAATAGAGTAGCAGAACAAACTACCAACTAAGGAGCATGGCAGATGACTTCTAGCAGCCATATAGGAAACTTCCAGAAAGTAGATGGGGGGGGGGGGGGGGGGGGGGAACAGAAAAAAATAAGCAAATTTAAATGATCACCTTTTATTTGTCACCGTTTAAAGTCATGAATAAAGATAAAGAGATGCTACATAAAAAACTGTTGGAAATTAAAAATTGATTCCATTTTAATTAATGTTGCATCTTGACGCAACAGTGTCACAATTTTATCAATGATATTCTACACACTTACTTCTACATACGCTTCAGGAAAGAGCCCGATCTGGCCACTTGAATTTTCACCTTCCATCCATCCTGAACCCACATCCCTTCTTGTAACTGTAAGAAATTCCCCAACTCGAATAGAAAGCTCAGCAGAACTAGGTTCGCCATCAAAGTCATACAGTGCTTTGACCTGCAACAGAAAGAAATTATCAGCTCAGCTTTAATAATAATACGTTATACTAAAAGTGTAAAATTAAAGGGGGTGGAAGAGAGATTTTAGATGTGTATGGCCAACTCATTCACCTTGTAATTTTATACACACACATAGGTAATGACAGCACACAAAATTAAAAATATACATAGAAGTTTTAAAAATATACTACAGTAACTAGGTTCTTCCTTAGTATGATTTACTCATTAAATAACAGTAATAGTTTTACTGTTTATACAATTAAGGCTCATTTATTAATTAAGCTCTACACCAGTATATAAAATTCATAAAATGATATATAACAGAGATACAGCTTTCAACTACTTCTTCACATCAGCAGTATATGTTTAGGTAGAAATGATCATGAACTGAAACTTCAAGTAACACCCAGGATCTATAGATCAGGTAGGAAAAATATGATAGAAACTTGGGTTAATAACACACACAAATCTAAATATATGAGGACAACCTAAACTACAGCTTTTTCACATGTGGATTGCAAGTACTTGTCCGATTAAAGAATGTCACTACCAGCTCATATGACGTCACTGGTAGTGGTAGTGAGGTTCTTGAATTGGACAAGTACTTGCAGTCCACTTGAGAAAAAGCTGTGGTTTACTGGGAAGCAATAACCATCTTATTTTATGTGTATATGTGTGTGTCATACTTATAAATTCTGTACACATAATATGGTATAACAGTTACTATACATAGATAGACTGCCAATGAATTTGGTAAACAGTGATACTTGTAAGTCATATAGTGTAAACTTAAAAAAGCTATTGTGAGGAAACAGTGAGCCACCGCAGCTGGGTTTGCATTTGTTCACTTAAATCTAAATCTAAAAATCTATGATAGTGATATAATTATTACATAAATAATATGATCCCGAATGTATGTATGTATGTGTTGATCCTTTGACGTGCCTGGTAATTTTGCACACAACGGCTTATAATAGTGTTGTTCGTAAACCCAGTTCTCTAGCACCAAAAAATGCGCCTTACATTTGAATAACCATGCATATAGTTGATTGTCACTTTAATTGCAGAAAACAAGGTTTACAAACAGCATTAATGATGATTGAATACATATTGAATGCGATGTGGGTTTGAATTCTCACATACTGTGTGTTTTCTACTGTCTTTTTTATGATATATGTACAGTTATGTACATACAAAATATCAACTGTTTATTTTTTATATGCATTGCATAATACATGTAAAGTATTTTATATGTGTGTTTGTATCATATATATTACATATATATATACATATGTATACATATGCGTTATATGACATTATTCACTAAAAAAAAACGTATTATTATTTCATTTTAACATTTAGCTGTCGTTGAAAAAAAAAAGTTATATACAAACATAGCCAGAAAAGAAAAATTATTTTGGTCATTTAGAAAACGCATAAAAATGAAGTCAAAGAAACGCCCAGCGCATGATGTAGTTGGCAGCCCGTTTGCACCATACAAAAATCACAACATTGGTTTATGCATGACTATTACATGAAAAATTAGTATCATCGATTCATTAAGCATATATCAGTATCTGCTTAATGTCTTGCTTGGCATGTCAAATAATCAAATTCTAATAAATATAAAATGAAAACATTAGTCATACCTTCGTGGCCGCCATGATTATTTTCCCCTCCGCGGCTCCAGTCCACTCCTGCTCCACTCCGCGCTTTTCGCCGCTTTTGCAGATATACAGAAGACTAGCGTAATTGTTAAAATCTGCGGGATGCGGAATATTTAAAATTGAGAAAGGGAGTCAGAGCGAGTCAGAGACAAAGAGAGATTATACATATTATATATAATAATATAAAATATTAGTAATTATTATGTATATACATATAATTCTGACCCGTCCTTGATCCGATTCATCAATTTTCTAGTCTTATGTGGTCTTACCCGGGTCTTACCGGGTCTTACCCAGGTCTTACCGCCTTACAGTTTCTTTGTTCAACGGGTTCCACGCAGGTTCCACGTTCCACACTATTCCCAACTATTCCACAGTCCACAGTACAACCAGCAGTCCAGTCCAGCAATCGGGCAGCAGAACGCCACTGACTCCAGCGCCAGCAGCAAGCCAGGAGCCAGGACATTGATTTCATAGCCATTGATTGGAAATTGAAGAAAATCAAGAAACATCAGTAGTTGTATCCTAATTATTATCAACTTTAAATATGGCGATCAATTGGCAGCATCCCCTGCAAACAATGTTGATTTATGATACGGACTGGAATAAAACTTTCAGCATTCTTTGGCAGTTATCTTATTCGTCAAAAAGTTTGAGAGCTACTGTCGGCATAAGAAAGTTTGCTGAAGAAAATGATTTAGTGGCCGTTTGGTAAGCATGTATTTAATGACAGAATGTATATAGCATCATATATTACATTATAATTATATATGTATATGGTTGGTAATCTAGAACTAGCTAGTTCTAGAACTATATTTATAGGTGTATTGTAACATACACATCGATACAATATTTATATATGCCTCTTTTCGGACACATGAACTGTACTATCTTAGCCATCATATGGTACCATATATGGGCCCACAAGTTAACATAATATATGTAAGGTATATAGGCCAATCCAGCTATTTTCGCTATTTTTTCTGCCACAATGGTTAAATTCTGTAAAAAAATTTACTGAATAGTAGTTTGAGGGCTTTGTGCATCTTTTTTATTAAGAAAAATTTTTCCTAGAGGCAAGAATTATAGCAACAACGAAAAGTTTTTTAGGATCCTTTATCCATAATGTAATTTTGAGGTTTTTAACGGATTTTGTATAACAAAAATGGAAAAAAAATCGTCGATCTTGCTTGTAGGAGAAGCCGTATCCGTATAAATATATATAGTATGCTTTTTAGATGTGAGCAAAATCGCATCGGCTTATATCGGGCTTATATATACAATTGTTCCTTTTATATTATTAATTAAGTCAATATATAGCGAGACCGACCGGCAGGTACTGTTTTAAGATGAGATTTTGGAGAAAAGAAAAAGCATAAGTATACCACACATGCCCATAATTAAAGCTATGTGTGTTTATCCCACGAAAAACTCTTGAAGTCATTTTGAATGATTTTGAGTGGAGCAATTCAACTTCACTCAAAATCATCTAGAAATGTCCGTTTTCTGGGTCATTTTGAATGGCTCGAAATAACTTAAACCTATTCGTTTGTACTTGAAATTAATTCAACTTAAGTAATAAAAGCATTCAAAATCATTGCAAACAATTCAAAAATATTTTAAAAAATATTCAATAAAATTCATTTACACTCAATATTATTCAAAGTGCTACCATTTAAATGTATTTGAAACCACTCAAAATATTAAATCTAGTAAAAGCAATCAATTTTCCTTAAAACAGCTCAATTACATTCAAATGAATCCACTCAAGTGCATTCATAACCATTTGCTTCCATTCAAAATTTGATAGCATTCAAAGCAGCTCATTTATATACATTCAAAGCGATTTATTTACATTCAAAGCAGCTCATTTACATCAAAGCGATTTATTTACATTCAAAGCAGCTCATTTACATTCAAAGCGATTTATTTACATTTAAAGCAGCTCACTCAGGTAAAAATCGGAGTATTCAAAATGTATTCTTTTTATATTCATTTACTACCCTTACCTGAGAAGTGTATTGAAACTGTATTCATTTACTACCCATATGTATTCACTCGAAAAAAGGCAATAAAAATTTAGTATTCTTTTTGTATTTATCCAGAAAAAGTATTCATTTTGTATTGAATTTGACACAAAAGAATACAAAATGAATACAATGTAGTATTCTTTTTGTATTTTTTACCTGGATATGAATACTTATTGAATACTCCTCATTTTTGTCTGAGCATTTACATTCAAAGCGATTTATTTACATTCAAAGCAGCTCATTTACATTCAAAGCGATTTATTTACATTTAAAGCAGCTCATTTACATTCAAAGCGATTTATTTACATTCAAAGCAGTTCATTTACATTCAAAGCGATTTATTTACATTCAAAGCAGTTCATTTACATTCAAAGCAGCTCATTTACATTCAAATCGATTTATTTACATTCAAAGCAGTTCATTTAAATTCAAAGCGATTTATTTACATTCAAAGCAGTACATTTACATTTAAAGTAGTTCAATAGCATTTAAAGCAATTCATTTATATTCAAAGCGATTCATTTACATTAAAAACAGCTCAGTTGCATTCATATAGCTATTCATTTACATTTAAAGCTATTCATTTACATTCAAAGCAGCTCAAATGAATTCAAAGCTATTATTTTTACATTTAAAGCGGCTCATTTGCATTCAAAGCTATTCATTAATTTGCATTCAAATAAGGCAGTTCATTTACATTCAAAGCGGCTTATATTATATTTACATTCAAAGCAGTTCATATTTACATTCAAAGCAACTCATTTACACATTCAAAGCGATTTTTTTACATTCAAAGCAGTTCATTTACATTCAAAGCGATTTATTTACATTCAAAGCGATTTATTTACATTCAAAGCAGCTCATTTACATTCAAAGCGATTTATTTACATTTAAAGCAGCTCATTTAACATTCAAAGCGATTTATTTACATTCAAAGCAGTTCATTTACATTCAAAGCGATTTATTTACATTCAAAGCAGTTCATTTACATTCAAAGCGATTTATTTACATTAAAAACAGCTCACTTGCATTCATATAGCTATTCATTTACATTTAAAGCTATTCATTTACATTCAAAACAGCTCAAATGCATTCAAAGCTACTTATTTTCATTCAAAGCAGTTCATTTACGTTTGAAGCAATTCATTTACATTTTAATATAAGCTCAATTGCATTTAAAGCTATTCATTTACATTCAAAGCAGCTCAAATTAATTTAAGCTATTCATTTACATTCAAAGCAGCTCATTTACATTGAAAGCTATTTATTTACATTCAAAGCAGTTAATTTTTTACATTCAAAGCGATTTATTTACATTCAAAGCAATTCATTTACATTCAAAGCAGCTCAAATGCATTCAAAGCTATTTATCTACATTCAAAGCAGTTCATTTACGTTTGAAGCAATTCATTTACATGCAAAGCTATTCATTTACATTTAAAGAAGTTCAAATTAATTTAAGCTATTTATTTACATTCAAATTAAGCAGCTCATTTACATTCAAAGTGATTTATTTACATTCAAAGCAGTTCATATTTACATTCAAAGCAAAAACTCATTTACATTCAAAGCAGTTCATTTACATTCAAAGCGATTTATTTACATTCAAAGCAGTTTTTTACATTCAAAGCAGCTCATTTACAGTCAAAGCAGTTCATTTGCATTCGAAGCAGCTCATTTGCATTCAAAGCTACTCATTTTTTCATTCCAAGCCACTCAATTGCATTCAAAGCTATATTCATTTACATTCAAAGCAGTTCATTTACGTTTTGAAGCAATTCATTATATTCAAACCGATTTATTTAAAGCTAAAATGCATTCAATTAAGCTATTCAATTACATTCAAAGAGCAGTTTATTTTTATTTGAAGCAATTCATTTACATTCAAAGCAGCTCAAATGAATTCAAAGCTATTATTTTTACATTTAAAGCGGCTCATTTGCATTCAAAGCTATTCATAATTTGCATTCAAATAAGGCAGTTCATTTACATTCAAAGCGGCTTATATTATATTTACATTCAAAGCAGTTCATTTACTTTCAAAGTGGCTCATTTACATTCAAAGCAGGTCATTCAATTTGAAAGCGGCTCATTTACATTTAAAGCAGCTCATTTACATTTAAAGCAGTTCATCTACATTCAAAGCAGCTCATTTAAATTCAAAAAATTTCATTTGCATTGAAATAAGCAATTCATATATATTTAAATTTAAAGCAGTTCAAATACATTTAAAGTAGATTGTTTCATTTCAAGAAGGCAGGTCATTTACATTTATAGCAGTTCACTTACATTAAAATCAGATTAGTTAGATTTGAGTGCATTTTGAACTGAAAATATATAAACCGCATGATACATATTTAAAGACGCCAGATTGGACAAAAAATTAACAGATTTTGAGCGAAATCGAACTGCTCCACTCATATTTTAAATACAATGTGACTGCTTTCACAGTGAGCAAAGTTGATCAAATAATAAAAAAAAAAGATCAGGTATATATTGTCGTATTTAGAAAAGCTTGGAAGTTAAAAAAATCTCAGTAAAGATAACAAAATAAAGGAAAATTAAAAAATGCAAATCATAAACACTTTTGAAAGGCATGTTTTAGTGCAGTTCCATAACCTAAATTTTTTTTTGATTTATATTTCTTATTTAAAAATAATATGTGAAATAAATTAATTGTTATGCTTTTAAATACAATTTTATCAAAGTATACTTTGATAGGGACTGAAAAATCGGGACTATATTATAATATATTATATGTAATATCGATGTTTTCCAAGTAAACATCATCAATCATCATATATTATCATTTTAAAACATGCAGTATATATAAGTGGACGTTTTTTTTTTTTTTTTTTTTTTTAATATAGATTTTGCCGTATTTTACATTTTAGTTTTTCTGGTTTGTCTATCATGTATTTTTATTTTATTTATTTTTTATTTTGAAGTTGAAAAGTATATATACCATCAGCGATCAGCTTATTCATTAATTGTTTTACAATAAAAGAAAAACCAATCAAAACTATAAAGAGAATTTCAGCAACTCTTATACGCAATTTTTGCAATACCATAATTGTACTTCTATTTAGTTTTACTTTCTGAAATTGGCTAATTGGCTAAAAATCATCGAATACGGACGTGAACTTAATATATTTTGAAAGCTTCCTTTATAGTTTGAAAGTTTTGTTTCTGTGTACGTCTTAAAATCACGTCGTTTATTTATTTTTATACCTATTCTATGCTAGAAAACTGTGCAGTTTTTACTTATATTTATTATTTTTTGTTTTCACGGAAAACAGAAAATTTACAATTTTTAATGTAAGATCTATATATAGTTAATTGTTTTGTTTGGTTAGTACTACTAAATATTTGGTACCTTTAAGGCTAATAGTATCTACCGTTGTACTAATGTATCAGTGAAAAAGGTAAAATTAGTAAATAAAATTAAATATATGCGACGATATTCGAGCGAAGCGAGAATTTTTGAAGATTTTTTCTCCTAATATGCTATTTTTCTTGCAAATTTTGTTTCAATTTTAATTTTTTTATATCTTTTTCAAACCCCCAAAACCTCCCCCCTGGCTATGCCACTGATATATATATATATATATATATATATATATATATATATATATATATATATATATATATATATATATATATATATAGTTCAAATTTGAAGTGAACTCATAAAATTATTTTGTTATTTTTTCCGATTATCCGATTATCCGATTTGTTATTATCCGATTTGTTGCATCCACAATCTCATAATACATAATATATAAAATAATAATATAAAAAAAACTATCTCTGCAATATCTGCATATATATTGTTTTGAAAAATAACTAAAGAAATGGTCGTCATACACTAGCTGCAAACAAAGATTGCGTCAAAACATCGCAAAAGAAAACCATCGCAGTCCTAACACAATTAATGCATCTAATAAAATACTAAAATTTGTAATTTGAGAAAAAACAAAACAATATAACATAAAAAAAACAAAAAAAACTATATAACATAAAAAAAAAAATCATCAGTTTTGCATCTTAAATAATGTGTGGAATGACTTCACTTAATTAAGTTTATAATTAATATAAAACTTAAAAAAAAAATGTAATATATAATATATGAATTTATGCTTATCAAATCACATAAAAAAACAACAAATGATTATAAAATAATAATAAAAAAAAAAGTTCTAAAATAATGCTTATATTAAAGTCATGTAAATAACTTTGAATCAAAATGAATGAATTCGAATGCATTTAAATGGTACCCTACAATATAAACACAGTTTCATATAAAATTAAAAACAGCTAGTGTATCCAAATAGGAAAATCTGCACAGCGTGACGTTAAATATGTTGCACTTTGATTAAAATAAAAACTTTTCAAATTGCATTCATTTTTATTTTCGATTAAAAATGAATGAATTTGAGTGTTATTACATGGTTTTAATATTCAAAAGGTTAGAGTAGGTGTTTAACTCACCTGTAGCACCACATAATTTTGGGTATTGTCACATTTTACCAGTAATTAACAAACATTTATCAGAGCAATTTAAAACACGTCTATCTCTCATGAAAAGACGCCACAAATTCGTTACTTTTTAAAAAATATTAACGTCTTTAAATTTGAACGGACCAATCAGAATTCATCTTGAGATTAAAAAATCCCCGATTTAAATAAACTCAATTTTACTCAAAAGTCACTCAAAAAAAAAATCAATTCTATAAAGTACCTCAAAATTACTCATACTTGCTGCAGGTATTCAAATATGGTCAAAGCAATTCAAAATGGTTTACTAATCCTTAATTCAAAACCATTTACTTTAACTCAAATTAATTTATTCTGAATAAATAATTTTAACCTCATTTTTTTTTTAATATATAAATGTTATTTGAAACCACTTAAAAATATTCAAAGTTATTTGCCTTAAATCATTTCAACTCAAAATAGCTCAATCTCACTCAAAACCATGTAGACAGAATAATTACATTCACAGCAGCTCAATTCCATTTAAAGCAATTTATTTACATTCAAATCGGCTCACATACATTTAAAGCAGCTCATATACATTCAAAACAGCTCAATTACATTCAAAGCAATTCATTTACATTCAAAGCAATTTATTTCCATTCAAAGCAGTTCATTTACATTCAAAACTTATTCATTTACATTCATAGCAATTTATTTACATTCAAATATAGGCTCACATACATTTAAAGCAGTTTATATACATTCAAAGCGGCTCAATTAAATTCAGGCAATGCATTTACATTTAAAGATATTTATTTACATTCAAAGAGTCTCATTTACATTCAAAGCAGTTCACTTACATTCAAAGCAGTTCATTTACATTTAAAGTTGCTCAATTGCATTTAAGGCAATTGATTTACATTCAAATCGGCTCAATTACATTTAAAGCATCTCATATACATTCAAAGCAATTCGATCATTTACATTCAAAACAATTTTTTTACTTTCAAAGCTTTTCATTTACATATTCAAAGAGGCTTATTTACATTCAAAGCGTCTCTTATTTACATTTAAATGTAATATAAATTGCTTTAAAACTAATTGAGCCACTTTGAATGTAAATGAATTGCTTTGAATGTAACTGAACCGCTTTGAATGTATATGATCTGCTTTAAATGTAAGTGAGCCGATTTGCATGTAAATAAATTGCTTTAAATGTAATTGAGCCACTTTGAATGTAAATGAAGTGCTTTGAATGTAAATGAATTGCTTTGAATGTAAATGAATTGCCTGAATGTAATTGAGCCGCTTTGAATGTATATAAACTGCTTTAAATATGTATGTGAGCCTATTTGAATGTAAATAAATTGCTTTGAATATAAATGAATAGTTTTTGAATGTAAAATGAATTGCTTTAAATGAAAATGAGCCGCTTTGAATGTATAAGCTGCTTTAAATGTAATTGAGCCGCTTTGAATGTAAATAAATTACTTTAAATGTAAGTGAACTGCTTTGAATGTAAATGAGCCGCTTTAAATGTAAATAAATTGCTTTGAATGTAAATAAATTGCTTTGAATGCAAATGAATAGTTTTGAATGTTAATTAATTGCTTTGAATGTAAATGAGCCGCTTTGAATGTATAAGCTGCTTTAAAATTTAATTGAGCCGCTTTGAATGTAAATAAAGTGCTTTAAATGAAATTGAGGCGCTTTGAATGTAAATGAAGTGCTTTGAATGTAAATGAGCCGCTTTGAATGTAAATAAATTGCTTTGAATGTAATTGAGCCGCTTTGAATGTAAATGAATTGCTCTGAATGTAATTGAGCCGCTTTGAATGTATATATAAGCTGCTTTAAATGTATGTGAGCCTATTTAAATGTAAATAAATTGCTTCAAATGTAATTGAGCCGCTTTGAATGTAACTAAAATGCTTAGAATGTAAGTTAACTGCTTTGAATGTAAATGAGCCGCTTTAAATGTAATTAAATTGCTTTGAATGTAAATGAATAGCTTTGAATGTAAATTAATTGCTTTGAATGAAAATGAGCCGCTTTGAATGTATAAGCTGCTTTAAATGTAATTGAGTCGCTTTGAATGTATATAAGCTGCTTTAAATGTATGTGAGCCTATTTAAATGTAAATAAATTGCTTTAAATGTAATTGAGCCGCTTTGAATGTAAATGAAGTGCTTTGAATGTATGTTAACTGCTTTGAATGTAAATGAGCCGCTTTAAATGTAATTAAATTGCTTTGAATGTAAATAAATTGCTTTGAATGAAAATGAGCCGCTTTGAATGTATAAGCTGCTTTAAATGTAATTATGAGCCGCTTTGAATGTAAATAAATTACTTTAAATGTAATTGAGGCGCTTTGAATGTAAATGAAGTGCTTTGAATTATAAATGAGCCGCTTTGAATGTAAATAAATTGCTTTGAATTTTATTGAGCCGCTTTGAATGTAAATGAATTGCTCTGAATGTAATTGAGCCGCTTTGAATGTATATATAAGCTGCTTTAAATGTATGTGAGCCTATTTAAATGTAAATAAATTGCTTTAAATGTAATTGAGCCGCTTTGAATGTAACTGAAATGCTTAGAATGTAAGTTAACTGCTTTGAATGTAAATAAGCCGCTTTAAATGTAATTAAATTGCTTTGAAGGTAAATAAATTGCTTTGAATGAAAATGAGCCGCTTTGAATGTATAAGCTGCTTTAAATGTAATTGAGCCGCTTTGAATGTAAATAAATTACTTTAAATGTAATTGAGGCGCTTTGAATGTAAATGAATAAGTGCTTTGAATGTAAATGAGCCGCTTTGAATGTAAATAAAAAAAAATAAAAAAAATTGCTTTGAATGTAATTGAGCCGCTTTGAATGTAAATATGAAGTGCTTTGAATGTAAATGAGCCGCATTAAATGTAAATGAGCCGCATTAAATGTAAATGAGCCGCTTTGAATGTAAATGAATAGCTTTGAATGTAAATGAATTGCTCTGAATGTAATTGAGCCGCTTTGAATGTATATAAGCTGCTTTAAATGTATGTGATGAGCCTATTTAAATGTAAATGAATTGCTTTAAATGTAATTGAGCCGCTTCGAATGTAAATATAATGTGAATAATTTTGATTTAATCTGAGTAAGTTTGATTTAAATATTTTTGATCGCAAAAATATTGAATTAAAAAATCGTATTAATTTTTTGAATTGTTTCAATCGTATTTAAATAAATTTAAATCACTTAAAATTAAATACCTTTGAATAATGTCAAATGAAATCAATTCTACATTATTCAAAGTGATATATTTTAATTGGAATATTTTATCATGGTTTTAAATATTTTTGAACGGTAATTAAGTTAATTTACTTTAAATAATTTTAAATAATTTTAAATGAATTTTTTTCAAAAGGATTTTGAATTAAAATAAATGATTATAATGTTAAATCAATTTGAGTATAAATAAATTGATTTTAATATTATTGAATTCCTACGGTCAGTTTGAGTCTTTTTAAATGAAACATTTTGAGCTGAGTTTGAAGTTCTTTGAATGGTTTTAAATGTTGAATCATTATGCATGACTTTGAGTCTATTTAATCGTAGTCACTTTGAATCATTTTAAATTTAAAGCCATATTGAGTGACTTTGAATGATAATGAGTCTTTAAAATTTGATTTGAGTCTTTTCAATCAAAAATAAATGACTTTTGAGTACTTTTAAATCATTCAAAAATGAAAAATTTATTCGTGGGATATATATATATATAAAAATATACCAGTTCTATATAAATTTTAAATGAGTTCTTTTTGAGTTCTTTTTTATTTTGAAAATGGGGTCTATAAATCATGTTGAATTCTATATAAATTAAGAGTTATAAAAAAGTTAATTTTATTTGGGAAATTTTCTAACAATTCTTTTTGAGTTCTTTTTAAATAAAATACATTCCAAAAGAGTTCCACTAAATTATTTTTTTTAAATGATTTCTAAATAAATTCTATTCATTTAATTTTTTTATTATTAATGCTCGAAATTTTAAAAATTGATTGATAATTAATTTCGTCAATTAATTAAAACAAATTTTTAATTTTTTTAACGCGATTTAACATAAATTTATTCCAGACCGTATGCAATAAAAAAATTCTCTAAAAATTTTAGTTTGCCGTTTATTTGCTATTTATGAAGGAACAGAAAACGTTTCAATATTTTTTTTAGGTAGCAATTCTTTGCCGTGTTAAGGGAGTACTACATATTTAATTTTATTCAAATCGGACAAAAAATACTTAAGTTATAAGGGAAAATTGACTCTCTGAAATGGTTTCGGAGCTGCCACTCCTCCAATTTTTAAACGATCAGTTTCATATTTTGAACACGATTATATCTCGTTGAGATCTACCTGTATGAACTCGTCAGAATTTTAATATTCCGCCTCCTTCACCCCTTTAACCTGAAATCTGGTCCAAAAAGTACTATTTTCTCGGAAACTATTAAAGATAGAGCTTCCAAATTAGCGCCAAACGACAGGAAATCGAAAGATGATTCTAAGATCAGATCTGATCCGCTGAAAATGTAGCACGAGCACGAGCTACACGAGCTTAAATATTTTGGACTGTATTATTATAGAAGGCAGGGAGGGGAGGTATCAAAATAATAATAAATAAAATATAATAAGCAAGGAACTCAAAAAGACCTTTTTTTATTTTATTTAAAAAGAACTCAAATAGAATGCATCACGGGGTGTAAATATAATTACCGTGGGAATGAAGTTCTAGAAGAGTTCCAAAAACATAAAATTAAATAAAAATAAAAACATCTAAAAGATTTTTTATTGAAACAGAAAAAATTATTTAGAAGCGCTTATCTAAATGAATATTTATTTTGTTAAAAAGAATTCATATAGAAACGAATATTTTTTATTCGAATATATATATATATATATATATATAATATATATATATATATATCAGGTACCGGAACCGGTTTGGGAACCGGTTCCTAAGAACTGCCATTTCAGGACCGGTTCTGGACCGGGTTCCTAGAACCGGTCAAAAATTAAAATATTTTAAGGATCTCTCTAATAATAATGTATAAAAAGTAACTTATGACTATAACTAATCACTATATTTACTCGTGATTTTTTGCTTTAAAAATGCGCATTTTAACATTTTGCACATCCAGGATGCCTTAAAAAGAAACAGGTTACATATTAAATCGACTTATATTTGAAATATAATAATTTTAATTTTTTTCTTAGTATTATAAGAAATTATTATTTTTCAAGAACCAGAACCAGTTTCCTGGAACTGCTCAGAACCGGTTCTGGGAACCCCGGTTCCAAAGTACCGTTCATTCAGAACCGCTTTCAACCGGTTCTTAAGAACCGCATGTCTCGGAACCGCGGTACTTAAGAACCACAAATATAAGAGGCGGTTCCGGTCCCTGATATATATATATCAGCTCCAGTAAAAAATTTAAAATTGCGCTTATACGGGAGCTCCAGAGCTATTGTGAGTTTTTTTAGCATTGATAAGCTCCTGTAAAATTTCTTTTCTACCCTATATAT
Organism: Ecdyonurus torrentis; assembly: GCA_949318235.1. Lineage (NCBI taxonomy): Eukaryota > Metazoa > Arthropoda > Insecta > Ephemeroptera > Heptageniidae > Ecdyonurus > Ecdyonurus torrentis. The sequence continues at coordinate 48,061,035 of OX439127.1, forward strand.
ATATATATATTTATATATATATATATATAATATGATATAGAACAAAATATATGATCTATGTTAATTTATTTATGTATAATCATTTGATGAAAAAAAAATGTTCAAAGTATATATTTTATATTATTGCTAGAAAAATACACAGGGGCAGGTGGGCATGTTGCAAAAGTGTGCAAAAAAAATACTCTGCAATATATTTCCATTTCTGACTTTAGTAAATTTACTTTTTTTACATAAATATTCTATATATATATATATATATATATATATATATAAAAAATAAAGTTTGCCCATGTGGTAGAGGTGTAGTGGTTATAGCGTTTGGCATGCTGGAGGTTCGGCGTTCGTTACCAAGCCGGGTTGGCCTTTCAAGGCCAGCTTGTAAGAGCGGTGGTTAGAACGGGAAGTTTCAGTGTGTTTCAATGTGTACGTTTCCGCTGCAATGTGTGGGTTGGCCAGGCAGTTTGACTACCTCTCGTCCATAGTGGCGAGTGCTGCCGTCGTAAGATTTGGTGGTCCGAGCTGCACAGGTCTGGTATTAGGAGCCCAGAGGAGTGTGGTATTAAGGGTAGAGCCTGTGGTCTGGTAAGCCACAGATCATTGTAAGCCCTCTTACTAAAAAGGATTTGTCCTGGCCGACCCCTATAATTAAAGGGATTATGGCGTCATGATATGTATGTATATATAAATACTCTCTGAAGGTATATGGCTTCATACTTAAAACAACGTGAATGGATATAAATAGCGCATTTTTACTTTATATTATGAAAAGGCTGCAGGTCATTTTTTTCCCCCGCCAATTCTTTCTTCAGTGGCCGAAGAATTGCACATGTCTTTATACTATATTCTATAATATAGTGTATACATGTATATAATTTTATATGTTGTTTTTTGTCAAATAAAAACGTTCAATTCAGTTTTTTTTTTATGGTATACCTTTTATGTTCCATTATATATATATATATATATATATATATATATATATATAAATATATATAAATATATATATATATATATATGTATGTATATAGTTATAAACACTAATGTTTAATGTTTTTGAAGACTGCATAATATATGTGTGTGTGTATGTGCTTTAGGGGGGATCTAAATGCGTGGTAATTCAAAACTATTAGTGTTTTATTGATGCACTCTTGTAATATTTTCATTGCTTATAGTACCCTTTCTCTCCCAAAAATTTTAGCCTCTTCCCATATTGAATGGTGAACATTTTCCCCTCCAAAAAAAAAAAAATAAATAAAGAATGATAAATTATTCAATATACAAATTTGTATTCTGAACTAAAGAAATTCAGATAAATGGGCGGTAGATATGAATCTGAAGTGAGCTGATTTTTTGTAGTGCGCATATATCCTTCTGCCAGAAAGGAAATCCTTTTTTTTTTTTCTTTTTTTTCTTTTCTTTAAAAATTTAAAAAATCTAGACTTTGTTGATCCTGTTGCAATATTTAATCCTGATAAAATTGTGTCTATATGAATGAATCCGGATAAGTTTTTATCTGTGATCCAGGTTTGAAAATTATCCGGATTTTGGCAGCACTATGTGTATGTTTTGTTATATAATGTATATTAAACACAGCATTTTATCCCCCCCCCCTCCCCCCTTTAAGTGATATGACATATTTAATAAGCGAGCTTATTTTTCAAAAATACGCAACACAGTGGTTACACAGAGAACTCTGCCAAAAAAACTATGCATACTGCTCGAAATGTTTTGCACTTTTTCATAGCCCCCGTCCTCGCACATTTCTATATTATGTATTATGCCTGCCTCATCATATATACTGTAGTGTATACACGGTTTTAATTAATAATTTATGTATGCAGTGACAAATTTGAGAGTCTGCTAGAAGGAATGCCTACCCTTGAAATGGATGTAGAAATAGGGATGCACTACATCTCTTTGCATGCTACCGCCCAGTACATGAAAGGAATTGCGTTTTTGTATGAGAGAAAGGGAGAAACAGCTATGGGTGAGTTCAATATATATATATATATATATGTGTCTATATGTATTGCTGCTGATGCTCATTTTATTTGTTTATTGATATTTATATAGATGCTGCATTTTGTCTTATGGACATTTCTAAATGGAAACCTTTCACCAGCATGGATATCAACTCACTTCCGTAAGTGTGCACAATTTTATTTTATTATTTCCAACCATAACAAATCAGTCTAAAAAGTTTTGAGACTTAGATTTTGCGCATTCTAATAAATATGTTTTTGAACATAAAATCAATGAATCTGCATTTTTTTAAACTCATTTTGTAGCTTTTTTTTTTTCTTTTCTTCTCTCGCACCCACAAAATTAAAAATCAAAAATTTATGTCGTTTGTCATTGACAAATGTTTAGCTACAAATTAAGATTAGTAATTTTTTTTTTTTTTTTTTTTTTCAAGTGGAAGTTCAGAAATCTAAATTAATATATGTGCATATATAATATCATCAGCATAGAGAGTTTAAGTGTATATATCAAGCATAGATATATATGAATAAAGCATCAGAGTTGCAAAAGCAAACATTCGAAATGATGTGAGCGTAATTTTCTCTTATTATAATGGTGAGAAATGATCCCATGCAGTACATTAGTGCTGTCGAAATCCGGATAAAATTCGGATTTCGGATAGCAAGTTATTCGGATCGATTGATCCGGATTTGGCGGACAAGAAATTATCCGGATTCACTGATCCGTTTTAAATCCGGATTACGATCCGGATCAAATAATCTGGATCCATGTATCCGGATCGTGATCCGGATAGAAAATCGGATGATGGATAATTTTTTTATCCGGATTTTTTTTTTTTTTTTTTTTTTTTTTTTTGCTTAATATTTATCGTAATTATATGACATTGTGATCTGGGTCATTAATGTGGAAAAAATTAAACGGATCACGATCTTGATCAAATTATCCGGATCAATATTATCCGAATATAATCCGTATCGCAATTCGGATCAAAATTATCCAAATTGAGATCCGGATCAAAATTATCCGGATCGTGATCCGGATATAAATTCGGATAACGGATAATTTTTTATCCGGATTCCAAAATTCCAGATTTTTTTCGACAGCACTACAGTACATGCTAACTAAACGTCTGCTTTTAATTGCATCTGATGCTTTCTTCATAATTTTATACAATATATGTGTGTGTGTGTGTGTGTGTGTGATTATTGCATTTGACTAATAAAGAATCCTGTTTTGAGATTGATAAGCAATTATTGCAGTTGCATTAATCCGCTGCCGTTTCTATATATGTACTGCGCTTTTGCGTAGTACATTGAACAGAATAAGTGTGTCATAGAAATTGTTTTAGTCTGCTTTTATTATAGTCAATATATAAAACAAAAATGCAAGAAATTTAATTTTATATATATATATATATATATATATATATATATATATATATATATATATATATATATATATATATATATATATATATATATATATATTATGTCTCAATTTGCATTAATATTAAAATTGTTAATTATATTGTTTGTGTATGGTTCAAAATAGCATCAAATCTTTTTGGATGTATACATCACTTAAATGCTAAGAGCCTGTGTGTGTAGAAGAAATACGCTGGAAAATTCTATGCTTTTTGTTTTTTAATTTTTTTCTTATTATGATTTGATTATTAATTTTTAAAATATATGCGATTAAAAAATAGTATTTTTGCTACAGTGCTTCTCGAGTGAGCCTTCCCAAAAAAACAATTAACTTCCCTGCATTTGATTGGTGTGAAGATGACATTGGTCAAGAGCTGACTGCTTTGTACAGTGATAGTGAGCGTAAGTGATATTTTTATAGATTTTGTGGCAAATTAAATAAGGTGTTGCTCATGTGTATTATATACTGGCTGAATTTTCACATGTATATAAAATTATTTCTATCATAACACGTTTACCTCTGTACAGGTGTGCATTCTCCGACCATGATGAAGTTGAGCAAAGCCTTCAACCATACATCGCTGACACTTATCTTTCACATGTCTGAGACGGAGATTAAACATCGTTTGAAAGAAATCACCTTGTCTGAAGATATAGTCAATGTTCCAGGTGATACATCAGATGTGAGTCTCTTTGAAATATATGCCTAAGCATGCCATGCAATTGCAACAAAATAATAATAAGTAAAAAAAAAAAAAAAAAAAAAAAAAAATTGTAGGGGTGCTAATAATTTTCTGTTGACATAGAGATGAATAAAAATAATAATTATAACTAGGGTTCCATATTTTTTGGAAGCAAGAGAAATATGTCAGGATAGAAAGTTGTGGAGGTCTATCACTGGGTCAGGCTGCTAAAAATCATCTATGTTAATTGTTGGCTTACCCTGAAAGGGACTATAGCATCATGATATGTATGTATGTATCGAGAGCATTTTTTTTTTTTTTTTTTTTTTTTTTTAGTACAAAAAGCCTATATAAATAAAAGTATTATAAATGTTGAGGTCACAGGTAACTTTAAGATTTAACGTGTGAAAAATTAAGTATTACATTGCTAATTAAATAAAATTAACCCTATACAGTATATATAATGTAAACGAGAAAATGTGTTTGTGTTTGTATTGTTTTATGAAGATGAAATCAATTTCTTGGGGGGGGGGGGGGGGGGGGGTGATGAGATGTTAATTGTAAAAAATTATTCAATTATTTGCCTTGTATATATTTTTTATTATTATTATTATTATTTTTCAAAAGGATGATGGGGTTGGAAAAGGTGACGGAACTTTAACAAACCGCCCACCAGACCTGGGAGGACCTATATCTATTGAGGTATCTCTACCTCCACCCTCACATGCTGGTGTACAACATGGAAATAAGGAGGTATGACTGACAATTTGTATTATTGCAATTATACTATACCATAGACTATTAATACTGCGGCATGATACATTTGATGAAAATAAATTCAATAAGCTTATATATCCCATTTAATGCAGATTACATTTATATATAAACAAGCTATATGAGTAAAGACTTAAATGTTATTTCTGTACGATCATTATGTTGATTTTAGCTTCAGAATAACCCCACAATTTATCAACATGAATCCAGGGTAGTTGATGTCGCTGCTATCGTTGCTAGTGCTGTAGTAGAGCCACCACCAGCACCAACCCGTCAGAATAAAGCCAGAAAGCGTTTGTTTAAGGATAAAAAAACTTTTCCTGAATTGAACTGTGATGAAGATTTTGATGCCATGAAGGAGGATTATGCTAGGAAATTTCTTCGGCGGTGGGTGAGTGTTGTATTCAGTAGCACCATTTATTGTTGGTTAATATATTTTTACTAAAAAAATATTAACAATAATAAAATAAACTTTTATCCACAATGAAAATCAATATCAAGGGAGAAAATGTAAAGCTCTTTGTCCTATGTTATACAGCCACAAGGTCAGACTGAATTGCCTAATGTGTGGCAGATGACAGAGATGAAGAGCGCTCTAAATGAAGTTTTGACTCCAATGCAAGCAACCATCAAAACTTCTGTTGAAACAATGGTAGAGGTAGAGACATTCATACAATATTTCACTTACTAAGCATGTGTTTTTTTCCTATTGGCATATAAAATTACGAACTATATGTATTCGGAATTATAAAAGTATATATATATGTCTAGGAAGTTGTGGAGGTCTATCACTGGGTCAGGATAAAACATCTGTGTTGTTGGCTTACCCCGAAAGGGATTATATATATATCAATCTTGTTGCGAAAAAAGGGTCTATCTCGTTCCCGAACATTATATGGAGATGGCGCTCGAGATATAGACCTTTTGTTTCCACTGACAAAAAACGAGATAGGCCTTTTGCTTCCCCTGACAAAATACAAGATAGACCTTCTTTTTTTCGCAACAAGATATATATATATATATATAGATATGCAAAATTACACACACACACACACACACACACACACACACACACATATATATATATATATATATATATATGTCTGTGTGTGTGTGTGTGTGTGTGTGTGTGTGTAATTTTGCATAAATTTTACAAGTGCTTCCACTATTTTATTATTATTATTTATTAATTTTTTGTAGGCACTTAATAATGAAAAGAAAAATAAACCATCACCTCTACCCACAGTCACATTCACAGAGCCAACACCAATGGATAATCCAAATGAAATACATGATATTGTAACCGGAAAGTAAGTTTAATTAAAATCAAATGTTCAAGATCAATTAGAAGTAGATAATTTAAAATGATTCGCAAGGATGGCCTATATAATAGTGATTGTTTATCCAACAGCCCCCAAAATGATGGTGGATCACATGATGGTGGTGATGGTAATGTAACTTTACCAATTGGTATTGGTTTTTCATCACGCAGATACAAGAAGTTGCGAGAGGTAAATTTTATTAATTTTATCAAATATAATTTGTATGGTATTTCACATATGCAAGCCTGTTTAGTAAAATAAACATTTAAAACTTAATTTTGCAGCCCAAGGTGAACAAGAAACAAGTCTGTAAGTTCAAAAATATTCATCTGTCAAAAGAAGACATCAAAACCTATGGAATGGATCCATCAAATTCAGATAGTGTGCTTGTATTCTTGAGACATCGCTTTGGTTTCCGCTCCACTTGCAGTTTCCATAGCATCGCACCTCCTGAAGTTTGGAACCCTCTTCTTGCCACAACTCTAATGCAGCAACTGCTTGGTATGATATGCAATGTAGTTCATAAGCATCAAACATAACATTTAATAAACATATATATTTTTCAGATTTGGCAAACAGAGGATACATCTCTTTGATTCCAAATGGATCAGACTTCATCATTATGGCTGCTACCTAGCCCCATTTCATATGCCATTTTACATGTATTTATTCTTTTTTGACTTTTTATTATTTAATTGTCACTATATTATTATTTTGTTATTTTGGCATTCATTAATATTTGATACATATTATACCACATTTATCCCATTTTCATTTGTTTCAAATGATTTGTATCCAAAGGTAATTTTTGTTTATTTTATTTTTATAACTTGCCACACCATCAATAATTCAGGTCAAATGTAACAAAAAGGCAGGGTGATTTCTCTTTTGCCCACGCGACCCATTTGGAAGGTAAATTTTAGTGAATAAATAGAACATATAATTTCAAGAAGTTTAACGATCTCCATATTTTATATAACCCTCTAAGATTATAATATAGCTTTAGATTTTATGAATATAAATAAAATGACAAAGAAAAAAGCTTGTAATAAATTTGTAACTTCAGAGCAGAAAATGTATGACATTATAATTAGTAAAATATAGTTGGTTTTTCGAACCTATAAATTTTCAACATTAATTATCTAAATTTCCTATTTTTATTAAATGTAATTTTGAAAAGTATTATTTCTCTTAATGTCTATCTTGTTGTATTTTCAAAAAAATAAATAAAAATAAACTTGAAAAATCTGCTTTATATTCTGTGAAGGACCTGAAATCATTTCGCTTGTTGAGACACCCTGGAACCAGGGGTGTAGTGGAGGGATGGCGGCGCCATACTTCGTGAAATTGAATTTTTGAATCGCCATACCTCGTGAAATTTTAAAAAGGCGAAAAGGTGCGATTTTATTTGTGTTCGTTAGAAAAAAATGAAACTAAAATCTGAGAAAAACAGAAAAAGAGAGAAAAAAGTTAAAAAATATTTTTTTCTCTTTGGTTTTACTTTATCTTTTTCTTTCATCAAATTTGCAGGTATTTGTCAATAAGTCACCTTTTTAATTTTTTTTTATATATGATTAAATTTGGTGAGGCCAGGATTATTGAATTCTATTGTGAATCATGAAAGGAAAGGAAGCTGAAGATTTTTTTCCAATACTTTCTAACTCTTTCTCATTGTCTCTCTCTCTCTCTCTCTCTCTCTCTCAGATGAACATGTCCTAACATGACGGTGACTTTTGGACATACGTTACTTTGAAAACAATAAAAATACAGAAAAATACACTTATACCTGAATAAGTAAATGTATGATTCTCGTAAAAATTTTGATAATCCTTTAGTAAAAATTGACTTAAAATCCTCTTAGAAAAAAAAATCAAAGAATTTTAGAAGCAATGTGAAGGACAAAAAAAAAAAAAAAAAAAAAAAAAAAACGCAGCACTTGAATTTTCTCTCTTCCCCTTAATATTTAAATTAAATATGAAGAAGGGATGAAAAAGAAGGGGCTATTTTAATTTTCCCCAATTTTTTTTGCAAGTAGCACCACTTCAGTATTCACTAGTCAGTTGGTGCTGGAGGATGACCCATAGTAAACAGTCAGTGACATTTTAGTGCAGCATTATATACAAATTATGTACATTAGCATACTTATATTCAAGTCCAATGTTTTAGATTTCTGTTGTCTAATTCATAAAAAATAAATATACTGTATTTATTAAGTTAAATATATGATAATTTCTATATTTATAGATAGTAATATTTTTTTTATAAAAATTTAAGCACAAGAACCTTGAATCAGGTAATTACGTAATAGCACTAAATGTAGCAAGAGAATTTTAATTTTAAAAAGTGCCGCATCATTGAAAGATGACAGTCCCACTAGCATCGAGGTCGAGCATAGCTTCTTTTGGGGTAAGTGAATGTGCACAGGGGCGGATCTTAATAGGGAAAATGAGGAAGATATCAATATTTTGTATTTTTATTACTATTTAATTTTCAGATTTTCAATATTTTTGGTAGAAATTGAAATTTAATTACAAAAATTCATAAGACGAAAAAAGAGAGAAAAACATTTTATTATCATAATTATTTTTTATTCACTATATGTTCAAACTTTAGTAAAAAATTTATAGAAGCTATATAAAAAAGTATCAAAATTGAATGTCCAATAATTTGGGCAACAGTTTTCCAAGTATACTAATTTTACGTTTTTCCCAAAAAAGGGTGTTTCCCAAAAAAATTTTAACCTGCGGCGCGCTACCCCCCCCCCCCCTTCCGTTTAAAGGGTAAACTTTCCGCCATACTTCGTTAATTTTTAGGACTACACCCCTGCCTGGAACCAATAATTATAAGACGTTTCATTCGGAACAGGAAAAACTTTTGTTCTCAAAGTTTCTTCTTTTATACGCACTCTGGGAAAGATATATGCAGATGTTATAAGAAAAAATGACCTTGGATTTCTCACAGTGTCAGTCGCATCTGGTAGAGATAAGTTTAGTTTAAACAGAATAATTATGTACTTTAAGTAACAAGTTTTTTTTTACATTTACTTCATTTTAAATTACAAACTTCGCATTGATTGTTATTTAAATATTTCACGTGTTTGACTTTATATACCCTTATATTAATATATTTTTGTATTTTAAGTAAATTCCCAAACTAAAAATATAATCTAATGTAAAACATGGTTATGTATATTGTAATAATAACTTTGATACATAAATCTTCATATTATAACAGAAAATGATTGCAAAATTACCTGACAAATAAATCACATTTTTGTATTTATCCACACAATATGTGATATTTCATTTTATTGTTGTGCTCTTTCATCCTCTACTTTACATTCTAAATTATAGGCAGGTAAAATCATAAATTCTTAAAGCCCTTGCCAACTTACTTTTTTATTATTTAGAATACTAGATTGATAATTACCATATACCTTATTATCAATGAATTAGACACCAACACGTTGATTTTGTATTTATTTTCATTTTGACTATTATATCACGTATCTGACGTCACAATGTACAGATGGGGCCTTGATAGGGGCAAAGAACTTCAGGGAGGGGCTTAAATTTATCACGTGACCAGAGCACGGTGACTGTGATTGGCGGCGGTACATTGTGACGTCAGATACGTGATATAACAGTCAAAATGAAAATAAATACAAAATCAACATGTTGGTGTCTATATCATGGATAATAAGGTATAGTAATTATTAATCTAGTATTCTAAATGATAAAAAAGTAAGTTGACAAGGGCTTTCAGTATAAATTAAGGTATAAAATATCTTTCAAAATAGGTAATAATATAAAATAAATCATTCAAATTAAAATAACTTTGCTTGAAAGATATTATAATATGCAGATATGACTGTGGAGGACCCTTTTCTCTAAGTGTATCTACACACATGGCATTTTTGGTGATCCTGAGATACCATATAATGTATAATTAATAACACAGCAATCAACTCTTTATATTTTATTTTGTTGCTCCATAAGATTCCACTTTTGTTTCAACACGTACTGTTAGAATTAATATTATTTAAAGAAAATAAGGACAAATACCAGCAAAGGCCTTGCCACGTACAGTAAACGTTGCATGGAGAGTCGAGTTCCACGTTAGACCTTGACCTCTCTTTCATGTATTTTTTTATGCCATGGATAAGTGTACAGAATGTACAAAATCTGTAAAGCAGATAAAAGCTTATTGGATCACATATATGGATACAATTTCATCCAGAATACAAATATACCAATATATAAATTTTGTTTTTTCTTGCCATATTGTGTTATTGTGCTACACCAATCCCAAACCCAGTCAAGACATTGTCTTATCGACAGGTAAGGACTTTCCAATTAATATATGGAAAAACACACACAGGCCGGCCCAATTATGGATTGCATAGGGAAGCTCCAAAGATTTAAGTGGTTCTGTATTTTTCCACTTCTCTGGATCTTAAAACGGTATTCTTCGTGTTTAGGAGACTGCTCAAAAACATAAAAATCGTCTGGATTTCTAATGAGGGGAAAAATTGCCTGTCATTATTACTATTTTTTCAATATATTACTTTTCCTATTTTTAATATAATTTACTTATAGAGTGTGTGTGTGTATATATATATATATATATATATATATATATATATATATATATATATATATAGGGTCGGCTTGAGAGCATTTAGCCTGTGGAGCAAATGCCCGAGCTGGCCCGCACTCAACGGGGGGTCTGGGGGCGCGCAAGCCCCCCAGTGTGCGCTGCAGGAAAAAAAATTTAAAAAGGGGGCGTGGCACGTGTTTTTTAACGCTAATTCTGAACTAAATTTGTATTTTTCTTACTTTAAAACTACATGTGAAACTATTTATATTGAGTATAAAATTAAACCATAGTATTTGATATACTGTTATTTACATGAGCTTTGGCCGCCGGAGCTGCTTTAAGAGAAATTAAAAATTATTCTTTAGCAAAAGCCTTAAAAATTTAGTAGACAAAAATGGATGTATATAGAGAAAAATATTTTTTCTACACTGAAGGAATAATTAACTGTAAGAAAGTATTTTTAAAAAATGCAAATGAAATAGGAAAGAAAAAAAAAAACTAGCAAGAACGCTATGTAAGTTTATAATTAGAGCTATAAAAAGTTTGATTTTTTTAGAACGTTTTACTTTAAGCCCGAGTTATAGGCTTAAAAATCAAGCTTTTACATCCAAAAAATGAGCTAAAACTTGGTAACCTTAATATATAAGCCAATGTATAAAAGCAAGCTCTTGAGCTTATGACAAAACAAGCCCGCTTTCCATTGTATACAAATATAATGTTTGTTTAAGCCAAAAGCCGTAAATTAAATTAAAAAAAAAAAATACAAAGTTTGAAATATTATAAAAAATTTAGATTTGTTTTTTCTCGAGTCATTCACGGGTTCAACTTTAGCTGGCTTGTTCTTGAGCTAAAAACCCAGTTTCAACTTTTTTTTCTTGTTTTTATTTAAGGGTACCCAATGATTTTGGCCAGGGCTGGTTTAAATTATTGCAGCTCTACATATTTATAATTCACAAATATGATATAAAAAAAGTGTAATGCTGATGTAAGCCACAGAATTAAGCATGCGTGGGGCTTTATTCGTTTAAAACCAATTAATATTAAATTTAAAAGCTTTTAAAAATATAAAATGATGTACAAACATAATGATTATACGCAAGAAGTAAAGTGAATAAACAAAAATACGAAAGGTTTAAAAAAATACAATAAAATTAAAACTGACAATTTAAGAAAGGTGATGAAGATCTTTCTTTAAAATAATAATAATAACAACAAAATGAAATATATATATATATATATATATATATATATATATATATATATATATATATATATATATATATAAAATGTGCGAATTTGTTCAAACTTCACGTTTTTTTTTTTTTTTTTTTTTTTTTTTCTTCCCCTTTTCTTTATTTTTTTTCTTTAGAACCAAAGGCCCGCAAAGCAAAGGCCCGGTCCGGGATCCCGGACTAAGGCCTTTTGGCAAGCCGGCCCCCCAGAAATTTGATATATTATAAAGAATTATTTGTTAGCAACTTTTCATAGTAAATATAAACTAAAAGCATGTATATTTTTCTACAGTAAATTACTATATTAATATTTCAAATTTTAAATATATTAATAAATTATATTATAATTTGTAAAATTATAAAAAAACATATATATAAAAAATGGTTTTTATCCGTTAAATTTTGGAAATAACATCAGCAGTGTAATAAAATTAACACACAAGATTATATTCTAAAAGTAAAAGTTTATGGCAGGGGTGTTTATTTGTCTCAAAAAACAATTTCAGCTTATAACGGAAAAATTGATTTTGTTTGTTTGTTCTTTGTGGCCCGGACTGACCGTGGCCCGTGGTGTGATCGCACGTACCACAGTCAAGCCAACCCTGTGTGTGTATATATATATATATATATATATATATATATATATATATATATATATATATATATATATATATATATATATATATATATATATATATATATATATATATATATATATATATATAATAGCTAAATGACAAATGAGCAAGTGCCATTTCCACTAGGGACTTTCATTAGTAATATTCATTGTTATTTATTTAAAATGTAAATTAATATTATATAACGTATGTAATGAAATGTGTATTGCGACCTTTTTAATGATTCTAGTCAGTTATGAAACGATTTATAAATAGTGTGAATCAACTCAATTTATTGTAATCAATTCTCTTTAATGTAAGTGCATATCTGTAATTTTATATTTATAATGTAATAAATTAAATACTTAGTACTGCAAGTACCTTAAATGCATCAGCAACAAGCCTGTTTTTGGATGACAAAAAATAAATGAATAAGGTAGTATTTGTTTGCTGCTTTAAAGTATTATGCTAACGGCTTTTGGTTAAGCAAAAACTTATTTATTTATTTGAGGCTTGAAGACCAATCACAGTGCAACATTTGTTATAATTTGAAGAAAAATACCCGTGACAATTCCATTTTACCAACAACCTACATATTTTTGTTGCTTTAAATCATCTCATTTATATTTAAAACGATTTTTTTCCCTCAATGTCACCCAAAAGTTTCTAAATATTATCTTGTTTTCTGCCTAGCTTTTTCATTAAAAGATAGCTTAAAATAAAATAATAAAACATATTCTTTTATGCTCATGATTGCAGATAAATTTATTGAATATATTAAGTTCAACAGAAACCCTAGTTTAATTGTTTCAACTCCATATATGTATTTTGTATACTTATAGTAAAATATAACATGATATTACACAAGTTAATTAATAAATAAACACAAATATATTTTAACAAATTTATAATTGCTATACACCCCTAGAAAAAAATAGTAAAATTTAATAAAATAATAAAAGAGTGGTAAACAAAAACATAAAATATATGATATTAAACAACTTGTGCATGTAATGTGAATGCTTTGTTTTGAAGAACACATTTTACTAGTGATTATTTCTATTCCCAACACCGATTACAAGAATTCTAAATCAGGCAACTGCTACTAACTGAGGGCAGTTGGGTTCACTGCATGCGTTCCTGTTATCCAGCGTACGTGCCTCGTAACGATCAAATAGCAGTGGGCGACGGCAGAATGTGCAAGACTGTAGACAACAAACAATCAAATTAATCATAAAAAATGATGATAATGTGACCAATGCCACTTGTTGGCATGTAATTAATGTAGCATTGTTGGTTTGTACAAGTGGTTAAAAGGCCCAAAAATAAATAGAAGCGAGACTCTTTAACAAGTCACGTACAAGAAACAATCTTTGAAAATATCCTAACAAAAGGTTAATTCTTACAACAATTTGATTTATTATTTGCAATTGATTAGGGGCATATTATCATATACCCTACATATATATATCATATACAATGATTTCAGATTATATTCACATTATCTTTTATCCTCCACCTTAAGGATGGAATTTTTAATTGACGCACAATAACCAAGTCTCACACCACTAAATTACCCACATAATTTTGATCAAGTTTGCAAAAGTTTTACTGACATAAAGTACACTCCACCTAAGGATGTTTGATATTTCTTAAATAGTTACTTCTTTAACCAAAAACTGTCATTTGCAATGGGTAATTAATTAATTAATTAATTTTATTGAGTAAACACACTTGGTGTACAACATAACATAACACATAAATCTTACAAATTTACAAAAATAAAAATAATACCTATTATGAAATTAATTATTAAATGCATTTATTACATTATTATTTTATTCCTGAGCATATGCGGTCAGACTAATGCTGCGCTTAGTACAATTCAGCAAATGATATTGATCGCAATGCTCACCACACAATTTGCATTTACATGAGGTACCACATTTGTGGTACTCTTTTAAGTATGCAACTTTTATGGTGAAAACCATGCACTGCAAATCTAGTGACCATATGCCTATTACTAACATTTGGATTTTTCCAATTAGGATTTTTAAATACTGGGGTATTGTAAAATGACAGGTTTATTTCCTCAGACTTATCAAGTCTTCTCCTGATAAACGTCTCAAATGTAGGGGTTACAGGCAAGTTGAATTGGGATTGAAGTTCTTCAATGGGTGATTATGCAAACTAAAATGTTTCTGGCTACAGTAAGCATTTAATTAGTCATTCTAGCTTTGTAAAGGCCAAGGCAGCGGTCGTTTCTTATCGCAATTTAGGCTCCGCCCCTGGGATAGCGTCCATAAAGTTAGCACAGTCCAAGCTCTTATCGCTGTGATAAGAAAAGGGATAAGAAGGACCGCTGTCCTAGGCTTAAGTACAAAGAGTAATTAAGGCGGGGGGCCATCATGGTTAGGTATGATAAATTTGAAAGAAAAGGTCAGGAGAAACCATCAAGTGCCTTACTATAGTGAAGAGAGTCCCATAGCTTGGTGAAAATCGCTAGCAAGATTTTCACCAAGCTATGTGACTCTTCACTATGGTAAGGCCCTTGCTGCTTTTTTCATCTTCTTCCTTTTTTTTTTTTTTTTTTTTTTTTCCTTTAAATTTATTATTTGTAAGTACAAAGTAAAAACAATACAGGGCCAGTATTGAAAACTCATTCTAAATATTCTTTGTCACAAATTTGTATGGGCAATAAATACATAATATGATTACTGAATATTTCAAGTTATTTGATGTGTGAAATGACAAATAAAGATGATATAGAAAACATTATATACATTGATTGGAAACTTTGGGGACAGAGTTGAACTGATTCCGGTCAGTTTGGGTCTGAGTTAGAAATTATTTTCTAGCACTTGAGGATCCCTGTCAGCTAAGACTTAATCCCCTTTCCCCAATTTTGCAATCTACATATGTTTACTACCTGTGACTGTGTTACTCTTCCCGTTACACTGATGAGCCTTTGGGAAGGCGAAACGTTTGTAACTATTGAGTTATATTTATTGTTATGTAATATATTGCTGTGCTTGCAACCCCCCGCCTCCTACTAAAATTCCTAACTCCTAATTAATTATACATGCATAAAAGTGCTCATAGCCTTGCACGCCTAGCGTGCATAGGGGCGTGCATAACGGCTTGAGACAATATATGGCATGATATATATATTTTTCAAATATATATTTTTTAATCCACTATCGCCATTAGAGATTTTCAGTTGACGCTGCTGCCTGGCGCCAACTCTCATTTGGTTTCTCCCTATCAAATTTTAACGTCACATGTTAATCTTTATTTGTCAATCATATGAATACTGTTGCATTAAAAGAGCAATATACTAAAAGTAAAAATTGCACAACAAATCAATTGTTCAATGACAACAGGCAAATGCATTCAAAGACATATCTCATATTGTCCAACAAAATCTCCATTCTACTTAAGGGGCCGTATATGTTGAAACAGCTACCATAAGCTTAGCATGTAAAAAGACTTTTAGTATTTAAATTCTCTTTTTCAAAATATTATGCAATTTTAATTGAAATTTATGTTGCTGTAATCAGCATAAAATTTTGCTTTGAGCTCTGTTGTTAAAATTTGCATAATATCAATAGATTTTTTAATAATTAATTTCAAAGTTTGATAATTTTTTAGTGAAGTTGTATATTTATTTTAGTGGTAACATTTACTGTCGTCAATAAGTCTGCGTACTGTATATAATACAATAGCACTGCTGCACCTTTGTAAGTCAAAAAGTGCAATAAAAAGTAAGTGAACAAAGAGCAGTTTTTCAATAAAAGGGATTACCTGCTACCTGACAACACGGGACCCAATTATCTTACGCCTCAATTATTTTGGTAACTCGCGAAGTAATTTTTATAGTGAATCAAATTTATTTTAGATGTTACATTTATTAAAAATCATGCATATTTCTTTTTTGATCGAAGTTATAGCTTCATATTAAAGTAATATATTTAAATAAAAACTATTACGTACTATTCATTATTTTTAAGTCACTGTAGTTCAAAATATCGCTAGAACTTCAATCAAAAAAGAAAAATGCATGATTTTTAATAAAACTAACATCTAAAATAATTTTGATTTACTGTGAAAATTACTTCTCGAGTTATCAAAATCACTGACGCGTAAGATAATTGGGTCGTGTTGTCAGGTAGCATTAATCCCTTCCGTTGAAAAACTGCTCTTTTTTTACTTACTTTTTACTGCACCTGTACTATACCTATACCTGAAAATAAATCAAAGTACCAACTTATAAAAATTCGTACTAAATCTATTAACTTTCATTTGCTTCTTTAAAAAATTAATATCTCTATTTCTGCATATTTTAAAAAAAAAATTGTCAGCGCAGCTCAAAGCAGAATTTTATTTGCAATTTAATGCTATAATTTCAAGTTTTTAGATAAAAAATTGACAATATGACAGTTTAAATACGATTTCCCGTGCTATGTTTATGGGGCTTACCAACATATACGGCCCCTTAACGCTTAACCTCAGACGTGGAGGATTTTTTATTTTATTCCCTATTATTATTATTATTATTATTATTTTATTTTTTTTTTTTTTTTTGTATAGGCCTATATTTTTTATTAATTTTCAGCATAAGTCAGTATTACCTTTAATAGCATGTGAACCATAATTCAAATAACTGATGGACAAATTAATTTGAAATTTGGTACACATGCTGTTGATGCCATTACAAACTTATGCTGAGAAAAAAATATACATAGGCCTATATCAAGTCCAAAAAATTGTATAGTAAAAAAATAATAGACCTAATAATAAAAAATCATTAATAAAGAATAGGATAGAATTACCAGCAAGGGTCTTACCACAGTAGAAGTTCTATGGAGAGGTCGAGGTCTAGCGTGGCACAGTATTTTGTTATAAAAAGTTTGTTTTATAACTGAGAGCTTTCATCATGTGTTCATGACATTATCAATCAAAGAAGAAATTTACTTGAGCACATCACTGAACAGTGACTCTTCTCACTGCTTAGTGATGTGCTCAAGTAAATTTCTTCTTTGATTGATAATGTCATGAACACATGACGAAAGCTCTCAGTTATAAAACAAACTTTTTATAACAAAATACTGTGCCACGCGAGACCTCGACCTCTCCATAGAACTTCTACTGTGGTAAGGCCCTTGCTGGTAATTCTATCCTATTCTTTATTAATAATCCTAACCGCGATATTTTTTTCCTTAATTTGATTGCTAATAATAAGAAAAGAGCATTAATATTAAAAAAAATTTATTGATTGTTTAATACTAGCTGTATTACAAATTGTGTATCTGATGATCACTTCATCTTTTTTTTTTTTTTTTTTTTTTTTCCCCTCTACAATTTGTAATTATGATTTTACTTCAACACGAGCTAAAAGTGGACTAAAAAGACTAGACCACTGCTTTTTTTTTTTTTTTTTTTTTTTTTTTTTTTTTTTTTTTGTACACATGTATTATGTATTAGAAAAAAAAAATCCATAAAAATATGCTTTACAGCTCACATGAATACTATATTAACAACAAATCTAAAGATTAAAAATCCTTTATGCTATTATTATTATTTTAATTTTCCCCTCCTATATAAGTCAATATTAATCATACTTACAGCCGAGCATGCCTTGCCAGAGAATGGCAATCCTACTTGCTTCCAAATATAGACAATGTCATCAACAAGTTGATCCATCATTGGTTGGGTATGGTGAGGAGTGGGTGCCAAACGCAGTTTTTCTTCCCCCTTTGGCACAGTTGGGTAGTTAATAGCCTGCACATAGTGACCCCGTTCTTTCAATAGAAGATCTGACACCTGGCTGCTCAGCAGAGGATTGCCAATCTAAACAATAAAATACAAACTTGTCAATATTAACTTCATCAATTATAATAGCTAAGAATAAGTATGCCGACAACCGCTGTGGCCTGTGGTATAACCAACGTTAATGTAAGTAGATGAGTAGATGACTATGTAATCCAAAGAGAATTCCTGCTTAATAGTTTTGTCAGCTGGAGACAAGTATTGTGGGTTAAAATTACATTGATCAAATGGACAAAAAAAGAAATAATAATAATAAAAAAAAACTTCCAGGATAAAATAAATCAAAAAGCAACAAAGGATTGAATAATGATAATATTCTCTTTGGATTACCATTTACCTTGACCAACATAACTTTCACATGTATTTATGTGTGCACTTATGCCTAGGCTGACCAGACATCCCGAATTTGATACCTTTGTCTCGGCTAAAAATTGAAATGTCCCGATTTTTCATAAAAGGAAAGAAAATAAAAAAAAAATAAAAAATAAAAATAAATATATATATACCTATATGTAAAAACACACACATTATGAATGAGTTTATGGTACTACTTTAGGGTAGCATTTTTGTCGTAAAAATAAATTTTATGTCGTTTCTTAGCTTCATAATAAACCAAGGAATCTCTAATCTACTCCAAAAAGTTTCGGCTCAAATCAAATCTTCCGCAAATGAGCCTCAAAGTCTTTGTTTTTAGGGGAGATACGCCCCCTTTAGCATGTATAAGATACAAAACTTCAAGCTCACCATGTGCAAAATTGAATTGATCACCTTCTCAACAAAAAATACTAGAGTGATTTACAGATGATCAACTTTTAATGAATTTGAGATTTAAAACAATTTTTACGGAGAAAAAAAATGATAGAAGATTGAATATTCAATTAAGGTACTACTTTAGGGTAGGAGTGTATTTTTTTTTTTTTATTATGATTTTAAAGAGTTTAGGCCGCTGTACCCAAAAATGAAATCCAAAAAATTTTATCTCAAAAACTCTTGTCACAACAGAGCATCAAAGTACTGCAAAATGCCCCGCCCCCTATGCTAATGAGTCTACATTGGAACCCCGATTTTGACCCACTTTAATTTTTTTTCAGCGGTTAAAAAAACACTACCTTGTTCTTCGTCCTAAATTTTAATGAAAAATGATTTTTCAGATTTTTCTAGAACGAATGTACGGAGAAAAAATATATCGTAAATTGACCCATGTTAATTTGAATATACGATATTCAATAATTTTTTTTCTCCGCGAATGTCCTGTAAAAATCGTTTAAAAAGTCAAAATCATTAAAACTTGAGCTATAGAACACGCTATTATTTTTTGTTTGGAAGTTGATCAAGAAAATTTTTGCAAACAGTGAGCTTGAAGTTTTGTATGTTTTACGTGTTAAAGGGGGCGTAACCCAACGACTTTTAACGCTAATTTACGGAAGATTTGATTTGAGCGGAAACTTTTTGGAGTATAGAGAATTGTTTCTACGTTCATTATGAACCTAAAAAATTATATAAAATTGAATTTTACGACAACATCGCTACCCTAAAGTAGTACCTTAACATGGTTCAATTTGTGATAATTTTTTTCTTGGCAAATTCTTTATAGAAAAATCTGA
>OX439127.1:48086101-48138601 GCA_949318235.1 Ecdyonurus torrentis
GTATTCTACTAGTATAAGAAAACTACGTAGTTTGTTTATTTTTTTTTTTGTTGGAATGGTTATTACTACAATAAATGCTATCTCTGCAACTCTTACATTGAGCAGACACAACAAATTTCTTTCAATTTTATTTTAAGAGTAAGTACAAATACAAATTCTTGCAAATAATGCAATATGCCAATATCACATGTGGGGTTTTTGTTGTTGTGATCATATCTCTGCGATAATCTCAGGTACTGTACTTAATTTAAAATTATTAAAGCCCCTCTCCAGGCCTAGGAACATGTCTTTTTAATTTATTAAACACAAAATGGGATTTGTAAAAATATATTTATTTTGACCCAAAATTCAATTGCAACATCAAAAAGACAAATGAGAAATGTCAACTTTTGCAACCTGCACAATAATCTTTTATGAATTGTGGCCACTCTGACGTCAGAGTAGCACGAAAGTACAGACTTTTCGTGCTCTCTTGTGTGTTAACCTTTGGGTCCAGTTTAAAATTAACACCAGTTTTAAAGGTCCCATTTTGTGTTCAATGATATAAAAAGGCATGTTCCTAAGTCTACAGAGGGGCTTTAAGTATCAATATAACACAAAAATTTTGGTAGACACCCACCTTAACCTCAAACTTTTTTTTTTTTTTTTTAATCCATGGCATTAGTATGAGGAATCTTAAATATATTTTAAAATCAAAATATTTCATGATAAAAATTAACAGCAAAGTCATATAGATCTATATAATATATAGGCCTAATATTAATTAATAATAATTAATATAATTTGAAGTACTAATCAGGCAGTACTGGTACTATACATACTGGTACTGTTAACCATGCATAGTTTACAAACTAAAGCCCTTGAAAATTTCCTAAACATATACTCAATGAATGCCGTTGTTACTTAAGTCTTGAAGGCTGTTATAGTATACCGTCAAATGGGGTGACTTTGGTCAAATTTTCAAAAATTATTTACTCCCTAACTAAAGCTCATAAAAACATGAAACAAAAACTAAAGTAAAGCTTGATTTTAGCATTATCTTTGTTTGAAGTTTCTATGAGCTTTAGTTTAATTAATAAATTTTGAAAATTTGGTCAAGGTCAGTCCACTTGATGGTACTTTTAGCTGTTGTGTTGCAGGCCAGTAATTTAAGTAGATAACTTATGTAATCCAAAGAAGATTCCCGCTGAAAAGTACTGGTCAGCTGCAGAGGTGTTGGTCACAATCACATTAATCAAAGGGGCAACAAAATATAACTTCAAGGATAATAAAAAAAAAAAAAAAAAAAAAAAAAAAAAAAACAGAACAGAACATTGAATAACAATGTTCTCTTTGGATTACCTATCTATAGAAATATCTTACAGGCTAGCTGTTTCCAGTTTTATTTCTCTATATTGTAGCCAATGCCTCCGCACTAGAATACGTGACCTCGGTACATCGTGACCTTGTCAGCACCATGCATACAAGTAAAATATACAGCTGTAGTTGCAGTGCAAGCCCAGTGCTAGTATTGTTTGTAAGCTTTTCTGAATGTTAGGACTATTTAAAACGGGAGCGCGGAGGCATTGATTGCAGTTTCTTTGCTTTACAAACTAATACCTACATAATAGCCTTTTTTTCATCAAAATCAAATAATAATATATACTCTACTGGTTTTATTCTAGCTATTTATTATTAAATTACCTGCGTGCAAAGGTGCTAATTTTGTGGAATGGATGATGTTAAGATAACCAGCCAAAATCTTACTCTGGCGGAGAATCTGAAACAAAAATAAAAAATTAATCTGCAAGTGCACAATTTAAAGCATAAGTAGCATAGTTGCCATTGGCTACTAAATTTACATGATCAAAGAAACATGTGCTCGTACACTATATTAATCTCTGACATTGTTTATATTGAGAATATGCAACGGAACTAAACTGCAATGTATCACAGTAATGTACGGTACAATACAAGTCACCAAGTTACAGCTATAAGAATGAAAACTGAAATTAAATGGAGTAGAGACTACAGTTCTAGGTAGAGTTATCTTTCTTGTCTTATCTGATCTTTATTTATAGGGGCGGGAAAGTTATAAAAGTTTATTCTACATGAAATTTTAGAAATTTATAACCCCATATAGCCTTCAAAGTGCATTTTGTGGGATTTTTTATCCATGTAAAAATAATTGGTACATGCGTATATATTAGTATACTATGAGTATAGTATATATGAGTATACTCTAATAAATATGTTCATGTACCAGTAATGTAATAATATGTATTTTTGTGTATATACCGTATGTAGTTTATACACATTATTATTTAATTCTTTATGCATGAACTATGTATCGTTTAAAAAAAAAATCAATTTACTTTATTCATACATTAACGTTGTAATATTACGTATGATTGAAACCCAATTGTCGGAATGATAATGGCTTTATGGACTATTTAAATGGAAAAGGTCGATTCCAAATTTTGGGCACTTTGAGTACATTGAGTAAAGTCAAGCATTATTTTTTATGCCACCATCAAATCAAATCCTATCCAAAGTTTCAAGTCTCTATAGGGTTATTGGCTATAAGTTTCTTCTTCTTCTTCTTCTTCTTCTTATAAGGTTCATTAACACACCTGATAAGTTTCTTATTATTATTATTATTATTATTATTATTATAAGGTTCATTAACACACCTGCCAACAATTGGGAAATTCCAAAAACTGGGCCTCGACCATTTGTACTGCATATACATATTATTATATCAATACACTGTTATGTATTATGTACATAATATATTATGTATGTATGTATGATGCATTATATATTATACATATCATAGTAAGTACAATATGTAACATTATGTATCAATATATAGTTAAGCCCTGTTCGCAATTAGCTTTTTCTAATTATTTGATTAAAATAGCAAGCATTAGCTTAAGCTAATGCATGAGTTAGCATGAGTTAAGTTAGTTAACTAATGCATAAGTTAAGCATGTAGCTCACTTAACAATTCCACTTAGAAAAAGCTATATTGTGAAAAGGCATTACCATTGATGAATTTTTTTTTTAATAAATTTTACTGGCTTAAAGCTAAGTAAAATAAGTATTGTTTATTTAGTATACAGTATATATGCCCTCATTTTTCTGGCCTCAGTGCAGTTGGTTTACATATATGTATGTATACATAATATGTATGGTAGATATGCCACTTTTCGGCCACTTCCACTTTTCAGCCACTTTGAACTTTGAAAGCCTATAATAAAAAATTTAAATGGACCAGGGGCAAATTTTTTGAATAATTAGCTCCAGAAAACCTTAGCCAGTATTGTGTTAAAAATTGAAATGCTTAGCCTCGTAGGATTTTTTTTTTTTTTTTTTTTTTTGTTAAATTATTAACTCGGCGAGAACTTAAAAATTGCAAAAATTTACGCTTCTTCTAATGTTATGCAAAAACATCATATCAGCACTTCAGGAAAATAAGGATCTAGTTACAAATTCTTGACAGCCATCTCAAACCCACTGAATCTATAGTATCTCAGCTAAGTATTAACCACCATAAATCTTAAGTTGGCCTTAGCCAATTTTTTTAAGACTGAATATAAAAGTGGCCGAAAAGTGGACACGATGTTTCGTACCGGTGTCACTTTTCGGCCACCTAATTTGCTAAGTTCAATATTTTTTCCTGTCAAAACTGTAGATTTGAAATCAGGTTTGATCACCTGAACTTGCTCTGGGGACAACATAGTTTTAGTAAAAAATAAGAAAACAGTTCTGAGAACCATAAGTCGTTGCCAAAGACGGTCCAAAAATCCCCAACCCAACATTCGTTATTAAGTGAAAATTGCAACTTTTTTTTTCTTCAAAGGGGGAAAAAAATACGTAATTTTTTTAATGTACAGAAATGTTCCTCATAGCACCAGACAGAACAGTGGGTGGCAGAGAGGTGGTAAAAATAAAGCCAGCTGCATAGCTTCGAATCATATCCACTAGTTTGGAAGAGCCAGCAATATAACCTCCAACATTGCCAAATGCTTTTCCTGAAGAAAAAAAAGTTGAAGATTTAAGTGTAAGACCTGTGCTGCATAATAAATAAATAAGTTTATTGCTCAGGATTACATACAAGTAATATAGATCTTGTCAATGATAACAGGAAATTAAGAATTCTATCCTTTTCCAGCTGTCTGTGATTGTCTATAGCACCCGTATAGCACCCGAGCTCCAATAACCGAGCACCCCATAGAACATATATTTATATAATATATAGTGTGTGCTAGTTAGCACGCACAGTTCAAATAAAAATTACATATTATGTATGTACTGTACGCCGCATATAGGTACGAAATCATTATGTAATTTTTATTTTTTATTCGCATGCACCTAGGGGGTAAAAGGCGTTTTTCAAAATAATAAATGACCCTACATATGATCATACATTTAGTAGGCCGGGGCCTTCATGATCATTAAAACCAGCTGTGTAGTTCAATAATACACGAAATACATTACATATATTATGATCATATATGTATGTATTATACGTATGTATAAATAATAATATGTAAGTTTTGAAATGAAATAATCATATTCAAGAAAAAAAAAAAAAAATCCAGTCTCCGCCAATATGTATAATTATAGCAAATTATCTTTCAATGACTGAATGAAGTTATTGGAACGTGATACAATTTCAAAATTTAATTATGATAAATACCTTTGACCGAACAGCTGCTGAAAAATTAAAGTAACGTTGACGTGAATAAGAGCCTGCAGAGCCACCAATATGTTACACCTTTCTTCTTTTCTGCTTATTTCTACCAGATCTTTGCTACCTTCCACGTTACGTTACACCCACTCAAATACGTAATGCACGAACTGTTCGCCAGTTCACGGAAAAAAAAATAATAATAAAAAGGAGGAGGGAAAACGAAGAAGGTCGATCGCATTTGGCAGCAGTTCGGCTTTTTCTTTTCTGCACGAAACACATTCGGGAATGAACGATTCCAAGCCGAACATCTCCGGTTTTCTTGTCCGCCAATTGCGCGCGAAGACTTTTAAAAGTTATAAAAGTTCTTTTGCAATGTCCCACAGCCACAGCAATGTCTCTCAGACAGTATCACAGTATGGTACAGTAGTCCATCTCCTATAGCGGGAATGTCAGATCGAATGCGCGCCATAATTCCGACTGGGTGAAGGTGGCAGAACTAGAAGCCGTAATTTGAAGTAATGTTACGTGTAGTTCTGACAACTTCACCCAGTCGGAATTATGGCGCGCATTCGATCTGACATTCCCGTGAGACGTAATGCTGTTCGTAAACCCTGTTCTCTGCACCAAAAATGACGATCGGCTATGGTTATTCAAATGGAATGCGCATTTTTTGGTGCAAGAGAACAGGGTTTGCGAACAGCATTAATATATTATACAGTGTAGCTAGGTTATCTCCTATACTGAGAATTTCAGATCAATGCGCGCGACTGGGTGAAGCCTGCAGAACTAGAGGTGTATAACATTACTTCAAATGGCGGCTTCTAGCTCTGCAGCCTTCACCCAGTCGCAATTATGGCGTGCATTTGATCTGACATTCTCAGTATAGGAGATAATCTATGCTATATACTGTGGCAATGTCCATTACGTGTCTTTTATTCCAACTCTTGGCTGATTTTTTAGACACGCTGTTTTAAATTTCCCTTCTAGGGAACACTGCGATACGCATGGGGGCAATTTGAACTATTATAAGATAAGGCTTGATAAAGCTGACTAAAGGTCAGAAACGATATAATGTATGACGTAAACAGAGATAACTACTCGGAATTCTTGCGCTCAGGTGACAACAAGACCTCAAACCTTTGTAAAGCAGTATTTGTAATATAGTAGTATTTGGCTGCCAATCGCGGCGCTTTAGTGTAAACTTGAATCATGCTTGTCTACAAATTTATATAGGGAGTCGGAAGACATGAAGGGACATTGATATCGCATATATTTATTATTATATTAATTAGTGCTCCACACTTTGATGATATAGAGTGGTTGCATTCATATTAAAGTCGACGCCATATTTGAGCACTAAAAACAACATTGATGGCATAAGAAAATAACTCATTTTGCTAAGTTTAAAAATACTAAGCAATATTTTTGAGTGCATTGATGTTTTTAACAGGTTGAACTATAAGTATCTCAATTAAATATATGTGAGAAAAATAAACAGAACAAAAAAAAAAAAAAAATGACCGATTTCCCTTAGAAAATATATCCAAAAACGAATTTTGTCCTGTGCTGAGCAGTTAATCGTCGCTCCAGGCTCCAGTATGGCGTCGAAGTGCATTAAATATGACGTCATTTGGATACACCCTAATATATGTGCATTAATTGTATAAGTGTACACACGTAATGTGATGAGATAATATATTTTACTACTATTTGAATTTAATATTTTTTTTTCTCACAGCTTGAAATAAATATGCAATTTCAGTGCGACTGAATTGAATTGAATGGTCAACTATTATCACAATCATAATGTGTTATATTAAAAGGGTGCAATCATTGATTTTTTAATACAATCAATAAAAGGTTGCGCTTCGACGCATGCTTCCATTATAAATAATATAGCGTCGAAGCGCAAAAGCTTAGGAAAAAGTAAGTATATTAATATCATTTTTCACCAACTAAACACTTAATAAATGCATTCACATTATATTGGTGGTTTTATATATAGATTATAATTAAATATGAGCAATTAAACCATAGACATAGATTATAATTAAATATGAGCAATTAAACCATGACATCTATCCTGCTGGTGCTGATTGACTAAAGGATTTAGTCAAAGGTTAAATAAAAGATTAAATTAAAAGGATTAAATGTTAATTTAATGTTAATATTGAAATTCGCGCGTTAAAAACCTGGTTAAGAAGAACGTAAAAATGACGAAAGTGTCTTCTAGAGGGGCGTGGTAGGCACTTTTTAGAGGGGAATTAATCGCTGGAATGTAATTAATAAAGGTAAATATTGACTCAATGGAATCTACTAATTATACTCTTTCTAAAAATGTGCTCAAAACAGGGTCTTAACTTTATGGAAACTTCCTCATTTCACTCACATCCGCTTCCGTTTTGAAGTACTGAGCATGCGTATAGTAAGTATATAGAAACGAAAGCGGATGTGACCGAAATCGCTTAAAGTCAGCCTCAAAATAGTTGTTCCTGTATTAGTCAATAATATATTCGTCTCACTCAAACATAGTGCGCTATATACCATAATCCATAATAATATGCAACCATTCGATGAATATATGTATATAGGGTCTATGCATTCATGTTAAAGTTAACGCCATGTTGGATAACTCAATAACATGGGTGGCATAGGAAAAAAATCGTTTTGCCAGTATCAAATCACTATACAATATTTTTGAGAGCATTGATGTTGTAAATATGTTGAATTAATATCTCAAGTATGTGAGAAAAACAAGAATACCCTAAATTTAACCGATTTTTTAAAGAAAATTGGCTTAAATGAAGTTTTTCCTATGCTGAGCAATATTATTCGCTACTCCAGTATGGCCTCCAAGCGCAATAAATATGACGTCATCCGCATACACACTATATAATAAATACTGCTCTCAAACTTTATTTTTGTGACATGCACATCGCACATCGATGATGCTGATGACGATAACACTGATACCTATATATTTATGTGTATGTAGAATGTGTGTGTATGTATGTATATATATATATATATATATAATCAATTAATTGTATATATTATAGTCTCTGAATAATAAAATTTAAAATAATGAGGAAGGTGAATTGAAATTTTTTTGTTGAGTTTATGATATTTTTGGAAAGAGCTTTAAAAAATTTTGAGGCAGTATTTTTTCTTAGCACGATTGGAGCATGCGAAGTATTTTTAATAATTTTTTGAAAATCGACCTAAAAAGCCTGTGACGTCATCAGTCCACTTTTTTCTCGGCAAATACTTTTTTTTTTTTTTTTTTTTCTTGCCTTATTGTATTATCGTATACAACAATCCCAGTCCCAGTCAAGACATTGTCTTATCGACAGGTAAGGACTTTCCAATTAATGGAAAAGCACACACGGGCCGGCCACGGCCTATAAGTACACAGCCCGGCATTCGCCATGACAGCCTAGAGAAACCGTGGAAACATCTAGGCAGGCTGGTCGGTGCAATCACATCAATCATGCACCTCCCGAATACTGTGTGCGTCGTCATGGAATGCATGTAAACATGTTCGAGGTTCAGTAACCAGTTTAATGAAATCAGCTCATCCTCAGGATTTCAAAAAACTGGCTACTGAACCTTCTACGGTCAATACTTTCCGAAATAAATGCCCAATTGATGACGTCACAGGCTTTTTAGGTCGATATTTTCAAAAATAAATTAAAAATACTTCCCATGCTCCAATCGTTCTAAGAAAAAATAAAACTCCTCAAAATTTTTTAACGCTCTTTTAAAAAATGTTATAAAAAGTGGGGGTTAAAAAAATTCATCTTCCTCATTCTGTTGATACAATCTTGCTGTTGCAAAAATTTATTGCTCAATATTACAATTGTAGCATTTTATTATTATTTCAAACATGCTTGGCTTGGCTGTCAAACTTATGATAATAATATTATAATTAACAATATTGTAACTGTGTATATTATACAGTATACACACCGGATATCAAATTCACGATCACTATAACAAGCACACTAGAACTAACAAAACTAAAAGCTCAGAGAAATATGCTTTCTCATTTTTTTTTTTTTTTTTTAATTAATGTCCATATAATAGCTAATTTTCAAGACTTGTGATACTGATACTAATGCTAATGCCTATATTTTGATATGCTATAAGCTCTATAATATCAATCTGTATAGCGATGAAATCAATATTTTCTTTAATATAATATATGCTACGTACACAGGATTTTGTGATAATATTTTTTATCATTCAAAAACCCGCGCTAAATGTGCAATGTTATTCTTATGAAGAAACACACGTGCTGGATTTGAATGGTAAAATATATTATATCGATTCTGTACGTGTACAGTGTTTTGAAGGAAATTAATCACGTATATAGTTTGATCTCAAAAAACATAAAATAATACTTAACGAGGAAATAAAAAAGTTTATTTATATTATCTCATTGATATACACAAATATTTCAAACTTTTGTTGTGAATTACTCGTTGAAAACAGCCTGTATAATAAAAATGAAAAGTAGAAATAAGATAAGTTTTCAAATACAGAATACAGTAAATTACATTTTAAGCCTGCTTTCTAAGCAAAGATCAGCATCAGCACTGTGAAATTCAAAATTTAAGTGTCCTGTGAGCTGTATAATATAGTGACACATTATGCAATATCTGTAAATTCATTTATTATTATTACGGTGTAGAGAATAAGTTATATCACAACCAAAAACAATTGGACACGAAACACTAACATAATTATGTTGCAGGCTTTGGGCTTGGTTTGATCTCTTATTTATTATATATATATATATATATATATATATATATATATATATATATATATATATATATATATATATCAAAGTATAATATATAAATATTTGAAAATATTTATCTAGCACTATAACACCATCTGAGACGAATCATATAAATGCAAATAAAGTCAAACAGTTAAAAGGGACGACGGCGGCCGGAATCGAACCGACAACCTTTGGATTTGCGCTCCACTGCTCTGACCATTGAGCTACAGCGGCGTCCAATTCTACCTTGATTCTTTACTTGCATTTACACAATTCTTATGACGACAACGGTCGCCTTATTGGCTGCCTGAGGGCACCTGTTTTTTTACAAACCAGCCTCTCTTTAAACAGCTGACTCCCCTCTTGCGAGGGGAAATTTACCCGTGCGGCGGGATTTATGTGTGTAAACTTCAAATGATATAGTTTTCCTTCACTACACATAGTGTAGATCAGAACTCCACGAGATGGCGATATTTGTATCAAAGTATAATATATAAATATTTGAAAATATTTATCTAGCACTATAACACCATCTGAGACGAATCATATAAATGCAAATAAAGTCAAACAGTTAAAAGGGACGACGGCGGCCGGAATCGAACCGACAACCTTTGGATTTGCGCTCCACTGCTCTGACCATTGAGCTACAGCGGCGTCCAATTCTACCTTGATTCTTTACTTGCATTTACACAATTCTTATGACGACAACGGTCGCCTTATTGGCTGCCTGAGGGCACCTGTTTTTTTACAAACCAGCCTCTCTTTAAACAGCTGACTCCCCTCTTGCGAGGGGAAATTTACCCGTGCGGCGGGATTTATGTGTGTAAACTTCAAATGATATAGTTTTCCTTCACTACACATAGTGTAGATCAGAACTCCACGAGATGGCGATATTTGTATCAAAGTATAATATATAAATATTTGAAAATATTTATCTAGCACTATAACACCATCTGAGACGAATCATATAAATGCAAATAAAGTCAAACAGTTAAAAGGGACGACGGCGGCCGGAATCGAACCGACAACCTTTGGATTTGCGCTCCACTGCTCTGACCATTGAGCTACAGCGGCGTCCAATTCTACCTTGATTCTTTACTTGCATTTACACAATTCTTATGACGACAACGGTCGCCTTATTGGCTGCCTGAGGGCACCTGTTTTTTTACAAACCAGCCTCTCTTTAAACAGCTGACTCCCCTCTTGCGAGGGGAAATTTACCCGTGCGGCGGGATTTATGTGTGTAAACTTCAAATGATATAGTTTTCCTTCACTACACATAGTGTAGATCAGAACTCCACGAGATGGCGATATTTGTATCAAAGTATAATATATAAATATTTGAAAATATTTATCTAGCACTATAACACCATCTGAGACGAATCATATAAATGCAAATAAAGTCAAACAGTTAAAAGGGACGACGGCGGCCGGAATCGAACCGACAACCTTTGGATTTGCGCTCCACTGCTCTGACCATTGAGCTACAGCGGCGTCCAATTCTACCTTGATTCTTTACTTGCATTTACACAATTCTTATGACGACAACGGTCGCCTTATTGGCTGCCTGAGGGCACCTGTTTTTTTACAAACCAGCCTCTCTTTAAACAGCTGACTCCCCTCTTGCGAGGGGAAATTTACCCGTGCGGCGGGATTTATGTGTGTAAACTTCAAATGATATAGTTTTCCTTCACTACACATAGTGTAGATCAGAACTCCACGAGATGGCGATATTTGTATCAAAGTATAATATATAAATATTTGAAAATATTTATCTAGCACTATAACACCATCTGAGACGAATCATATAAATGCAAATAAAGTCATAATAAATAAAGTTATATATATATATATATATATATATGTATATATATATATATATATATATATATATTATATATATATATATATATATATATATATATATATATATATATATATATATATATATATATATATATATATATATATATTTTTATATATATATATATATATATATATATATATATATATATATATATATCCGCTTATATACAAGCGGATTTGCCTTAAATGCTTAAATCTCCTCAGAGTTACCTCGACTTTATTTTCAAGAATCGTTAAAAATCATTTGTTAGAATTCTTTCTCCTACAATCGGTATACAAAACATACATCTGCTACAAGAAAAAAAATACAATGACAATGGTATATGATAAAAGAAATAATTATCAAACTTACGTATTACGATATCACATTTTTAAAATACCACTTTACAGAAACTTGTAAACTGGACTGCATGAGGAAGTTTTAACAAACATAGAATGACCACAAGCTTTATACTTTTCCGAGTTCCTTCATTCTTTCATATTTCTTACTTTATATAATGATGTTATTATAGAATAACTTGAATAATGTTATGATATTAATGAATGATTTCAAACAGGTATTTACGCTGATATATTTTGGTCCTAATGTATTAATTTTGTTTTGTGTGTATCATGTATATGTGTGCTTTGTATCAATCGAATGATATATTCAAATTAACTAATAGAATATAATTGATTTATTTACTCATTTGAAATTCGTAAATGTTATTTACGTATACGAGAGTTATTAATTATAATAATTATTATATTATGAATACCAATATGTAGATCAGAATAGTTGTGCCACCAGCTACATACCAATATTACATCATGAAGGTTTATGCGCGAAGGCCTTGACATTTTTAAGACTATATATACTTTTATTTCATTTACGTAAAACAAAAAGCTTTTAAAATAATAAGCAAAGGGAGCTCATAGTCATTGAAATATATTAAGAAATATATTTGAAACACGCAAATCCCTTTGCTATATACGTTACGTAAAACTGAGGCCTATGGATCACGAGACTTTTACTATACATATTATAAAATATTATATGCTCGCACATTCTATAGCTCTCTCGATTCCTTTCTCTTAAATTTCTGGTAGGTAATTACACAAGTGAATGCAAATACACTCAAATACTAAATATAATATATAAGTGAAATAGGGAGGAATATATAATCCACTTATTTGGTTCAACCTAGGAAGTTGCAGGCACATCGTTTAAATAATATAATTAACAAATAACAAAAAATAGCTGCAATAGTATAGCAGTTAACCTGCACATTCATTCATTTGATAATTTATAAAAAGTAGAGTATATTTAATATTATAGCATATAAAACACAAAAGTTATTATTATTATAATAATTTTTTTTTAATTTGGTATTATAAGTTGTTTATTTTTATAGAGAGACAAAATTTACAGTCGAAAGTATAATATAGTTAAAGTTTCAAACATAAAAACTGGCTGCTTAAGAATAAAATCAATGGTACAAATTTATTGCAACTTTTAATTGGTGCGTTCATTGCAAATGTCTAAACTCTAAAGAGTGGTTAAGATTTTTCATTATAACTATTATTAAAAAAAAAAAAAAAAAAAAAAAAAAAAAAAAAAAAAAGAAGCCTTTACTTTGCGTACTCGCGTTTGTTTATTTGTTTATATATATTTATTTATTGCTGTGCATTTTGTTTGTTTAATGCAACTGTACATGAATTGTATACATGAATAAAAATGAAGAAGTAAAACAGCAAAAAGAAAAAAAATGGTGTAAAATGTGCAAGTATACAGCATCTTTATCCAAAAAACTACCATTTTAATTCCATTAAGCCATGTATATTATTCTAATACCTCTGCGTTCACATGAGGCATTATTTTCACTTTTTATTGTATGCAATCTGAATTAAAGCATAATTATGATCCTTAAAGAGCGCTATGTATGGATGACCTATAATATCGGGTATAATATATTGGTATTGCACAAACATGTGTTGCACTTGCATTCTAAAT
Organism: Ecdyonurus torrentis; assembly: GCA_949318235.1. Lineage (NCBI taxonomy): Eukaryota > Metazoa > Arthropoda > Insecta > Ephemeroptera > Heptageniidae > Ecdyonurus > Ecdyonurus torrentis. The sequence goes on from OX439127.1 coordinate 48,099,428, forward strand.
AACACTACAGCATAGATACAAAAAAGTCAAGATCAATATCTTTTGAGATTGGGCTTCAAACGATATTGTAACTATTCATTGCAGTGCATGCTTAACCTGGGGAAAAACACTATTAGATGAGGAGTGACAAATAAAAAAAAAAAAAGTCTGGGATAAACATTATTCTCATGTATATACAGTATACGAGTTGCAAGACCATGAAATGTTAAATTAATAATGCTGTGCATGAGAAAAGGGCCTGTATTCTGCAACTTATTTGTTTGTTTGTAATATTTTATAATTAAATATCTCCTCATCGCAACATTTGATCGCATTTAAGTGTTAAAAAAAGAAGAAGAAGAAAAAAAAAGGAAAGAAAGAAAGAAAGAAAGAAAGAAAGAAAGAAAGAAAGAAAGAAAGAAAGAAAGAAAGAAAGAAAGAAAGAAAGAAAGAAAGAAAGAAAGAAAGAAAGAAAGAAAGAAAGAAAGAAAGAAAGAAAGAAAGAAAGAAAGAAAGAAAGAAAGAAAGAAAGAAAGAAAGAAAGAAAGAAAGAAAGAAAGAAAGAAAGAAAGAAAGAAAGAAAGAAAGAAAGAAAGAAAGAAAGAAAGAAAGAAAGAAAGAAAGAAAGAAAGAAAGAAAGAAAGAAAGAAAGAAAGAAAGAAAGAAAGAAAGAAAGAAAGAAAGAAAGAAAGAAAGAAAGAAAGAAAGAAAGAAAGAAAGAAAGAAAGAAAGAAAGAAAGAAAGAAAGAAAGAAAGAAAGAAAGAAAGAAAGAAAGAAAGAAAGAAAGAAAGAAAGATTTGTAAATCATAATACGTTTCAAATACATTTGAAAAGAAAAAATCTGCTTAAGCTTAAACATGAGTTTGACAATAAAAATCATCAAAAATATTTTTTGTTGCATGAAATCTTGAAACTTGTTAAAAATTAAATTGCATAACAATTAAAAATATTTGTATATATATTTTTTTCTTTTTAAGAGTTCAATACATTCATTTTGATCATGATCTTAGCTAAAACTGACCATATTATATGTTTCTAACAGAGTGTGCTATAGTTTCAATTAATACGCTGTTGTATATAAATGCGCGTGATTAAAAACTGCAAATAATACACACATACACACACACACACACATATATATATATATATATATATATATATATATATATATATATATATATATATATATATATATATATATATATATATATACTACACACATACTATACTACACCATCACCAATATAAGAAGAGAGGTTATTACAACCGGATGCACCCCTTTTTCTGACACAATTTTCCCCAGATAACGCTAAAATTTTACAGGTGATCAATGTAATATTGAAGTTAATACGTGTTAAATTTTATTTCTATAACTTGATTAGAATCCGAGAAAAGGGGGTGCATCCGGTTGTACTAACCTCACTTCTTATATTGGTGGTGGTGTATACTACTATACATATATATAATATACACATACATGCATACTGTATCTACGAGAATTATGACAAAGTCAACTTTATTTTCTCACTTAACTGAAAGTGAAGTAAGAGCTTGATTTTCAAGCTTTCGCAGCGCGCGACGCACGGGCATTATCGTAAATCAGGTTTAAAAATCCATTATTAAAACGATTTCATTTGTTAAACGAGCTTTTGATAAGATTTCTATTAGATTATTCTTATTGATAAAATTTATATTTATCATCACTCTACCGTAAATATATACATGACACTGCCACACACACATACACTGTCACGTATCGATAAAAACTTGGGTTTTAATAATAATTGCATGGATATTAAATCATTTTGATTAAGAATTATGTAATTTTGTTATGAGGTTAAAATATTATAAACTATACATTTCAACTTTTATTTTTTATGTATATTATATGTTATGACCTACTTTGATTCGGAAAAATATTTTCATTGTTCAATAAATTTAGGAAAATTTAATATTTTTATAAATAAAATAGAAGATTGCAGGCAAATATATTAAATGCACATTGAAAATATTGCACTATGAGTGAATATTATCCCATAGGTTATGTGAAAAGAAAAGAAATAAATATTTCGAGAAAGAAAAATCTCATTTGCATTTACGATTTGACTAAAAAGTATTTTTGCTATACGATTTAAATAAAATTTAAAATAAAGTTCATCTTATTCATCAAGTTACTATTACGTAAAAAATAATGCTGTTTTTATTGCTACGATATTTTCATGTTGGAGTAATTAAATCACTCGCGGTTCTGTGGAATTAGATGTTTTCTGATATACTGCATTATCATGATAGCGTCCATTGTCTACTCCAACTGGCTCACACATTACAATATTTTCAAAGTGCATTAAATTTGATCGCATGAAACTATAATACGTTTAATGGAGATTACATGGCATTAAGTTGATTTCACATTGACAATGCTGCACCGTGCTAACAGGCTATTATATCGTTTCAAAATTAAACAATAATATATATCCTATAATTTTTCCACCTACACAAGACCGTAAGAAATCAACCCGCAGACAATCCAATCTCAATATAACAGGTTATTAAAAGGAACCTAACACACCTGCATGGCATACCCTTTACAATATATGACCTGAATGATTTGCTATTAATTAAATTTCATATTATATCATGCCAGAACACTATATGCCAATATTATGGATACTATTTCTATAAAGTGAGAGCTCACACAAGAACATTTTTCATCTTCCTTTAAAATATTAAAATTGAATTCTTTGAATCACAAATTATATTATATATCAAGGTTTATACATATAAACCTTGATTGTATTATAATATATGTGTACGATATATTAATGCAGTTTGCTGTATAATGAATAATAACATATTTTTAACTATATATACAATGTGATGCAAAAAAGCTTGCACGAGAGAACGTCATAATAGGCATTTTGATAATGCAATTGGTCAGCAAAATACTTTTACAATCAACATAAAATAAAAATAAATAACACAATTTTATTTTCAATGTAAAAAAGCGATTCAACTTAAGCTGAGCAAGTGCATTATCAAAATGCATATCATTGTACGAGACTCTTTTGTGCAAGCTATTTTGCATACTATTTGGCTAAAGTGTTATTATTTGCTTCAGAACTTCGTGATTATAAAAATTCAAATAACTCTGCATAGTGCATAATATAGCACTTTACTATAATGTATGAACGCAAATACAAATATGAAACATAAATTTGTAAATGAAAATGATAAAAATTGCACCCCAGAAAATGTGTTTATCTATAAATAATAATGAAAAAATTATGTTTTGTTTTTTTCCGAAATATATTATGGCAAAAATTTATAATAATTAAAGTATATAAAAAGTTCAAAAAGGAGGGGAACTTTTTCATTGAACATGCAGTTATGTGTTGTGTTATTATATATTATATATATATATATATATATATATATATATATATATATATATATATATATATAAATAATAGTGAGCGCTTTTTTAATTTTGGTGAAATAACTAAAATAATATTATGGTTTGCAAGTTACCTGGGCAGTGTCACAAACAGACCACATGGCAGTTGACACAGTAGAGATCCAAATAACAGTCAGTTATGTACAGTATGGACAGTGGACACTGAGTGTTTCTGAGTTAAAGTAACGATTGCGCAGTGCTCGATGTTGGTGGTGTAGCTCCCTGGAGAGGCTCACACTCACTGATGCCGTGACTTCAAACTCCGCGCTACCGCCGTCTGTATCAGGACGTCAAACCACAGCACAGATTACAAATAAAACTCAAACTTGCTGTATAGAGTAAAGTAAAGTGACTTAGCGGCTCTTTAGCTGCATATGTTTTGCGGGCCGCGAGATTGAAAAGTGGGGCGATCACCGTCTAATAGCCCTCATATACTTTCTCTTCCCAATGATATTATTAATTGTATATAGGTATAGGATATAAAACATGATGAAATAATAGCTTTTAATTATGTATTGATAGCATTTGTTATTTTCCATACGGAAAAGTGGGACTTAGTTTTGTTTTAAGCATTGCACGGTGTGTATATATATATATATATATATATATATATATATATATATATATATATATATATATATATATATATATATATATATATATATATATATATATATATATATATATATATATATATATATACACACACACACACGATACACCGCATATGTGACGACAATAAAAATTAGACAAAAGCAATGTGAGACGAACACTCATATATTGGCAACCACTATGAGTCATTTAACTTCACGTCTATTTTTACAATGCTCTTCGGTATAATATATGAACTTAACTAAGTCACCACCTTTGGCATTTCATTTACCTATAAAAGTATATTTATGCTGTATTATGCTGTACATACATACGGTATTTCGCAATAATTAAACCCACAACATTTTTAGTAAAATGCAAATATCAACAAATATTAAGAAAAACAAAGTAAATTATAATTTATACAATCCCATTTTTTAGTATATATTGTAATAATATCACTATATATAAAATATGAAAGATAAGAATAGAGCGCACTGTTTACCGGCCATGCGTATAAAATAGAGTATAATAATTATAACAACAAATTTCCGTCAAATTTTGCACCTACATGGGGGAAGATTTAAAGCGCCCTTTAAATTTAAAGTTGCTCTTGGACCATCCCCATGTATTTTGATTTGTAACATAATAATAATATACATTAGTGTGTAGTTCCCGCAGGAATGATTCATATTTTTAATTTTAATATTTTTTTATTGTTACATTATTTTCTTGGAATCTGGCTTGATTGATGAGAATTGTAACCTCATGTCTGCTTTCTGCATCAAGTCTGCTTATTCTAAATTTTGTTTTTGTACTAGAGAAAATACTGATTCACTAGGTGGTTGGGAAGTGCGGGTTCTTAATTGCACGCGTATTTTGAATTTTTGATAAAATTCAGACCAAACTGTTGGAAGCTAGGTTACATGCAGGGGACCTAAGCCTTTTTTTTTATTATTTATTTTTTAACCTTTTTTTTTTTTTTTTTAATATAAATTAAATACATTACTCAACAGAATGATACACGTAAATTTAGCAAGCATTTCATTGATGATGCTACTTTTATTTCTTACTTTTTTTTTTCTTAGAGCAATTGATTGTGTCTCTGTATATTATAATATTTATATATATATATATATATATATATATATATATTATACACACAGGCGTAATTTTCATTGATAAATGAAAATATAATAATATATCAGATCATAATAATATATTGTACTTTATAACAGAGAACTTATTATATAGGGGAGTCCGTGTAAATTTGTGAAAGCATGAGTACATAACAGGGTATAATATGGATATGCTTCAAATATTGAATATAAATTTGAGTTCTGGTCGTTTTCCCTGTTTTAAGGCTTAATTATCTTAAACTGATATGTTAATAAAAAATTAAAAAACAATTGCAAAGTTATAATTCAGTTTTAATATTATTTTAAAGTTGTGTCGGATGGCAATAAAAATCATCTGCCAATGTCTATCCATCCTCAGTATAATATAGTCTTATAGGGTGACGACAGCTATTACTATGATTTGTTAATTTTAAAAATTTTCTATTTTTAAAATTTCAATATAAACGTATATGATCCGAGTAATCAATATAATAATAACATATTCAAATTCAAATTCAAAATTCTTTATTCATTTCTTGCTCCTACAATCAGTATACAAAAACAATGCATCTGCCAAGGTTAAACATCTACAAAAAAATATAGACACTGAGAAATGATAGACAAACTTACATACTAATGGTAAACTTACTAACGTAATGGTAAGACTCGCAATTTAATGGGTAAAATTCCCCCAATTAGTGATGTTTTGTATCGTCAGGATGTAACTTTTTTGCATAAGTGTCTCTTAGGGGATGTTGATATGCCAATATTCTCTGATGCTAGACTCTCCATACGTACGAGGCATAGTAGGTTGCGTGGAGGAGATAGTGTTGAATATGTTGTTCCCCGTGTCTCAGCAGCATATTACAATACTTCTTTTTTCCCGCGCAGTGTGAATTTATATAATAAGTTGGAGAATAGTGTCAGAAATTTGTCTTCATCTAAATTTAAAAATAGTATCTAGTTATATATCTTTGCGTCATATTTATCTCTTTCTCTTTTCTATTTTTGGATATCAAATTTTGTATGGGCTTTGCCTTTTTTGATCTCCTGTTGAGCAACTTTTTTGACTATGTGCAATGTTTGTATTGTAATATATTTGCTCAATAAAATCTTTATTATTATTATTATTATTATACTAATGCATTTTAAAAAATGCCACTTTTTTACACAATAAATAATATTGTTATTAAAATTATTTATGAATATCACATATCTTTGGTCAAGATGTTTACAATAAGATTATTAATATTAAATTAAAAATCAATTAAAATCAATTAAAATAAAATAGAATAAAATAGTAGTGGACTCACTCTAGGGCCCGGACTTTGTCAATTTTAAGCACAATAGCAATACATGGTAATTATACAACATAATGCTACAAATCATCTTCCATTATTATTACTATTATGCTATGAAACGATTTCGATTATTGAATCCTTAAAGCCAGAGGTAGCGATATATAATATATATATATATATATATATATATATATATATATATATATATATATATATATATATATATATATATATAATTATAATATATTATTACACTCTTTATTTATTTTTTAATATTTATATCGATAGGTAAACTTTTATAGATATGGCAAAACGAAGTGTAATTTAGTTATACTAATTAACATATAAAGCATTTATTCATAGACTTTTTTGTTATGTTATTCTATTATGTTTTGTATCATAAAAAGAGAGGTGACAATAGGAAAATAAGAAAATCATTTTTTGGTGATTTAATAATAGATTATAATCTTTTGCTATTTGACTTAGATTTGTAAATGAAAAATATAACAATTTTTAATATAGATCTACACAATTTAAAACTTTAACCATATATAATTTAAATACTTATTTGATAACAGCAACACAATTTGTAGCAGAAAATTTTAACTAATAATTATTATTTACATTGATTGCTATTGTATACAGTAAAAATTGAGTAATTAGAAATTAAATTGTGTGCTTACTTTTTTTTTTCTTCGCTAAGTATATTATACAGAACATATAGGATATTTTATTAGTTCTTGTTCTTATAATTTCATGAAACCGTATAAAAATATTGAAAGCAGAGTTTCTAATATGCATTTCTTCTTTTTCTTTTTTTTTTTGGGGGGGGGGGAGGGGGGTGAACTTAGTCCCAGACCCAGAAGTCCCGTCACTTTTACCCCTGCTTAAAATATATAAATTTTCAAATAAGTATATATAATAACATTCGGATCAGATTCTGTATAATGTTCATTTGGTCAAAAAATATTATTTTTATATAATTAGAACGTTGAGAACTGCGGAGCTTACAAAACTCACATTTTTTGCAAACTAATTGCGAGCGAATACCATATCAAGCAGGATTTTTCTCAATTATAATTGAGCAATATATAGCAATATATTGCTACAAAAATCTTTCAAAACGCAAATTTTGTATATTATTTGCTGACTGACTAAGACTAATTTGCTGCACACTAAAAAAAAAAAAAAAAAAAAGCTATAATATATTTAAACATCTATGTGCTGTGTGTGGCTATAATGTGTGTGTGTGTGTATATATATATGGCACATTTTGCCAGTTTAAAAATACTTCGCAATTTTTTTGAGAGCATTGATGATGCTGTTAAACGTTGAATTAGTACCTCAAGTGTGCAAGAAAAATAATAATGATAAAAAAATAGCTAATTATTTTCCAAAGAAGTAGCCAAAAATTACATTTGTCCTATAAGCTGAGCAATATGTTATTCATTTTGCTCAAGAAGAGCATCGTAAAAAGCACTCAGAATGACGTCATGCGTACACACCCTATAGGTATGGTTACGCATTCATAAAGTCGACGCTATATATTGACTATAGTATATAATTATTATACTCGATCGACTCAAAAAATCTGAGTTACCTGCCGTTCGACCTTTTACTGTATCGCCCAGCCGCCCCCTTTCTCCTCAAATGTGACAATGGGCGATACTTTATATAGACATGCCCGATTTAAATCGACTGAGGTTTTTTGAGTCGAGTATAGGAACACGGTTGAGGCCGACTATAAGCGATTTCGGTTACATCCGCTTCCGTTTCAACTTACTACGCATGCGCAGTAAGTCGAAACGGAAGCGGATATGAGCGAAATTGCTTATAGTCGGCTTCAAAACAGTTGTTCCTTTATTAGTCAATTATTATATGTAAGCACTATAATTAATATAAATAACGCATACGGGCTGGTATTGGAAAGGTATTGAGAATGAGGAAGGTGAATTTTTTTAACCCCCACTTTTTATGACATTTTTGAAAAGAGGTTAAAAAATTTTGAGGCGATATTTTTTCTTAAAACAATTGGAGCATGGGAAGTATTTTTAATTAATTTTTGAAAATCGTCCTAAAAAGACTCTGACGTCATCAATCGGGCATTTTTTTCGGAAAGTATTGACCGTAGAAGGTTCAGTAGCCAGTTTTTTGAAATCCTGAGGACACGAGCTGATTTCATTCAACTGGTTACTGAACCTCGAACGATTAGTATTTGCCGAGAAAAAAGTGGAATGATGTCGTCAGTCTTTTTAGGGCAATTTTCAAAAATTAATTAAAAATACTTCGCATGCTCCAATCGTCCTAAGAAAAAATAGCACCTCAAAAAATTTTAAAGCTCTTTCCAAAAATATCATAAACTCAACAAAAAAATTTCAATTCACCTTCCTTATTGTTCCTTAGATTTTGGTTCATTATGAACCTGAAAAATGATATAAATAAATTGAGTTTTGCGTAAAGTATATATTGATTGACTAATAAAGGAACAATTAAAGCGATTTCGCTCACCTTTCGAATCGACGTACGGGGACGTACTATAACGCCCATGAGTAAAAGCAGCTAGAAGCGGGTATGAGTACTATGAGTGACACTTGTTCCTTTATTATAGGGTCTATATGCATTCATGTTAAAGTTGACGCCATGTTGGATAACTCAATAACATGGGTGGCATAGGAAAATAAATCATTTTGCCAGTTTAAAACCACTATTCAATATTTTTGAGAGCATTATATTAATGCTGTAAATATGTTGAATTAGTATCTCAAGTATGTGAGACAAATAACAATAACAAAAAATTAACTGATTTCCCAAAGAAAATTGGCTTAAATGAAGTTTGTCCTATATGCTGAGCAATATATGTTATTCACTACTCCAGTATGGCCTCCAAGCGCAATAAATATGACGTCATCCGCATACACCCTATAGTCAATATAGCAGAGCACCTTTAAAAAACGAAAATGCCTTTTGTCGTCCTATGCTGAGCTGGATGTTATTCATTGCTCCAGAGAGTATATGGCATCGAAAGTCGAAGTGCATTCATAGTTTGATTTCATGCGCATATAACGTATATACACTCTACTAAATAGAACTATATATATATACAGTATATACTATATATAGGGACTTTTTCAACGCATAAAAAAAAAGTGTGCATGCAAATAGAATTACCTGTGGTGACCTATTGACTGATAAAGGAACAACTGTTTTGAAGCTGACTATAAGCAATTTCGCTCACATCCGCTTCCGTTTTTGACTTACTGCACATGCGTAGTAAGGAGAAACGGAAGCGGATGTGACCAAAATCGCTTATAGTCGGCCTCAAAACCGTTGTTCCTTCACTAGTCAATACTGCGGGGGACCGCCTGCAAAAGTATAATAAATGTATTTTCATAAACACGTTCGATATAAAAACACTTTTTAGAAATTATGGTGTAAATTGTGCGATATAATAACTGCAAAGAAAAAATGAAAAATAATAATTCTCCTCTTATACTATACGCATGCGCAGTAAGTTCAAACGGAAGCGGATATATATGAATGAAATTGCTTATAGTCGACTAATAATTAGTATATAATATATTATAATATGGGAATCCATATATTATTGACTGAAAGGAACAACTGTTTTGAAGTCGACTATAAGCAATTTCCATTCATATTCGCTTCCGTTTGAACTTACTGCGCATGCGTATAGTATAAGGAGAATTATTATTTTTCATTTTTTCTTTGCAGTTATTATATATCGCACGATTTACACCATAATTTCTAAAAAGTGTTTACATATATATATATATATATATATATATATATATATATATATATATATATATATATATATATATATATATATATATATATATATATATATATATATATATATATTATATAATTATTATTTACTGATATAGGAACAACTGTTTTGATAAGCCGACTATAAGCAATTTTGCTCATATCCGCTTCCGTTTTGCCTTACTGCGCATGCGTAGTAAGGAGAAACGGAAGCGGATGTGACTGAAATCGTTTATAGTCGGCCTCAAAACCGTTGTTCCTTTACTAGTCAATATAGGACCGGCATTACAAACTTTTCTATGTCACAGTTACATTGCAACAAAAAGAATTTTTATTTACAGTAATTTGTAAATAAATACAGTCATGGCATACAATAATTTTTTACGCTCCTCATTTTGAATTACTATTTTAAACATTTGAAGTAATTGTCGTATTTGCCTGAAGAGAGCGTAAGCTGTATGGGCGGTGTTTTTGTTCGGTCATCTGTGATGTGTTTTGCTGGTTGGATGGGTTGTTGGGTTGTACTGTGTGTTAGTCAGGTTCGTCATAAACAGGTGTCAACATTGTAGTGTAGGTAGCAGATTTTATCTTCATTTTTAATTGATGAGGTCATAATAATTGTCACCTAATACTATTGATAACATTTAATATTGTGCATTCGTTGCCTTTAAGTAATTATTATGTGGAGCCCTACACACGTACAAGTGACAGGTAAGCAAAAATTCCGATGGTGTAACTGGGCTATATGCTTATGAGCCAGCCAGCATCATCTCTTTTTCTTTAATATAACGGAATTCAAAGGAATGTATGCATGCATATGTATTCATCACGTTGAACATTAATGACAAAATGAAATTTCGTATTATGTATACATACATCATACACATAATCCACTCAACTATTTTTAATTGTAATTCATCTAAGCTGCAATTCAATTAATATGCAATTTAAAGTTAAGTGTTCCGTGTTAGTGCACTTTCGTTTATTGTTCTTGAAGTTCATTTAACCTTGGACAAATGCATACCTCCGCACATATAATGTATACATCTAAAAATTGTATTAAATTACATACATACATTAATGTTTTGTGTGGACCTTGTAAATTTGAGTATGTAATGTATTTTCATCGTCTATGTCCTATATAATTATATGATATTGATCAAATCGCACATGTATTATACAAATGTATATAAACTAAACAACAAAAACACATAATGTCCATGGTTCAATATTTATTATTTCATGAAATGTTTAATGTTTAAAAGGCAATGAAAGTGTTTAGCAACTCAATATTATTCTTATACTGCATTGCAATTTAAAATACATTTCATTTATTAATGGTCTATTTTTTTTTTTTTTTTTTTGTATTTTTTTTTATTATTATTATTTTTTTTTTTTTCAGTTCAAAAGTCTCGAGATTTGCTGACTAAAGGGAAAAACGGTTAGTATACCTACTTTACAGCTATGTTATAATCACATGTTACAAAAGCTATATACTTCCAAAAAAAAAAATCTGTCTATATATGTTTAATTAAGCATAATATGTCTGCGTCTGTATAATCCTATTGGTAATTGTTTTAAAAATCTTTAATGTATCGTGTATAAAAATGTTATTATAGTTCAAATAAAAATTCTAAAACACAAAATTGTGGAGATGTGGAGATGTCAAAAGTCTATCAATGTAAATTGCACACGCTACCATAGTTTACGACTGGCTATAGATTGCTTACTGTATTATTGATTGGGATTTTTTTTTCTACAAAATGTATTTCTTAGAATTAACTAAAAAAAAAAAAAAAAAAAAAAAAAAAAAAAAAAAAAAAAAAAAGTTATACTGTACTGAACTATAAGTTTACAGCAATAAAAAAATGTTTTTATGCAAGTTGTCATTTGCATTTGTGGTTGATGTATTAATTGTTGCTCTAGGGACGAATGATGTATTCGTAACAATTGCACTTGGAAAAGAAAAGTATCAAACATCAGTCAAGGAAAAGGCCTCTGGAAATGTTGAATGGCATGAAGAATGTGAATTGTACGTAATTTACTTGATTTTTATTGTTATCTTACTTTATCTTTGCTAGAAATTTGATCCCATTTCCAAACAGTCTGTGAATTGGAGAATCTTCGTGTTTCATAAACTTTCAATATATTGTGCTCCAATCGTTCTACATACTATGGAATTTTGTTTCATAAATGTATTTTATTTTTTTAACATTTATATACCAACCACAATGTTTTTTTCCCTCAAATATAAGCTTGTGCTTTCCCAATCAAGAGATTAACTAATTAAAAAACCTGTTTTGAGGTTGACTTTAAGCAATTTTGCTCACATCTTCGTCCATTTCAACGCACTGCACATGTTTAATGTTTAGTACGTATAAATGAAAGCGGATGTGATTGAAATCACATAAAGTCGGCCTCAAAACATATTCTTCTTTATTAGTCAATACTGTACATGATTTTCTCAAAATGTTTTCACTGCAAATCTGGCTTTACAATATACAAAAAATAAACTCGTTGGTGAGTGCTAATTGATTTGAGTGTAATGTGCTGGTAAAGACTAAGCTGCATTCTTGATGTCTGATAGTGTAGTGTAGTACAGTTTCAGACAAATGAAAGGTAACCATTTAAACATGTTGCTATTTTGTGCGCCTCAAATTTTATGTGGTAACGATATTTTTGCGTCATATTCACGTGTTTTGATGTGCCCTCAGGTGTAGCATTATCTATCAGACGAGCTGCTTTAGCCAGCAAGTCAAACACGCCTCGTGATGCTCGTGAATACGACGTAATAATGTAGTTTGTATATAAAGTTCGAGGCGCTCAAAAAAGCAGGAAGTGTAAATAGTTACCTGTCATTTGTCTGAAACTGTACATTAATGTTAATTTGATGCAGGCAAATCCCTGAACATGGCAACACTGCACAAGTGGTCCTCACTGCTCTTCACCGCAATTTTCTCGGAGTGGATGAGTTTCTTGGCATGGCCAGTATTCCACTGGCAGACTTTGATGTGTATGAAAGACCTCGCAACAGGTTAGTACATGTATTTTTTAGTCACATCCAGTACCTATGATATTGAGACTTCACCATACATTTCTTTGTCATTAGATGGTACACCCTGAAGAGCAAACCTGGAAAAGAAAAAAGCAAACCTCGAGGAGAGCTGGAAGTAAAAATTGCTTTCATTGTCAAAGCTGGAAGTCTAACAGATCTTAGTAAAAAGGAAAAACATAAATCATCATTGGGTCAATTATCTCATATGGCCCATTCTGTTGGTATGTGTTGCATGTAACATTTATTCATTGCCTTATTCACTAACTCACTAACTGTTATCATTAATGAATCACTTTATTGCACTAATATTCTTGAGTGTCTCAATTACAAGCATTTGTACTTCACACTAACATGTCTCTTTTCCATATACTTCTCTGGAGTGCAGGTGGGGGGAATGGTGGAGGTGAGATGATTATTTCTAAACTCTTAAGCTAATAATGACAACTTGGATGTAAAACTAAAGTAGCTTTTATAAATACAATAGCATAATTGTATAGCTTCCTTGCAGATATTGACTTTACCTTTACTACTTGAATGCATGATTTGGATATACAAGATTTGGATTGGCACTGGAAGCTAAAAGAAAAATTTTAAGTGCTGATACAAATATCTATCCTATCTATTTTTATACAGCATAAAGTGTAGAGTATTTGAATTTTGTTTACAGTGAATTACCATGCTATCCATTGGTCATTCGAATTTTATAAAGTATAAATTGGTTACAGCTAATATATTTTGTTGTTATATGAAGTGAGTTGCTAACTGGTTGCTGTGTGTGTAGGTGGCAGCTTGCTGAGCATAGGAAGTGCAGATAAGAGAAAGAGCCTCAAGAGAATTGCCAAATCTATAGGTAAGAGCTGACTCAGTGACGAGAAGGATTGTTTTTGCTAACATTATTTGTTACAGGTCACAAAGTGATTCGCAAAGACAAGAAAAGTCAATCGTTAAAGGAGGAGAGCTTGGAAGGTTCAGGCAATTTAGATGGTATCCAAGTGAGATCCAGGTCAGGTCAGTTGCCAGGAGAAGCAGACCCAGGGGTCATCAGTGAAGGAGACAGTGAAGATGAATTCACAGTATGTCATACTTTTGCTTGAATTATTACCTAGCTTGTTTTGCATCTTAAACTTAAAAGAAAAGTAAAATGAGGATCAATATTTCTATTGTAAAAGTTGTGTGCTCTATCAATTTTGTATGATCCTATCTCATGATAAGGTTTTATTTAAAATGTCAGGAAATTTCAAAAAGTTTATTATAACATAGTGTTCAAAGTTTTGAGGTTAGATACAGGCAAGCTCATTTCAGTGATATATTTTGTATGATGTTTCAGTTTGATGATCTGTCCCACAAGAGCTCTGCTAGCTCTCTAAGCACTGCCCAGCCAGCACCAAGCACGAACACCACAATCAGTACCACTTCTACTTTGCCTGCAACCAACTCTCTGGAGAACTTGGCAGGTGGAGAGTTTTTGAGACGTACGTCCACCACGCCTGTTGTCAAGGCGCCAGCTAAACCTCCCCGCACCACACCATTGCCAGACAAACCAGTTGATGAATGGGAGGAGAAGCTATTTGGCAAGCAAGGAAAAGCAGGTAAGCAATTAAACATTACTTTGTGTTGTGAGAGAAATGTTTTTGTAATTGCAAATGAAACTTTTATTACCATGTTTAGTACTATTTCCTTTTTGTTCAGTGAGCTACACAAGTGTACATTGTTACATATTTTTTTTAATCTGTCCTGATGTATGTCATTAAGTACTCCCATAATCATTTGATTAGGGTAATTTATAGCTTGAGATTTGTTAAGGAGAATAAACCATCGTGGTTAGGTATGATAAATTTGAAAGAAAAAGATAGGAGAAACCAGCAAGGGCCTTACCATAGTGAAGAGAGTCCCATAGTTCTGTGAAAATCTTGCTAGCACAGAGATAAAAAACTAACACATTGGAAATATTTCAGCAATAAACTCCAAGAGAGATGGAGTGCGTTATGCCTTCATCAGTCCTTACAGACTCGGAGAGAAACTATGAATGATCTCTCTGAGTCTGTAAGGACTGATTAAGGCATCTTCCATCTCTCTTGGAGTTTATTGCCGAAATATTTCCAATGTGTTAGTTTTTTTATATCTGTGCTAGCAAGATTTTCACCGATCTATGGGACTCTCTTCACTATGGTAAGGCCCTTGCTGGTTTCTCCTATCCTTTACTTTCAAATTTATCGTAATTTATAGTTTGTTTGTTTTAAGTGTGAGTACAGAAGTGCAATCTTTCAATTATATCAATCAAGCTGGTCTGATACCAACAAGCTTCCTAAATTTATCTCTCATTCTATTAAAATTTCCAGCACTTGTGTTGTGGGGTGTATTCATAGTATAAAGAATAAGTCGTGGACACTAAAATGGCATTTTCTACTGCCATTTTACAGGCTTTCTTAGGCCTTGGGACTTTCTTGAGCTGCAATTTGATATTTTGGGACATGTTTGCATTCTTTTTAGCTGTGACTTTTTTTTTTTTTTTTTTTTTTTTTTCCCCTTCCCAATCTATTGTTGAGGTTTACTTGCAGACACTCTGAGTGTTGGAGGCAGTGACACATTAAAACGTCGCTCCTGGGAAGGGTCTCGCAACATTCTCTCTAACCAGGCAGAGGTAGAGGAGAGCCAAGAGACCACTACAATTATACAATCTGGCGATACACCTCTCACCCACTCCACTACAATAGAGACAACCCCTGTGCGCAGCCATAAGGAAATCATAATTCAAACTGATAAACCTGAGGAGAAACACGACAAGGAGCAAAGCAAGTTTGCAAGGAAATTAAAAACCCTGCGTCGAGGTATGTGTTAGCTGTGGTAAGGTAGTGTTGTTTGTTGATGCAATGTGTTTATTGAAATGTTTAGATGCCAAGTTCTCTGAGTTGTTTCCTGACACAAAGCCTGCAGTTAGCTCACTGGTTAGCGCCAGCACTCCATATGAGAGAATCATAATTGGGGGCGAGAGTGATGCCAACAAACAGAAAAACAAGTCATCACGTTTGCCACAGGAAGTGATGCTCAAGTTTGAGGAGAAGTCACGAGAGGTAAAACTGAAATCTGTACTGCTTTGCTTTGGTTTACATTGTTTATATCATTATAACAATAATAATTCATGTTTATTATTATTAGGCTGATATCAGGTATAAAGTCTCTCAATTCAATTACTTATTGTGTAATGTACACTATAAAATAATACTGCATAAATAAATCGTTAACAAAAAGGGTGTAGATAAAAACAAAAATTACACTTTTATTTCAATTCAATAGATTGGTATTTAGCAATATTTAATTGAAATGGTGAGAAAGTGGCCCAATGGCTTATATCATGTGTCTTGCAGGAGCTGATTGAGATGGTGTGTGAGCTGCAAGGAGCAGTGGAACATCAGCAGCGTCGCATGAAGGACATGGAGGATTACTTGGACAACTTGCTGCTGCGCGTCATGGAGACAACGCCTCGGTTGCTGCAAAACCCGTACGTCACACACAAAACCATTAGGTGAGACAGTAAGCAACCTGCACAAGCATGCTTTCTGTCTAACTCTTAACACACATATTTCCATCTGGTTCAAGAAATTATCAACAAAACAAAAACTACCTGCCTTGAAATTCTTATTTTATTTAAAATTGCTGTTTCTTTTATAATGCTGGTATTGTTTTGAGTTTCTTGAACCTGTAAAATGCACAATTATACTACTTAATTTATGTTATTATTATTCTGTCTTTTCACTGTTACAGTACACATTACTAATTTTGTACAGATATTCTCATGAGATTCTGAATTTGTAGTGTTTATGTTGAAAAAACATACAACAATATGATAGTGGGTGGTGGGTGATTTCTCTCCACTACAAACATAAATAACTTGAATAAAAAACAGGAGAAATCTTTGTCAACAACAACCCATATGGTTTTGGAGACCAATGAAAGTGTTTTGTCTCTTTCTCTTTGTTTGCCTGAATGTTGCTTGCATGCAACAGCAAGCTGGCAGCTTAGGAGCTCATGTTTGGTTGTTGTGATGCTGGGACCAACATTATAGTATGACAAGTGGACTATACTGACATGCAGTGTGCTGCATCGGGATGCCTCGCAATAAGTGCTCCGGAGCTGTCTGCCTGTCTTCTGCATACAACATTCAGGTGAACAAAGAGAACCACACTTTCATTGGTCTCTGAAATTACTTGGATTGCTAATGACATTTCTCCCCCCTTTAAGTTTGCTGCGGGATAGAAGCCACTAACTTTTATGTGTATATGTTTCTCCCATATAAATGCTTAAATTCAGAATCTCCTGTTAGTATCTGTACAAATATTAATGCATTGTTATTATTACGTACTTTTTTATTATTTTTTTCAATTTGTTGTTTTACAATTTAAAATAATTATTGTAGTTTTAATATCATTTGATTTAAACTGCAAGATAGTATTATAATTCATTGAAGCATATCTATATATTTATGTATGCATGGACTTTGATGTAACTTTTTTTTTTTTTTTTTTTTTTTTTTCCCCTAGTTAGTGCGAGTGTGGATTTGTGTCTTCAAATTTTGTATTGCTATTGATTGCTAAAATGTGCATGATTTCAGGCCAGAGTATGAAAGCAAGAAAATTTGTGAAATTTTCTAAGTACCAAGAAAATGGTAGAAAATGAAAGTTAGTAAAGTACTGTATTGTCTTGAATGCACATACGCACATGCAACATTGTCAAGGCACAAATCACATTATGACATAAGCAGCCTATTTTGTTTTGTATTCAAGAAAGCAGTGGCAAGTTTTTATCTGTGATGGGGTCACTTAATTTAGCACGTTATCACTTGCATTTCTTGCCAGTTTACAGTTAGTGGCACCATTCCAATGAGATGCACAATTTTAACTTAAGACACGTGTAGACAAATGCTAAACATTCAAATGTTTTTTTTAATTTTTAGAAAAGAAATTTTACCAACTCATATTAGTTGAAGTGTGCAATTTTTCAATTAAAATTTGAAGCAAAGAAACAAAACAAGTAAACAGAGAAGGATTCAAGTTTTTATTGGTATTATTGTTGATTCAATTGTTGATCTTTTTGTGATATTTGTTTTCCTTGTAAATTAACAATAGCAACAAATGTATTCAATTTTAAAAGCTATCACTATAAGCGGCGATGTTAGAATTAAACATTATCGAGGGAATAACTGAGTACTTAACCCCTTCTTTATTAGTCAGCCATCGCAAAGTCATTTTTTTGTTAATTTGTCACTACAAACTTTAAAAAATT
Organism: Ecdyonurus torrentis; assembly: GCA_949318235.1. NCBI lineage: Eukaryota > Metazoa > Arthropoda > Insecta > Ephemeroptera > Heptageniidae > Ecdyonurus > Ecdyonurus torrentis. The sequence continues at coordinate 48,117,996 of OX439127.1, forward strand.
ACAACTTAACAAGAACGTTACAAGTTACATTGGTTGCAAGTTAGAGAGGAAGTAATCAATAATAGAAAAATATAATATATATATATATATATATATATATATATGAGGAAAATAAACCATTGCTGTTAGTTATGATAAATTTGAAAGAAAAGGTTAGGAGAAACCAGCAAGGGCCTTAGCATAGTAATCATTCTTAATCATAGAAACCATATCGATGATGTTGCGAACAATATGTGTAACTCGTATTTTGTCAGGCGAAGCAAAATGTGTAAGTCGTTTTTTGTCACGCTAAGCAATATGTGTATCTCGTTTTTTGTCAAGCTAAGCAAAATGTGTAAGTCGTTCCCGAACGTAATGGAGATGGCGCTCGACTTACACATATTGCTTCGCGTGACAAAAAACGAGATACACATATTGCTTAGCGTGACAAAAAACGACTTACACATTTTGCTTCGCCTGACAAAATACGAGTTACACATATTGTTCGCAACATCATCGATATGATCATTCATAGTTTCTTTCTAAGTCTGTAAGGACTGATGAAGGCATAACACACTCCATCTCTCTTGGAGTTTATTGCCGAAATATTTCCAATGTATTAGTTTTTTATATTTGTGTTAGCAAGATTTTCACCAAATAAAACTATAGGACTCTCTTCACTATGGTAAGGCCCTTGCTAGTTTCTCCTATCCTTTTCTTTCAAATTTATCAATTTTTTAAATTTTATTTCACTTTATTATTAATATTAATTTGTATCTTCAAGATTGGGTGAAGTTTGGACAGGGGAGGAAATGTTTCCTCATGCAACATCAAAATTTAACATATTTACACCTTCTCATCAAAATTTATAAAATTTCATTTTTTGAAAATGCTGTTGTAAATGGACGTTTCATTACTAGTTCATACACATACAAAGTTATGGGTCTTAATTTTTGCATCTAATGTTCATAGCTGGACACTTTAAAACACAATGGATTTTAAGTAGAAGATGCCTCAAAGTCTTGCCAATTTATTGAGTGCACTAATTTAGCAATCAATGGAAAACTGCTTACCTACCTTAAGAAACACCTTAAGCCAGAATGGCCTAGAATCAGAATAACTCAGAATTATTAATACGCAACACACAGAGCGAGCATTGTATTAATGATAAAATAATGTAAACAGATTTTAAGGAAAATAAACCATCACATTAACAATAAACACATTAAATTTAACATGGGAGATGGATAAGCTTTATGCTGGCAGAGGAAACTTGCCTTGAATAATTAATATATTTTTTATTTATCAAATAAAGTCATTGTAATTACTTTTCATCACAATAATCTGCTGGTTTAATATTTTGGAAAACATATTGTTAACCATATTTTATTATTATTATTTTTAACTACCTTGCAACAAAATTGTGGCCCGATAATAATGCATGTTAAAAATATAGATATGCTAAATTAATATTTATATTATGTTTACCATGTTGCAGCTCCAGTGGTTGATCTACCTTACCTGCACTCACCTGACATCTTCTAAATACATTCCATGTAATATATTTAAACATTCCAATGTAAATTTGACAATGTTCTTTTCACTTCAAGCAATTTAATGATAATAACATAGTATAAAGTGTATTTTACAATAACTAATTTACTAATTAGTTACTAATTAGTTATGCTCGATTTTCCGCGGCAATATCTAAGAATCATATAAATATAAATTTCTATCCGTTATGAGTTAAATGAAGGTTGACTGTACATAATGATCTCACTATGTACCTCTTACCGAACGCGCCTCCCTTATACTTCTCGTTCTGGTTGGCACGTTCGTATCGACAACCGTTTCGGAGATGGCAAATTGAGAACAAAAGGAAGTATTCACGCCACGAAACTCGATGTTCGTCTCCTTCGCCCTTGGTACTATTATCATATTCCTGCAGTGACGTAATTCCATTGTTACTTGTACGTTCACCATGTGGAATTTCAAATGCTCTGGAATAGCCTTGGACGATGTCAGTATAACAGGCACGCTGTAGTTGTTGCATACGAGCCCGTTATCGAACGTGACCTGAAATTTGGTTTCAATACACAAATGATTAATGTTCCGTTAATGATAGCCTAATGTTAGATATAAAATTCATAAAATATTTGTGATTTACGAAATACTCACGATACTGTCCGTTTCGTACTTCAGGATAGGAAGTATGGTATTACCCTCGAAGCGTTTGTTTTCAAGATCTTCAATTACTATTACTTTGTGGAAAGCGGGATTGAAGTGTACCATCGGAGACTTAACGTTAGGGACACGATAAGCGTACTCGACAGCTCCTGACTTCTCAAGCACGTATTCAATGAGAGTAGTCTTACCACTCTCTTCCGGCCCTATGATGACTAGCGGCTTAGGAAACCGCTTCACTCCCACACTTCCTTGTTTAACGTCTTCGTGATATGCATTGAACTTCTCAAAAAGTAAGTTAATATAGCATATGCTGGATATACACCAACTGATATTGAAAGAAAGTTCAATGCGCTTGTATTCGGTCCATTCCTTAACTTTCATCTGCTGTCTCAATTTGGTCGCATATTTCTGCGCCGCCGTGAATTCATGCAGATTTGCAACAAACTCCTTGACTTGCAGTTCGTCCTTGTTAAACAAGCGATGAAATTTTTGATAGTTAGGATGAAACGAAGATGGAGACACATTGAAAAATGGGAAGAAATCTTCCTTTGTGATGTAAGCCAGCGTTTTTGGTCTGCTTCTGATACTTCGAAGGTGAATTTGCCTCTCCTGTCCGAAATGGACTTGAATGTTCTGCAAAAAAAAAAATGAAAACAACCTTTGAAATACAGTATTTATATAAAAGTAACGATAGGCTCATATTTCACTAGTGAATCACTAATGAAACACTAACACATGATATTCATAATACTAAAATAGCACAAACCTGCAGTAAGACTGTGGAAGAAACATCGCTCTTGTAATGGACGTAGGCGTGTATGTGACTAACAAACTGTAACGACGTCTTGTGACGTTCTAGAGCAACACAAAATTCGTCCATTACCACGTTCTCTACTTCGCAAAAACCCCTGAATGTTTCCTTCATCTGAGTCTCGTTGGCAAATTCATTCAATTCGTTACGTTCAAAACTGACAGTTATGAGATAGCTCGGGTGGTACTGTTCTCTCAAAATACTCTCCGAAGCACCTCCCATTTCTTCTCTTGGCCGTCCTGCTCCTCGACGGTTCTGGTTGTTATTCCGTGCATTAGGAGGGCCATTGGGCGGTGCTTGTGGTTGCGGTGCTTGAGGATCTGCTAGGAGATTGAAGTGTTGATTCCCTACGGCACGATACTCCAGTACCATAGCCCTAATCTCGGGATCAATTTCATTAACCTCATCAGCGTCTAGGTAGTCGTTCTGCAGAGGGTCTTCCTGTAGAGCTTCTGGTACGCCTTCGTGGACATCTTCTTCGGCTTCGAACGAGTTCTGATGGAATATTTCTTCAATTTCTGCTTGATTGGCAGCTTCTTCCTCTTCCTCTTGGGATACATAATGTCCATCATGATCTTGTACTTCTTGGGTTCCTCCTCCTTGATCCGACGCATCATCTCCTGGTTCGCCTTGCGTTCCCTCTGGTACTCCACCATGTCCATCTTCATTAGGAAGGGTGGCATTTTGAGAAGCGATTGAGGTATTGCTAGACTGACTACCGTTAATGAATGATGCACTAAAGAAGGGTGTATCAAGATCTAAAGAACTTTGTGAACCGTTGGCATCCATCTGAAACATGCAAAGATCAGTTAGTTAATCGTTAGTGTTACACCAACATAAATCACCGCTATAACGCTACTACAATGTGGCTCACGCCTGAAACTCTGGTGTTCCCGTAGTGTTACGCTAGCGTTTTAGTAAATTTTTAGTAATATGTACTGTATTTATAAATGTATACACAATTCATATGTAGGCTTATATATACATACAATATATATGTAATACATGTTTGTGTGTGTGTGTGTGTGTGTGTGTGTGTGTGTGTGTGTGTGTGTGTGTATACATATATAAAAAATGATGACAAAATATTGCTATTTATATATTAGATGTTAAAAAATTAAAAATTAAATTAATTATTGAAAATATTAGGAGAGAGATTAGAGCATGTTGAATTGAAAATTAATTAAAAGCAAAGATTCTCTAATTTATATAACTAATTGGGCCAAAATGTTCTAGTGTAGACAAGGGCTAAATATATAAAAAATTATAATTAAAAAAAAAAAAAGTTTACAGTAAAACATTTGATCCAAAGTACCCTAAACTCTCTCCTACTATTGCCTATTATTAATTTGTTAACATCTTATATATACATACATATACATGAGTTGTATGTAAATATATATACACTCTGGCCAAAACAAGGTCGGTCCCGTCAAAAACTGTATCCGCAGTGCTAAACCAATCAGAGAGCATGTTATAAACTTACTAGCCAATCACAGTTGACATTACATTGTTAATTACACTGTATCCGCTGGAAGTAGTTTTGGGAGAAGTGTATATATTTGAGAAATGTGGAGTAAAAGAAACTGTGACTGAGAAGTATGAGAACAGTGTGTTACGGTGGTTTGGTCATGTTGAGAGAATGGGTGATGAAAGAATAGCAAAGCAGGTATTTCATAGTAGAGTGGATGGAAGGAGAGATAGAGGCAGGCCTAAAACATCATGGTCTGAGGTGGTTGGAAGATGTTTGAAAAATAAGAATGTACGCAGTATGAAATGCAAAAGGAAATGTACGAAACAAGGTATGAGACTGGAGGAAGCAAGTGAAGTATGTCAGGATAGGAAGTTGTGGAGGTCTATCACTTGGTCAGGATAAAACATCTGTGTTGTTGGCTTACCCCGAAAGGGATTATAGCGTCATGATATGTATGTATGTATGCTATGATTGCTATTTTTCTTTGTCTGCTCTTGTATTGTGTAGACCTATTATGTAGCCAACTATTTTCCAGTTGTTGTTAATTTACTTAAATGTGTTGGATTGTACCAAAAACTATAAAATGAGGCATTCAAATTATGTATGTGTGTATATGTATATATCGAGGGCTATGCGGCATTTCGGTACTTGTGCAATCTCCGCGGGTGCATTTTTAGCACATGTGCATTCTCCGCGCTCACCTTTTTTGAAACATCTTTATACGCTTAGCCTGTACAGATGTGCCATTAGTAGGCGTGGCGTAGATTGCACATGAGCCAAAATTGCACCTGCGGAGATTGCACAAGTACTGAAATGCCGTGTAGCCCTCGATATGTATGTGTTTATTTATATATATATATATATATATATATATATATATATATATATATATATAAACTAATTTGGCCTGTAAAATCAGTAGTGTTGCAAATTTTGCACTTGATTTACCATTACATCAAACTTAAAATTTGCAATAACATGTACAGAGTAATGAGTAACAAAATATTAACTCTTCAGTTAGTTTTGAAAGTTGTTTTGCCTAGATTACTAGCAAGTAGCATAACATTCCTTGTTTGTTTAATTTGTATGTTTTGTAAAAACTAAAGTGTCCTTTAATTAAGATTAATATATATAGGTATATATTGTACTTGGATGGTGCTAATGGTTAAAGCTTATTAAAATCCAATTATAACTACCCCACCAAAGACAGGAGTTAAACTGATGCAATTTTATCAGTCCTTAGCATGTCTATAGTACTTTTATTATTTTATAGATTCACAAACTAGGTTGAAAAGCAATAATGTGCTTTTAATAATATTTTATTTATTTTGGAAATGTGAGTGTGTGGACTTGAGCAGCAGTGATTGACAAGTAATAATTTATTTATTGTGTGGAAGATTTTTTTTTAATTTACAATCCTTCTCTATACCACTTAACAAAGTGATAATATGTATTTCATTTTTGAATTAATACTTCACTTGTAATAATAATCTTAAAAAATACACTCCATTTATTTATTATTATATGTTACATAAATAATTTAATAATTATTAGATTATCTGGCTATTGGTTGTATGGTAACAACTGTAATTTAATATTTTTAAAAAAACAGTTATTGGGAGTCATATTAAAATATTTTTGTAGCCACCTTGTACCTTATAGATAGGCTTCTTACCTGTGTCTTTATGATGTTATAATGCAGCACTTGAACAATTTCAAGTGACACCAATTCCGTCCTGCAAGTCCCCTTATGGTGTCTTCCTGCTTTGAGATAAATCTTGTCAAACATGAGGGTGAATTGAAATCAAAAGTATTGACTTGGCAATTGCTCAACATATAGAGTATGCAATATTATGTAGAGGACTTATTCTGCACTTGCCTATATATTTATTATGTATTTTTCATTATTTATATTGAATATAGTAGATTTAGTATTTAAGATATTGTAGGAGGTCTATCCCATTGTATTTTATCAAACTGTAATTAAATATTACTGTTATTATCTAATAAAATATATGTTTTGCAAATAAGACTTATGTAGTTTAGTTTTTCCTTTGTGTGTATATCTATGTGATACTTGAAATTATTATTTTTAAATATTATTAAAAAAGTGTTGATTTGAAATTTTCTTTTGGTGTTCTTTTATTGAACAGTATACAGATACAGATTTCATAGTCTCTAAACATCAACCAGCTTTTATTTTCTAATTTTATTTTTATTATATAGGTCTATATTATATATATATATATATATATATATATATATATATATATATATATATATATATATATATATATATAATTTATATATAATGCAACACTTCAACATTAAAACAAAAAGATAAGAGGTGTAAAACTATTAAATATGTGTGTTCCCTAGGATAAAGTATTCTAATTGTTATAAAATATAAAAAACATTAAAAATATTTGAAAATACAACCCAGTTAACATTTAAAAAAAAAAACAAAAAAATGACACCCGCTGTAAGCTGAAACTAAATTTGACATATTATATTGAGAGCCAAATTATGACATGGAATTGTCTCATTGATTATTATTATTAAATAATGATAATAATGGCAATAGATTGACAAAGAATGGTGCCAAAAGAAACTCTCAACTATAATTTTGAAATAAAAAAAGTAATTAAAATCAAATAAATTTCTTTATATTATATTTATTTTATTTTCACACATTTACACTGGTCTCGAATAAATCTGACCGAAGAGTTAATCTCTCCAAATGTTAAAAATATGTGAAAACTTTGACGGTGGAAAAAACATTTATTTAAATGGCATTTTGCGTCAAATAAAATCTCCATCTCATTGCATTGTATGGCCATAACGCCCATAACTGCCATAAGCCAATAGAAATAAAAAATTTAGTAAAAAGACTGTAATATAATACTAGTATAATATTTATTCATATTCATCATTTTTAAGGTGTTTTATAAACTCTTAAGAATGGAGATTAGCAATCTTTCTTATTGATTAAAAAAGGAAACAAGATTACTCCAATGTGAGCTATTATTTTAAGATTTGAAAATACATTCAAGTATTGTGGCGTCTATAAAAATTAAGCAGAGAGAACTATACATGTTTACCCCCCCCCCCTGTTTTTTTTTTTTTTTTTTTTTTTTTTTTTTTTTTTTCCTCTGCTTCCAATATTTCGGACAAAGGATTATATTATATATTAAAAATTATAATATAAATGCAAAGCTATATGAAATATGAAAGGCGCGTTTTGATCATGAGTTGATCTCCCCTTATAACCTCGCCTCGGTTCCACTCAATGAATTTCATAAAACCTCCAAGCTTGGCCGGCTGCAAACACTTGCAATCTATATAAACGCGACACGCCGGATGCTGTTTTTTTTTTTTTTTTTTTTTTTTTTTTTACATATTTATAATTACCCCACAAGAGAGTGCTATTGTAATTTTATTAATTTTAATTAGTTTTTTGTAATAAAGGAGTATTGTTTTCATGCATAACTGCATGAAATAAATTCAACTGAATTAAAAATAAAATAGTATAGCAACTATTCTTAATTGTTAATAATTTTGTGAAAATGTTATATATTAACAACCCTCTTAAATGTACGTTGAATTCATCAAGATCAGAATTGTACAATATTCTGCATCGCACTCTCGATTTGATTTTGATTTGGGTGGTGATTATTATGTATAATATCTTACAATGAGCACCAAATTAATTATTTATAAATATATAGGCCTGGCCTACTAATTGAACAGTTAATTCAAATTCATTGGTAAATCGGTTAAAAAAATATTTCATCCCAACGTTATACAAATAGTAATAGTGCTTGCCTTTTTAACAGGCAATTATAAAAGTATGGTATAGGGAGCGCGGTATGTACGCACATTAATTTGAATCTCCACATATACAAATGCATTTGCCAGAAGGCACCGAGGCAGTAAAAGACAATAATAATAATATTTATGTGAAAGTGTTTATACCTATATGTCTACATGAAAAGAATTGTAATAAAATCCACCAAGATCTCTACAAAAAAAAGGCCATAAAAATTCATTTATTCACTATTTAAGGAGATCGATACAGCAAAATATAATATCGGAAAAGAATACATAATCATGTAAAGCTGAGTAAAAATTATTCTTTCTATCATCCCATTGTCAACTAATTTTTAAATACAATACATATTGGAATTATACATCAAATTAATTTAATTGTGACCATTGATATTTATTAAAAATGATTAATTGTCAATATGTCATATGCAGAATAATGACCATCCCAATTTGTAAACATGATATTAAACAATTCTAATTTGCATGGCATTCTTACTTTTATGGTAAGACCTTTTCATGAAAGCTAAAAGCTTATGTTTTACGTGTTTCCAAGATATTAATAATAAATAATAATAACATTTTGATTTGTTGTATTATTTTGTATGCATCTTTCACAAAAATCTTTATTATCTATATATTTTTAATTATTTAACATTTATTTATTTATTTGTACCTCTATACTCCTTTTCTGAAAATATATATTATGGTCAAATATTGCTTCCTGTTGATTTGTGTTGGTGTATCCATTTATTGCGTACTATATTGAGTTGATGGAAATATAATCCCGTGTACAGCATTATACATTTTTTTTTTTTTTTTTTTTTTTTTTTGTAGTTCCTATCTTGCCCCTAAGTGACCCTCTTTCTCCGCGATATAATGAAAGAAGTTTATTCACAGAGTGGTAATAAAACAATCCAGCCTTTCATACCATTTAGATTGGTAAGAAGAAAAAAAAAAAAACTATAAGCCAGATTGTGTTGCATCTCGCATGTTGCGTCCTTAATATTTTCATATTTCATATAATTTATTATTATTATTTACTCATTTGGTTGGTGGTTGGTCGAGCTTACGATTAATTTAAAATCAGCGGGAAATAACGTCACTGCTTTGTTAAAATGCGAGGAGAATCAATATTGAATCATGTTCAAAAGTTATAGCTTTTCGTAACTTATCGATGATCTCATTTTTTTTTTTTTTTTTTTAGCTGCATGTCTTTGTGGTTACAGCAAACGCAAGTTAATTTTCCTTGTTCACTCTTCAAAATATTTGGTTCGTTGGATCGTTAGATATACATATTTTTAATTGAAAATAATGTATAATATACTAGAAAATTTATATATTTAAAAAAAATCATTTACACAATTATCAATTCTTCTATTATGTTATATGATGCATATAATATAGTGTGTCAAATTTCTATTCACTATGTAAAAACAAAACAGAAATACATCTCTAAACATATAATATATACATGTTTCTCGCCTAAGTAAAATTAAATTATTATTTCTCAAACTTTAGTTATTTTGTCATTTGAAATAATTGATGGTGCTCGAGCCATTTTTTTTACATTGTTTTGATATTTTTGTATAGTTTCTGCTATAAAATAATGAATATTATTAGTATGTATATAGTATGTTTTTTTTTATTCAGCTATTGATATTAGCTTCTTGTGTTACAAATAAAATAACGGGACAGAAATGGCACCAAACATGATACGTCATTTCATATGCTCACTTAAAGAGCGTTATAATGACTAGGAGTAAAAAATTGTGAAGTATATTCATGCTACATGAGAGTGCTTTGCTTTTACAACCATTTAGACAAGATATATAGCATAGAGTGTAGTGATAATATAGAAAGAAAGGGGAAAAAAATCTACTTAACATGATGGCTGGGCAATATTATACAAAAATATTGGAATGTCTCTGCTTGATGCTCTCTCATGGATTTCTTCTTGGAACGGATGATGCACTTGAAATGTTACTATTGTCGTTTGTATATTATGTACAATATATTCAATCCTAAGAATGGCTCAGCAGGGGAGAGAGAGAGAGAAAAAAAAAATGAGATAAGTGATGCTTTTAGTATATTTATGGAAGCCCGTGGACATTATGACATATATTAAAAACTATACTTTTATGATTTTAACTATACATAATATTATATAGTGATACATGATTATTATTTTAAGTCACAAATATCTTAGTTTTACTATGACGTTATGTAGTTTGAACAAACTCGATAATATAATATGATAATATGGAGCTGATACAGTTAAATTAATTTCCTGCACGAAACAGTATGATTTTTTCACATAATGCATTATGCATTACAAGAAAGGGTTTTCCTGGAGATAAAACAGTGGATATGAAGTCTATATAATAAATAAATAATTTCTTAAAAGTTACACTCAATTTAGTTTTGAAAGATATTCACTATAAAATTTGTGTAACAAATAATAATTTATACTCTTGATTTTGAGAAATCTATTAGGAAGACTGCATTACAAGTTAAAATCGCTCTCGTGCGAGAACACTTTGTTTTTTCATCGCATAACCATAATTGCATAAAAAAAGAATTGAATATGTAAACGAATTGAAAACTGTGAAGTGCAAGAAAAAATCAAATTTAGTTAATGATTGAAAGAAACTAAAATAAAACTATTGTAAAAAAATAAAAATTCAAAAAAAAAAATTTTTTTTTTAAAATTTGCGTTTTTCTTAATACTTTATTACAATCATATTATAGTCATTATTATCCGTGCGTGAGAAAGAGAGAGAATGTTAATCATAATTTTTCTTCCATTCTCTTATAAAACTTACTTATTAGCAATTTCGTGGTTAAGTGATACTTATTATAATTATAGTTGAATATTAAGTTGAATAATGCTTCAATATTTTAATATAACACAGGCACTGTTCACAGGCACTGTATATATATCAAGATTGAAGTAAAAAATCATTATTTAATTAATAAAGAAGGCAGAAAGCTCGTGTGTAAAAAAAAAACACACACATCAGATGAAGTGTCTTCTGTTCAAGTTGATACACAAAGCTTCTTACATTACGTCTCAAGTGATCGCCATAAGTTTGTATTTTTTTAATGACGATATGCAGATGAAAATACTCAGAAAAAAAAAAGAATTAACATACTGTATTATATGATACTAATATGTAGAGACTTGTAAGCCCACTTACTTTACGTCACGTAATTAAATATTTTTGCTCTCAAAATTATACCGACATAAAAGTGTGATGGAAAAAATGTTCGTAATATTATACATATACTTAAATTATAACTAAATTTTGCTCTCAAGAACTTGTTTTCATGAAATTATACTGGACAAAAAATTAACTGTGGTATGAGGAGAATATATATATAATATATATATATATATATATATATATATATATATATATATATATATAACATTTAGATTTACAATTATAAAAATAATTATTTTTAAGGTATAGAAAAAGTAAGGTGTCTTAGCAATGTATATTTTATAGTTGTTCGTATGGCAGAGTAATCAAATTAATCAATAGTTGCATATTTAAAATAATATTCAGGTCTATATTAATTCTGCAGGATATAAAATAATATATTTTTAAAATAAATATATAATTGCTAATTCGAGAACGATTACATGATCTAATTTTATTTTTCTAAATTAAGACGAAATAGATTTTGCAATTGTATCATATGAGCGTAATTTAATAATTAATAATTAGTAATTTTGAAAGTTGTTCGATTCGCAAAAAAATTGGCATGCTTATACGTAGTAAATAAGCGTTAAGTCATCATGTTCTGTGTGCTACACGACCACAAATCCCATAGGCAAAAGTACATATTTATGACGTGCTTGCATGGTGATAGTGACGTGAGTCAACACAGGCGGCAATCAAATACAAGAGAGGAAACTTAGTTTTCAGTAATCAGTAAACACTTCACAGATATACAATAAGATGATGTATAACATTTTATTATACCATATATGGAACGTTTCATGTGTCAATTATGATGAAAATCATGAATATCCAACGAAATAAAAACGATAGTTTTGGAAAAGCAAACCTCTCTCATAGTTTTGTACTACACGTATTAAATTTCATGATTATATATATTATAGAAAACCTACAGATCCGTTGAGTGCGATTCATCAACGCACTTAGGACACCTAAAGACTTGAGATTTCTTAAAGCAAACTGTATATTCTTGCAGAAAACCTTTAATAGTTTACGTTAAGAGTTCCTATCTATGCTTAGAAATCCTATTAGGGTATTAGGATTCCTAAAAGGCTTTAGGTGACGCATAAGTACTTTGATGAATTGCTTTGTGTTTATATATATCAAAAATCAATGCAAGTGTATTGTTTCAAGATATAGAAACATCCATGAATTTTATATCCAATAGAAAAAAAATGCATCTTCCTAACGTTAAAAATTTAATTGATTGTGTATAAATAATAGTATTTTAGTATGAATTTAGTATCAGTTAACTCAATATATTGATCATTTAATCATGCAACAATAGTATAGGTAATAAATTTAACTTTAGATACAAAAAAATTGCAAAAAATATGATTATTTTTTGTAGATATAGAAATGATTATAGGTTGTTGGTCGGTTGTTAGGTTAGAAATATGTAGGTTGTGTATACAGTACGCGAATATTCAATTATTACGTTTTTAAACTTATTAAAACGTTATTATTAAGAGTTGCTGTATAAGGTCCCATTTGAAATTTATTTGACCTTTTTTCCATTTACTAGGAATAAAATGAAAAATCTTAGTAAACAGTAATTACAATTATTAAAGGATTTTTTTCAAAATTATAACTGGGGGGGGGGGGGGAATTTCAATTGAAACCGTAGAAAATAAACTGAATACTGATGTATAATATAAATCTGAAAATCAAATCAGTTGCAATTTTCAATATAATTATTAATAGTAATGAATAGTAACCATGTTTTTGAATGTGTAGTTGTTACACACGAAATATAAATAAGCAATACAATGAAATCAAAACTGTTAATTACCTTTTCTATAGCTTAATTACAATATATAATCTCAATTCTCAACATATTAATTTTAAACTTTTTTCATGCCGTATGTGTTTAAAAAAGAATGAGCAATAATGCATGAATTATTTAAAATAATATATTTATGATCAATTCAAAAGTTTATAAAATCGAGCTATATATAGGAGTTCATAGATTGATTTATTATATCAATACTCATGCAAGTTATTGAAATTTAAAAACTTCCACCTCTGCGATGCAAAGGTCCATATCAATATTCAGTTTAGCTTAGCGTACAGCAAAAAAGTACAAATAGCAACAACAAGCATGTTTGAAAATTGAAATTGAATCCCCGCTCTATCAAAATATGAGTCTAAATAAAATCAATTAAGTTGGCTGTGAAGAAATACTTTCCAAGAATAGGGATGATATTATGCGCGTGCAGTGCCATAAAAATTACTTTTTAAGTTAATTTGCATGGGAACCTCTTCAAAAATTCCCAATGAAAGCTACAAATCTTTGTGACGGCTTTTTTCTTCTGCAAACGTCTATCTTTTCTAAAATGTCAAAATTTAATTAGAGAGATTAATTTTTATTACCTCACCTCATCCTCTCTCTGCTTTGCAATCGAAACTAAAAAAAGTTTTTCCAAGCAAACTTAAATTAAAGAGCAATATGGACGGGCATAGAGCCATGTGCTTTTAATCTTTTTTTTTTTTTTTTTTAATTTTTTTATTTTTTTTTTTTTTTTAATCCTTCGTATTCTAATTCTTGTACTTTTTCTTGTACTGATGGGTGCGCAAGAAGCGAGCAAGTTGTCTAAGCAGGGTAGCGATCTCAAGAAGTTCCAGCGCTGAGGCCGCCACTCGCTCGCCGTCTCGCGCAACTTCAACAAGAGCAGAGCAGACAGTCGTGCTTACGAAGGGGACGTGAGTGCATGCATTGGGAGAGACCGTGTGAGATCTGGTTGCTTTGTAGTCTTACCTTTGTGTCCTTGCCCACCTGGCGCACCTGGGGTAAGTAAGTGAAGTGACTGCCCTACCACAACCCAGTACACACGCCCCCTTACTATTGTCCAAGCTAACTGATTTTAGCTCGATCGCCAGCAACTGATGAATCAAATAGCGTAATAATTTCTCTTCCAAAGAAATTCATGACGCATTTTTGCTATATCATTTAATTGATATTTTAATAATTACGTATTACTTTACTCTTGATTGATCGCAGCGCTTCTATCAATGAAACAGTCGCAATTATTTGAATATCTAAAAAAAAAAAAAAAAAAAATGGGATATAACTTTCAACATCATTATTAATAGTAATTGAATTGGAAATAATGTGTGCCGTAAACACAAAACTAATTTCATGATAATCAAGACACTGCATAAATAATTAATGGAAGTGTGAAGTGAGGGTTGAATTATATCTCTTAAAAAACAAGTTCCCTTCATAATTATTATATTTCAATACTTTAGGTATTCACAAATTTGATTGGGACAATATATGAAAGAAACTGTAACAATGTGTCAAAGGCTGAGAATTGACGCGTGAACTTTAACCTGGCGCCAAGATAGCTCTCGTTAAATAAAGTACAAACATCATATTATACTTGATATCACATTTAATGTCAAAATCTGGAAAAGCTGTTATTTGCATTGATTTGGAATATTTTATAAAATAAATACACACATTTATATATAAATTTTATTATATATATATATATATATATATATATATATATGATTATATAATTCTCATTTTATTTATACCCAAAAATAGAATTAATTAAATGAAACTAAAGCCTTTAAGTACAATATTTACTTTAAACACTTAGCTGCGTTATGCTATATAAGCAATGTTTTGGAACGGGAAGGCAATTTGATGTAAATATTTTGTTTTACTTTTACTCTCATATGGAATAAACACTGGCATGTGGCATGTGCGAGAATGAAAATGAACAATAAAAAAAAGGCGACTTAATTCTGAAGTTGTAAACATTGACAGCAACCAACAATATGAATTAAGTTACAATAATAAAAAACTTTTATTTCAGGTTACAATTTCAATTGTCGACTTTTCTTAATATTTGGAGCAAATGTGTGACTTAATCGTTTAATAAAGGGCAATAAAATTGCGTCAAATACATATATACGAGATAAGTCAGTGTGCATGCTCATTACTAACGGCTAAAGGGACTTACGATCTAAATATTTTTGTAAATAATTTCTTTCATGATTGAAACTATTATTTTATATTGGTACCATATTATATCGCTGATATAGTTAGTCATGTCTAAAATTACACAGGCTTCCATTGTTTATCATTGTTGTTATTATTACTTTTTTTGGGGAGGGGAAGAGCTTATTATGTACAACCCGCCTCTCTTCTGTCTTATTTTTTTGAATTTCTGAAATACCTTGAATAATTTTAATTTTTCATAATAGGTATAGTACATCATCTGCATTGTTTATGCATAAATACTTTCTATCGATTGACACGACAGAAAAGTGAATGTTTCATGTACACTGACCAGTACCACCAAAACATTGATCAATTTTATATTTATTTATATATCATTCTTACTTGTAATACAATAAATTATACGATGTTTGATAGTATATTGAACATAACTTTTGCTCGATTGCAAACAGATTTGACTGAGTTTCATGCAATTATTAGTCATTTATTCTATTTCTGATAATTTAATATAATTATAGCTAATGTTAATTAGATAATTTATCTGAGCTAATATAATATAATAGCTTGATGTTATTTAAGATTTTGTAGTAATAGTAATTTTGATACGTATGAGAAGGTCAAATCATATAATGGTCAAACTGTTTGGTCTGCGTAAGCATCAAAAGTATCCATTGTATTGTATTTGTGACCACACCGAGCTATAAAATAGAAAAAAAAAAAAAAAAAAAAAAAAGAAGGGGAGTTAAAGATAATGTATGTGTTTTATATAATATGCAGTAACCGATGTATAAAGTTACTTGTAGCTGTTGTGTGTATAGGAGAAGGAGATGAGTATGGCAGGGCTGGGGGCGCGAGGCATTGCTATATAGACGAAATAGGACTGACTGCATGTATAATAAGACCAATTGAAGTGACGAAGATTGTCCCAAGTGGTCTAATCTGGACACATAAATGTCACTAGTTATTAAACCTATATGTACTTAAGACGTACGTGCATTACAGCTGTATACTTATACTGAATAACTAATTGCTGGAATTTACATATTAGTGGTATAATAATTAAAACTTACTTAAGAATTTACTTATAGTCTTATTGATGCTCGAAAATTTTTGCATAGAAATAATATCATATTCGTTTCCCTGTTTGTTTGTTTTTAATATAAGAAACTCTTAAATATATTATATATTATGTTCCATTTTATGTATAGTGTAATAGTGTGGTATATAACACAAAAGAAATGTACTTAAATTGTCTGATTAAACCCTCACAATGATTTTAAGAACGTATATAGAATGAAAATGTAGTAGCGTACGAGTTTGTTTGTAAAATAATTTTATAAATATATGCTGATACCACACTTTTGGCTGATTAATTTCCTTAATTGAAAATAGTATATAATGGACATAAATTAATTGAAAAACTTCACAGCAGTCGTTGCTGTGACATATTTATTTTAAAGATTTACTTCTCTATCTCTCTCTCTCTCTCTCTCTCTCTCTCTCTCATCAGATACACTGCATTCTTAATTGCAATAGAAGACTTGCAAAAGTAGGTTTAGTGAGAAAGTAAACAAACTCACAGCCCAACAATACTAACAAAGTACAAGCAGAGACGATTTGGTGTTCCTGTCTCAATTTAACATGCTTTCTTATGGTGGAATGCAGCAGCTATAACTTGAGTTAGAATTATTTTTCAGAGCTGAAATTTTTACTGTAGCTTACTGCGAGCCTCATAGCTTTTGTTTTCCTGGATTTGAAGTCAATTGGGTGAAAAAATAACTTTTAACCAAATCACTTGAAATCCATGAAAACAAAAGCTTGTAGGCTCAGTAAGCTACAATAAAAATTTCAGCTCTGAAAAATAACTCTAACTTGATTTATAGCTGCTTCATTGCTCCATAAGAAAGCATGTTAAATGTAGACAGGAACACTAAGTCGTCTGCTAGCACTTTGTTAGTATTGTTGGGCAAATAGATATAAACAACCAAATTTCATAAAATGATATCTTTGCGATTTCTTTTTTATTTTATTTTAATGAATTTGTAAGTACAATAATATTGCTTCGGGAATATTAACAACAAAAATATTAAATTATAAGAAATTACAATATAAAATAAGCGCAAGAAAAAAAATGGTAAGGAAAAGAAATTCTTAACCTTCACCATTAACAAAGTTCCATCTTTTTCTGGAATGCATGAAGCATAGCTAAAACAATACAAAAATTAAAACTAAAATTTCACCTCAAACTTCAGAAATGGAATTATAATATAATAGTATAACGAAAGAAATTAATAAAAATATAGTAATAGTCCTACAAAACGCAAGCTATTTTCTCTTTTAAGCGAAAAAAAAATGTAATCTTAAAAATAGTTTCAATCTGTATAATTATAATATACACAGAAATGATTTAAAATGATTTTCATTATAGTAATCAAAGCCAAACTCAATTATTTCTGTGCTCAATTTTCGTCTCAAGGGCAAATTTGTTTCTAATATATATATATATATACATATACACACACACACACACACACACACACACACACACACACACACACATATACATATACACATATATTTGGTAAATTATTAGCGAATATAGTGAAGCTTAATAAACAAACTTAGAAGATGCCTGTAATGGACATTAACTTCGTATAATTAGTTGTCTCTGTCTCGTCGGGAGTGCAATGTATAGTGAACAAAGTACGTGTTTGCTTTGAACATCGTGCACGTACTGTACAACACAGTCTACTAAAGCTACATAGATCTTTCAATTACAGGTCTGTTGTAGCAAAAAAGAAATTATTATATTTTCTATATATAATATTATATTTCAGAGTTATAAACTCAAATGTACGTTCTTGAGTGTAATCCTATTTTTAGTTTCATTTTGAATGTGACAAATTTGAGTTCTGTATTTTTCGTCTACTGCCTAAAATTTTCTATGACACTCGTTGGAACTTCCAACACAAAATTTATCAATAATAATACTACATAGAAACAGAAACAGATAAAAATATTCTTACAAAATCATCTAAGTTAATTATCTATTTATATATATATATATATATATATATATAATTTTTTTTTTTTTTTTGTCATGTGTCAAACTCTTTATAGCCAAATCTAGTTTTAAAAAGTCTCACTTAGGATATATTGCCGCACATGTATAATAGTATATTTACGTTTCGAATATATTTTTTTTCACGTTAATCTAAAAGGTTTTCTGAACAAGTGCAGATTTTAATATTATCATTTTTAAATCATATATACCTAATTAATAATTATATTGTAACATATATGACGTGAATGATTTACAAAATAAATATCTATTTGCATATAGTTACAGTACACTGCATGTAGAAGAAAAAATTCTTTGTAAAAATTCTACAATAAATATACATCTATGCAGCCCTCCTGTGAATTGTTATTGAAAGTATTTTCCCCATGGCAACCAAAGTTAGCTAATTTTTATGTTATATTGAAAAAGAGAGAAAAAAAATATATATCCAGACATGAGTGGGAAACTATTAAATTATGTTACCCTACTTTTAAAAATTATTTCAACGGCAGAGATTACTTTTATTACTGCCTTTTTTGATACTCTTTTTAACGCATTTATTTGTGTGTTAGCTCCTTGCTGTCTTTTTATTATCTCCCTTTTTTATTTTAATTACATGAATTCCGAAGGTTATTAACAGCTGCGCGTCTCAAACGCTTATTATTCTATAAGTTATTGCTTGAAAATATATATAAATTACGAGGACATAATACAGTCGTATCACATCTTTGCGTTTTATTTGAATGGGTTGGTTTCATGTATATATTTTTTTTATTATTATTACTTTTTTTTTTAAGTTACAAAAAGTGAGAGAAATCAAATAATACAATATAATTATTAATAATTTAAAATTTGAGTTAATTCTAACATTGATTTTTCATTTTATTGTTTATTCAATAATTAATAATATTTTAAGAGATATTAAGGAAAATAAACAATCGTGGTTTATAGGATACGTATGATAAATTTGATAGAAAAGGGCAGGAGAAACCAGCAAGAATATTATTTTAAAATATATTTTATGAATGTCTTTTATCTAGTTGGACAAAAACTATTTCTTCTTCATCTTCACATAGGGTCGTACCTAAAATGAAAATGCCATTATACAAATAAGGGAGTGTTTTTTCTTTTCTTTTTGTAAGGGCTGTAAATATATTATATATTAAAAAATAAATAATATTTAAATGAACGGTTTTCATTTGTGTGCTTTGCAATGTATGTTATTATTACGTCTTCAAAAGTAATGCAGTGAAAAAAATTACTAGTATTGATTCCAACACAAAATTTACTACATAGAAACCGAAACAGATAAAAATATTCTTACAAAATCATCTAAGTTAATTATCTATTTGTATATTTTTTTTTGTCATGTGTCAAACTCTTTAAAGGCAAATCTAAATTAATGAATATTGTATTGTGTGTGTATAATCTTGTATATTATAATATCTATAATTACAATTGTGTTCAGCTATAGCTTTAATTGAGATAATCTGATCTAGGGCTTACCTAGAAGTGGGTAAATTTTTGTGTGGTATAATATAATTTTAAAATTGTGGTATTTATGTGTATTGTAGACTAACAATTATGGCCAAAAAGGTTCATGTAAAAATAAATACAATGTGAAGACTTTAATGCAATTTTTAGCCCCATCGTTCAAGTCTCCTATGCAATAATATGAATTTTACTATCGTAAAACCTTAAAAACTAGAAGATTTTAATCTTACCTCTATACTTGATAAAAAAAAAAGTTCCGCAATAATACTAAATTATTTAATTTAGATGTTAATATATTACCAATTCATATAATTTTTATAGTTTATACAATTTATTGTGCCATTACTACTATATTTAAAAACTTCTTTTTTTTTTAATTGCAAATAAATTTGCATATTTAGCGCTAGTTTTTGAATGATATCAATCGCGTGTGCACAAGATTGTAGCTCGTACGGTTATGCATAGTTTTCTGAAGCACATACATTACATCGTATACGTATATAAATATTCACACATCATCACGCTGGAAATAGTACCTGCTCTATGGTATTTCC
>OX439127.1:48143601-48363601 GCA_949318235.1 Ecdyonurus torrentis
GAAAGAGAGAGAGAAAGAGAGAGAGAGAGAGAGACAAAGAGACAAAAAGACAAAGAGAGAGTTTCTGTTTATTATAAGAGTACTTGTACTAGTAGGATATCGCTGCAGTGCAGAGTTTTGTATATTTTATAGTATTTTAGTTGGATAATAATGAATATGGGGTTATAAATGGCATGTAAATCCTTCTTTATTTGTTGTTTTCTATAAATCTATACCAAGAAGACTACATGTTTTCCAAGATAAAATATTCACAGTTTTTTTCAATTTGAAATTGTTATTTGCTTGCCTCCAGGAGAAACAACTCTGATTATAGACATAATTTCAAGAAGGAATTAAATGATGAAAGAGGATATTTATTCACTATACTGTACAGTATAGATGAAATATGCCCAGATTGTAAGCTTTCTGAAGCATGTAACGTCATGAGACACGTAACAGCATTTTTTTATTTAACTAAATACATGCCAGTTTAGATTCAAATTAAATTTAATGTTATTGGAAAAACAGTGAAAATGAAGTATAGGTATATATTAAATTTGTTCTGAAAGTGCACACACAAATGTTTATTTCACATATTGTACAACAATAATATTTACATTCATTCCATGTATCGTGTTGAAAGAGTATTATTTATAAGTTATAAATATTTTGTATAAGTGAGAGGCAATTGGTTAAATAGTAAATAAAGTAAAGCTGTTTAGAACTATATAACAAATGAGCCTCCTACTCGAATACACGTGTATTCACTTTACGTCCAGTGTGTGTGGCAGCCAGGCAACATCAAGTGACTCAGCTGTAAAACTACGTAACGCAATAATCGTAATACCTTCGTCACTAGTTCACATGCATAAAGGGTTGAGGGGGAAAAGGCACAAGCTATTATGTAAAATATAACATCAAGTTAATCATACTCTTCAAGAACCATTTAAAAACAATAAATTTCCATTTAGAAAAGTGTGTGTGAGACAGAGAGAGTGAATAGTGCTTTGAAAAATAGCTTTAATTTATTTTAACAAAATGTACCCCCACTTCCCGCTATATTTGCACTGTTATAATCTCACTCCTTCCATGATTGTTTCTCTTTCTCGTCAATACCAAAAATTGTTTCTTGAATGAATCAAGAAATCACTTACTTTTTGGTTTTCTTTTCTGCGTCTCTAGATTGTTGCTCGACATTCTAGAGGGGGAAAGAAATAAAATGAGAATGCGTAAAGTTGTTTGTCTCTGAACAAATAATATATATATATATATATATATATATATATATATATATATATATATATATATATATATATATATATATATATATATATATATATATATATATATATATATATGTTTCGAATGTTGAATTTCGAGCGAGGTTGCATGATGATAAGAAATTTTCTCGGTGAAATAGAATTATTGTCTTACCTTCTGTGAAGACACTGGGCTTTACACTCGCTGCTATCACTATTTTAAATAACAATGAAAAAATAATAGTCACTTTGTACATAATTATAAAAACACTCAATTCACAGTCTTTTTAAAAATTACATAGCTATGTTATTTACACACAATGTTTAACGTTTTCGGAGACTATATATCACAAATGATACATACTGTCTGTCTCCTTCCTCAGAACTGAAAAACTAAACTTTCAGTTCTGAGGAAGGAGACAGACAGTATGTATATCATTTGTGATATATAGTCTCCGAAAACGTTAAACATTGTGTGTAAATAACATAGCTATGTAATTTTTAAAAAGACTGTGAATTGAGTGTTTTTATAATTATGTACAAAGTGACTATTATTTTTTCATTGTTATTTAAAATAGTGATAGCAGCGAGTGTAAAGCCCAGTGTCTTCACAGAAGGTAAGACAATAATTCTATTTCACCGAGAAAATTTCTTATCATATATATATGTATATATATATATATATATATATTCAATAAAATATGATTCGCAAATTGAAATATGAAATTGTATTTTTTTTTATCAAATTATTCAACTTATAATTAGGAAATTTTATACATCTAGTAGATTTGTTTCAAGGCGGTGACATATTTGCATTATCACATTTCTTCAAATTTAATCAAAATATATATCCAATATTTTTCTCTCTTTTTGTATATGAATCTCCCCTTCTCTTTTAAAAAGACGGTTGATGTAGGTATATAGATTACAAACTCATTGCATGGAGATATTTTTTTTTCCTCGGGCTCAGTCTACTGAAGTGGAAAGAAAATTCAGTTTATTTTATATAAAATGTTCTTTAATTTCACTTTTATACATTGGTATGGGATAATAAATATTATATAAGATAGTTTGCATGGGTTGACGTTGCGTAATAACATTATTATGAAAATTAAGTAAGGTTGCAAACAAATTATTATGGCCTGTCCACACGCATCTTGTCTTAGGCAATAATATAATTATTATTACGTGAAAATTTAATTGTTTTTGAAGGAAGATTTCATGCAATCAAATTTATTTCACATTGAAAATGTTACACCGTGGGAACTTGCCTTTACATCATGATCTGCGTTGGAAAATTTGCTGAAAATTTGCCATAGTTAAGACATATTTTTGCAGATTTTTTTTTTTTTTTTTTTTTTTTAGACTACTGAACCATTTTTTAGCATAAAAAAATTACAAATATAAGGAAAATAAAAACCTTCGTTCTTTCATAAAATTTATTAAAATTATAATAATGTTTCATATTAATTTCTATTCTATGTATTTGCCGTTTTTCCTTGTAATTTTGCAAATTGATATATTGAATAACTTTCTTTGAAGAATAATGAAACGCTGAGAGTTTCACTGATTTTCTGTGGGAACCTTGGTGGGAACAAAATCAACCCCTTGTTCAAGCCCGTTCCCCCATCTCTTGCTTACTCTTCGCATCGTTGACCCTCGTCATCTATAGTCCCCCTGCTTTACTCCCTTAATGCTGAGTGATCGCTGCCCTTCTGATAAAAATATAAGGTGTGACAAATAAATAAAAATTTATATATATATTTATTTTATACCTATATGTAATATATTTTGTATTTGAAACGGATTATTTCAAGAACATGCCAACATTTTGTGCTAGTATTTTTTCGGAAATGCGCAGAACAATTGTGACATCAATTATATTTTAATAATACTTGTAAATGTGTACTTTAAGGTTATAGGCACAATACTCTAATGTATTATTATGAAACACTGAGAGGCTTTATATAAATATATTAAAAGACGCAATGCTGTGTATAACTAAATTTAAATTAGGTAATTATTTATGAAATCTTTGAAATCAATATAACAATTATTATTATTATTATTTAATTTCGTTCACATTATCAAATACTGCAAATTACTAATTTAGGATATCACATTGTTATGTATAAATCTGATAGATATTGAATATAAATTTATTGAGATAACTGCAATAAAATATATTTGTATCAATGGTATCGTCTGCAGCAAGGACGGGTTGCATGTGGGCATCATATAGAACGGGACGAAAAAGAACCTATAAAGGGTCCGCGCGACAAGAAAGTTCAAGGGTGCCTTGTCATTTGTGTGTGGGGGGGGGGGGGGGGGTCTGAGGACCCGAAAACACTATTAGCAAGGGCTCAAAGGCCCGTTATTTTATAAGTCCTATGGATTCGACAGCCCGCTACTAATGCTACAGATCCTATTCATAGTCTATCTTCTATACCCAGTACAGATTTATATACAATATTCTGTATTATAATAGCATACTGTGATTGTGATGCAAGCGTTCAAAAACTTGTCACGTACCACGTTTGTTCCTTAGGCTGAAACTTATAAATGACATAATATATAATACAAAGAATTTTCTGACGATAAGTCATTCATAAAAGATTATAATGATTAAACATTTTATTACGTCCCATATGACGTTCCAAATACTTGGTTATTACTTATTATTATGATTATTATCCCAGCGTTTAATAGGAGGTTGTTCTTCTTAAGTGCAGTTCACACACTGAAATATTTTTATGTTCTCTTATAATTTAATGCCATATAAAAGCATTACGTTTAATGCCCTTGCACAGTTGAAACCCAATGTTTTATATGACATCAAAATATTTCATATATTTATAGTGTTAACAAGCCATTATACGAAAGTAATGTATGGTGTGTGAATCTCTTGCACCAACATTACTTTGGTGGGATTGTAAAATTTATGGTTATATAATTTTGCTTGGGGAAATAAGATATAAGTTGAAGTGGTTGTTCATATATGGTGACGTCACAGGTGCCTGCCTACCCACATGCCTAGATTGCCATAGTGGACGTAATTGTAACCATGGAGTGTAAATAAAATATAAACCTTGCTCCACACCCTCTCTGTATAGTTTAAAATAATTGAATGATAATTTGTATGGTAGTGTCATCATGCATATCATTAAGAACACCCAAGTAAGTGAACTGTTGACCTGATGGAGGAGCAAGGTTGTAGCATTTTCTTAAAATAAATTAGAGCCATCAAAAAATTACTTGCAAAATGTTTAAAAATGTAGCGTTTGAATATCCTTTTGTAATTTTTATTTATAATTATTACTTTTTGTCTCTTAGACAATTATAAGTTGAAATCTTAATCTAACTGAACAAAACTAAAATAATTTGTCTCATTTAGTGTGCAGTCAGACACAAAATGTGCAGTCAGAAATTTTTAGTTATGCAGTCAGCACGTGAGTTTTATATATAAAATTCATACAAAGTGTAAAAAATCCTGCTCGTTACGCTCGCAAATTTGCTAGCATTTTTAAGTCCTACATTTTTAAAATGCTTTAATAAATGATAATTTTTTTAAAGTTTGCATTAGTATACCATGCTATGCACTTTGGAATATAGATGAGTTAATTCTTAAATGCTTATGGACGCGTTTATTTTTAGATACCGTTTGATAACATTGATTAATATGCAATTATTAAATCACAACAATCATATAAAAAAAAAAGAGTTAGCATAAATTCCTATATGCCTCATTTTTCAAAAGAGTTAATTTTCTATAATTTATTATTATTATTATTTTCAGATTTTTAAAATCAAGTTTATTATAATATGAAAGTGGAAATTGAAACATGCACTAGCGACTAGGACAGGACTGATGACTCGAGCCCATTAATTAGAGAAATTGGAATGTGATTTTTATCACCCTTAGCGACACAACTTGAAAAAAATGTTTATAATAAAAAATGATATTAATAAAATACAACAAAATCCTGGAGCGGAGCACTCCAAATAATCTGGAAAAAAAGGATAAAAAAATCACAACGTATGACTCTTTATGTTCAGATGTCCTTTTGTGCATATGATAAGTTATTTAATTTTTTATTAAAAATTCTTGTACTGTGTACTGTTATTGTAGTTATAAACAGCAATTGCATTGAAATGTACAATGTTTTCCCTGAATTTTCACAGAGCAATTTAAAAATTATTTTACGCTCTCCATTGCATTCATTATAATTAGAACCTATGATATTATATATATAATATATATATATAAATATATATATATATATATTATATATATATATAAATATATATATATATATATTATATATATATATATATATATAAATATATATATATTATATATAAATATATATATATTATATATATATATATATATATATATATATATATATATATATATATATATATATATATATATATATATTAGTAGAGCTTAATATTTAATTAAAATAACATTTTTTCCAACAAATTTTAAAAACTTATTTTTTTATTTATTTCTTTTTTTTTTTGTACTTTGCACACACGGCTATAATAAAATGCAACAAATTGTGCACAATTTTACAAAACATAAATTCCCACATTTATTATTACTATTAACTGTACAACATAATATTTTTTTTGTACAATATATTATACGGCTACTGATATGCATACAGAGTATCCTTCTAGCGAAACTTTATTCCTTCAGTGCAAAGTAAGATTGCTGTACAGCATAATTGAGCTAATTTCAGTCTCGCCGTCTTTTCGTCAATATGATAGAAATTCTTTTCTTTAATCTGGCAGGTAAATTTTATTGCCTCTCGTCGAAACTTAAAAAAATAATAAATAATAAAAAATAAAAATCCTTTCAGTGATTCAAAAATTATGAACAAAATAGCCCAAATTATATTTAAAAATCGAGTTCTTTCAGAAATGTTTTCTTTTTTTTTATATAAATTATGTCTTAGGAACTAATTTTTGCTGAAAATTAATCTGCACTTTTAGTTATTTTTTTACTTTGCAACGCAATTATTAAAATTATTAATTGATCTCATGTCCCAATACTTCATACATAATCTTTGCGTTGTATTAATTTTCGATTCAACTTGCTCTAATCTCTCTCCTACTTTGTTCTATTTTTAATATTTTATCAATATATTATGTAATCATCAACTACAATGGTTTTTCCGTCATTTTGATCATTAATTTATATCTATTAATTGAAAAAATCCGAATAATATCAATTTCACTTTGCTTGCATGAGATGTCAAAAGTAATTAAATATATTGAAAATTCTCGCAAAAATGTGATGAAAAAATTACTTTTATTGAAGCAATTATCTATTTTGGTATATAAGAAATAAAGCATAATTAAACACGTGTAACTTTAAAAAAAAAAAAAAAAAAAAAGTGTCTGCTGCGGGCAATAGGGGTGCTAACCCCCTTCCCCATTCCTTTGAGTATCTTGTTTCTCGATTCTGTACAGTCAGGATTTTGCTTTAAAAAGGACTCCCTTATTATCATTTGATAAATATCTTCCATCTGTCTTTCTTGACATAAGAAAAAAAAATTATGGAATTATTTTGAAGATAGTGGTAAAAATATAATTAACAAGAGTATGTATTGGATTCTTTTTAATGCGAAATAATGAAATTCGGGTTACTGAAGGGCATCTGTGTTGCAGGCAATCTGGTGACTGCTGTGGCGTTACTGCGGTGCACCAAGCTACGTCAGCATGCTACCACGGCTTTCGTTGTCAGTCTATGTTTCTCCGACCTCCTCTTTTGCACCATCAACATGCCCCTCACCGCAGCACGCTACATCTATGAAGCATGGATTTTTGGTGATACCCTGTGCTCGCTTTTCCCCTTCTTTTTCTACGGCAACGTCGCCGTGTCGCTGCTCAGCATGGTCGCAATCACCATCAACAGGTGAGACAAAGATACAACGTCCCCTGCCGCAAGCAACCAGGTCATATTATTTTTGCTGGGAAAGGGGGAGGGAGTCAATTTTTATATTCTAAGATTTTTAAAATGTTGTATCATCCTCACAAAATAAAGGAAAAAAGAAGACCTGAAGCTACGATCCAATACACTTATCTCTATATAAACTGTCTATGCCGTTCAAATTTTTTTTCACTTACATATATGCTCACGTCAGGATTGAGATGACGAGTGTACAATAAAGATAAAAATATATATTTATGTTTTTTTGAATGTTTTGCCTGATGCAAGAAAATTTGTATACAGCTTTATTAAGTATAATTGAATGCGTCATCTTCTCACCCAATCGAAAGACTTGACTTCAGCTTCCTATTCTTCTTTTAATAAATTAAATAATAGTCTTAATTTTATTTTATATTATTTGAAAGACCTAGGTTTAAGATTGATAACACGTATGGCCCACTATTACACCTAGCCCCAACAAGAAAATAATAATAACAAAATATTAAAGAAATAACACTACTGTAATGAACATAAAGAAAGATAGCAAAATGAAGTTACATATGTCATTATAATTTCTTATATTTACATAATAAAATACTGCATTTAAGTTATATGCAATTTGCAGAAAATAAAATCCAATTTTTGTTATTATTATTAAATATTCTATACACGTATTATCAGAGGCAGACAATACATCCTCCATTAATATGGTTATGCTAAAGAAAATGTTATTATTACATTTTGTTTCAGGTATATTCTAATTGCTTGCCACACTTTGTACGACCGACTATATACGAGGCGCTACATATGGCTCATGATCATATTCGCGTGGCTCTTTAGTTTCTCGATGATGGTGCCACCGCTACTTGGCGCGTGGGGTGAACTCGGCTATGACAAACCCACCTTCTCATGCACAATTCTCCGCAAAAATGGATCGTCTCCTAAAAAATTCCTCTTTATCCTTGGCTTCTTGTTGCCGTGTGTGGTCATCATTGTTTCGTACAGCTGCATTTACTGGAAAGTGCGCAGGAGCAGACTTAATGTACAAGCACACAAGTAAGTTTTACCTCTTGTTTATTGAAAATCTTTGTACAATATACTGTCATTAACCAACTTTTGATAGAAAATGATTTAATAATAATATTGATAAACTCTTGATTCATTATTTACAAATTGAATTTAAGAAATCATGCCACACATTTACTGTACATTCGCAGTACAGTATAACGTGTTTTTTTTTTTTTTTTTTTTTTTTTTTTTTTTTTTTTTTTTTTTTTTTTTTTTTTTTTTTTTATGAACAATACAATTAATGTGCGTGAAAGAAAGTGGAGCAATTAGAATGTCATCATTACAGTCTGAATGTGCTTGCAGTCCAGCAATGGCCAATTCGAAGGGCACTGTGAGTCCTCAACAGCAGCTTCAGCGACGTGAAGACATTCGCCTCACAAGGATGATGCTCACCATTTTTCTCTGCTTCCTGCTCTGCTTCCTACCTCTCATGCTGGTCAACGTTGCAGACGATTCAGTAAGACACTCGATCATTTGGAATGTTTAACTCGACTTATATTTTACCACCAAAAACAAATATATGTTACCGAGGAATGAGGAATATTTGTAATATTAGTATTTCCATTTTGCCACATTGTCTTTGCAAGCAGTCTGTGAAAGCTATAATGCGCATATTCACTATTACTATTCATATTATTTGGAAATAAAATGCTTCCTTGGTATGTCTTCCATTGTATGCCAAGTTCCAAGTTTACATCTTCAAAAGTTCAGAAGCTATAATTTTTAAAACAATTCATATATCTGTCATTGAAAAAAATTCTTATAACTTTAGTTTTAATTCTTTTTTATCTTTACGCATTTTATGGTGTGAAAATAAAGAGTGATTAAATCAAGAATAATTGAATCACACAACGCTCTTAAATTGACCTTCGCCTATGTGATTTAAGGCATTAAATTTGCCGCCTGACTCCAATTATCCTCAATTTGGCGTTGATTAATTTTGTTTCTCTCAGCTATACACACTGCATGTAGCAAAAGCATTGCATCAAAGAACAAAATAATAAATAAAGTTGTGTTTATAGAAGCGTCAATTCAAATAATATGTTTTATCTCGATAATAGTTTTTGAATTTTTGCTGAGATAAAAAATATTTTACTTGAAGACCATCCTATTATTTAAGGATCCTCTTATAAATTGTTTCAAATAATATACATAGAAATGTAACTTGTAGCTATTTTTTTTACAAGTGATTATTGTTCTCGGGGGGTTCGGACTATCAATATTCCGCAGAACGTTGGCTTATAGCATCGGGAAATTTATTTATTATAGAACTGTTTTTATTTATGCAGCTTGAAGCTTTAGATATGTTGAGATGTTAATTATTGTTATGGTGTTTCAGATCAAATGGCCGATTGTTCATATTCTCGCTTCTGTGTTTGCCTGGGCGTCCAGTGTTGTAAACCCCTTCATCTACGCATTCAGCAATCGCCAGTACAGACAGGCGTATCGCAGCCTGTTGTGTGGCCGACGTGGTCCACAACGCAGCAGCACAACGCACTCGCGTTCCGGCTCTGGAAAGACGTTCATCACAGAAATGTTACAATTCAACGCTGCCACCGAAAAAGTAAAGGTCATCAAAGCTGGTGGAGAGCGCTAAAAATGCCAAATAAAATCAACAACATTACGCATAATTTTCAATTAATATTGTTATTAGACTCTTTTGTCTAAGAATCTCTGAAAATTGGGTCATTAAAGCAAAAGAATTCACATTCTTTGCCATATTGTAGTATTATTTTCATATTCCGTGATAATCAAAATTACTTTATTTTCAGTGCATTATATATTACTTTATGCTCTTTCAAATGTATTTTAATGAATGTTTTTGAAAAAGACGATTTTACATAAGCACATAATTTTTTATATTATAAGAAAGTAATAATTTGTTGTGCTATACTTTAAGCTTTCTTTTAATTTTGCTTTTTTCCCCCAAATTGTTTAAGTGTTTCCAAATTCAAAATACATTTATTCATCTTTTTCCTCCAATGATAATAGATCATGTGTCAGTAGCTTCTTGGCAATGCAACAACTAGTATGACTGCTATAGTGTAAGCAGCAATAATAGGATAAATATTGTGTGAAATGAAACGCGAAATTGCGTTTTTAAGAGTAATTAAAACAAAAAAGTTAAATTAAGTGTATTTGTTTAAAAAAAAAATTAAATTATTGACCATATATAGTAAAGTAAAAATAAATCATTTATAAAATAAAAACAGACACTAAGTAAAAAAAAAAAAAAAAGACAGTTTTGTGACTATATAATAAAATAAAATTTGTATAAATAAACACAAGCATAAAATTTTTAAAATCTGCAGGCATATATGTTCACAAGTCACAACCATCTCTCTATAATCTTGATAAATTTATTTTATTATTATTATTTCAAATGGATTTGCCAGCGTAGCACGCTAGCCAATTACAGGCGATGTGGAAATAAACGCTCCTATACTAATTTCTTATCATGTAGCATTATACAGAGATATTGAATCAAATCAAATCAAATCATTTTTATTGGCCTTCTCAAGACAAGTCAGGTACATTTCACAGTTTTATATAATGCTTTTGGAGAAAACTACTGCACCGAGGCCAGGCAAATTTGAAAGAGGAATTTACTAGATACTATTTTAAGTGTGTTTTAAGCAACAAAAAAAATAATAAAATAAAATAAATAAATAATAAAAAATAAAATAACAAAAATAATAATAAATGGCAAAATATTTCCACCAGTAACACCCTATAAGACTTTTATGATATCAAGTCTATATTATATAGGATTAAATATTGATATATAGCATTAAAATGTGTAAATTTGCCGATATATTGCCATATAATTATGCAGTTTTACTTGGATTAATCTGTTATTACATGTTAAAAACTACTTAAAATGACTATGCTGTATATGTATTAAAATTA
This sequence comes from Ecdyonurus torrentis, assembly GCA_949318235.1. NCBI lineage: Eukaryota > Metazoa > Arthropoda > Insecta > Ephemeroptera > Heptageniidae > Ecdyonurus > Ecdyonurus torrentis. The sequence goes on from OX439127.1 coordinate 48,154,759, forward strand.
AGCGTATAAATAATGGAATGAATTATTATCCAAAGAACATGGTAGTTGTTAGGTCTTTTTATTTCATATTTGTAAATAAAATTTCATTAATAATATTCAATCAATATATTAAATTGCGATAGAATGCTCCACAAAATATTTGATAGTGTTTAGCTGCTTTGCTTAATTGTATATAAATATAGATCATTATATCCTTAGTAAAAAAAAAAAAAAAAAAAAAAAAAAAAAAAAAAAAGTTTAATATATGATAAAATCAATGTCAAACGTCAAGTTTTGTAGTTTTAAAGTTTATTATGAAATATGTGTTCACATTTTGTTGTTAATGTTAAATTATGTAGCTGTAGTTTGTGGAAAGCATGATCGTCGCTATCTCAATTGACATCGTGCATAGCACTTTACATTAAAAAGACTTTTAATGTTCATCCTCATGTAATTTTGAATTTTAGTTTTAATTTAAAAATTACATGCGTTTATTTTATATTTTTTAGACAGAAAAATGATAGTTTTAATTTGCTTATTAGCTTTGTGTGTATAAAATCTTAAATAATCCCTTTTATTGAAATAAAATTCACTAGAAATGCTTTTGTCGTGTTTTATTTATTTGAATTATAACATCTAATGTATTGTATTTTATTGTGTTTTTTAATTGCTAGCAATACTTAAACGCATTATTATTGCTAATTGATGATCTGTTATTTAGTGAATTCTACGCCACCAAAAAGTATGTATGCGTCTTTTACTGTCAAAAATCAAAATAAAGTGCCAAAACATATATTGCAGAGACTAGTAAAATTTAATACAACACAAATTCTTTCATTCATTATTATCATATTATTGCACTGTATTAGCTATTTTTTCTTTAAATAATAACACTCAAGATAAAGAAATTATGGTGTGTAAAGTTGAATTCAAATTGCAGGGGCAGCTGCAAAAAATAAAAAAAATATAAGAGTACGTACTACATACCTCTCATAGCAAGTGGTACAGCGACAATTTGGAGGGTGCCTTAATTTGTCACTTGCCTTATTGACAAGGAGTCACGTGACTCAAGTGAATTAACAAAGGCCAGTCCTGGCCTGTCCTTAAAGCCATATAGGCACACATATTTTCTTTTAAACTTCAGTATTATCTTACATGGTTGGGTTACGTCAATAATAATGCGCATACTTCATGGTTATTCACCAACACCAATTAAGTATAAAATGAAATTTTAATTTTAAAAACTTCAACTTAAAAATTTCTAATCTATTAGGTCTATTTACTTAAAGGGGTATACCACTAAAAGTGCTTTTATCATTTTATTTTACATACTTATATTATACACTTAATTCTGCATATTTTTCTATTTATCAATTTTTTTTTAAATTATACATGTGTATTGGTCATTTACGAATTAAATAATTTGACTTTAAATCTCGCAGAACAAAAACATTTTATATAAAAAAAGAAAATAACAAAACAAAAAAAAAAAAAAAAAAAAAACGTGTATTTTCACTATTTTCAGTGTTTGCATGAAAGGCTCTAAAATGAATAATTATACTGTATAATATGTACGAAAAAAAGTATAAATGCAATAAATAAATATATTATGCCAAATTTTTAAACACGCCTGGTATACGAGCTTAAGATTAATTTCCATTATTGAATAAATTAATTGAAAGGAACTGAATATTTAATTATATGAATATGATCGAATTTATTTCATATACATCATAATACACTACTGCCCTCATCCAATATGTAATTATAAGCCTCGATATATAAATATATGCACGTCATAATTACTTAAAGTAAAAATGAATCAATAATAATTATTATTAAACATTATATAATATAATAGTGCATACTATTTAATATTATTAAAATCTAAATTGAAAGAAATTTATAATCATGTTTCATAATATAATATGACTTCAATTTAGTAATGCGTAATGAGCTAAGAGGGCATTGTTGTACATACAGTCATGACAGAAGCGACAAGTTGCCAACCAGCACTTGAAAGAACGTTACAAAGCCTCTTCATGAGATGGCAGCACTCTCAAGTTTTCTCTAGTTTTCTTCCTTCAGTCAGAGAATCAAAGAACTATAGTAGAACCATATTCTTTATTATATGGTAGAACTTAAAAAAGTTTCTAAAATCATGAAATCAATCAGGAGCTTCTATCTCAATACCAAACCAACATTAGTTTGAAAGAATTCAAATCGCATTTATTTCATCACATATAATGTAATATAATTTTAATATAATCGGTGGCTATCCTGCAAGAGATTTGTAGCAAGGACTGCAAGAAGGTATATAACCCCGGCTACTATACGTATTAGCAGCATGAGGCTTCAGTAGAAATATTTAAATAAACTTTAAATAAATGGAAAATGGGTATAAAGAGAGTTGATAATATGACGTACAAAGTTTAAAGCTCAATGTTAAGAAACGCGTTTAATCTTACCTTTTGGATCCATTATATTTGATAAATTAACATATAATTTATTATTTATATGATATTAATTATACTTCCCTTTGGATTTTCGAAACTGCAGCGCATGAGATATTTTAAGTTGAATAATTTGATTTATGGGAATATGTGAAATGAAGTGCAGCAATTTTGATCTTTCTTTTCTGAGAGTTAATTTGCATCTTTTTTCACATCATTCAATTCACATTGTTTCATTTTAATAAATTTGTTATTGCATATTTAAAAAGTAAAGTTATGAAATAATAAAAGCAACTTATTAGAAGAGATTAGAGAGAAGAGAGAGAGAGAGATTGTTTGTGTTATAACCAATAGCATAATAATAATAGTAAGTGTATTATTATAAGAATTTAAGTGCGACGTTAATAATGAGTGTAATATAAAGAAACTTCTGTATTATTCCTAATTTCAAACTAGAACGGCATGCAGTATTATAAGCCGTTTCTCAAATACAGTTTTCTTAAAAATATATATTTTATAGCAAAAAAAAAAATTAATAATAATAATAAAACTTATACATAGGCTACGATTGATAATATATTTTATCATTCATTAACTTTTGCGCATTGTTATTCTTACGAGAAAAATATGCGCTGAATTTAAATGGTAAAATATATTATAACAGTAGTGTGTTGTGTGTATACTTATAAATGTCGAAATATAATGGTAAATTATATTTAATTCTCTTGAATGCAAGTATGATTTAATTTGGATTTTATGATATAAAAAAATGTGATAATGGCCCGAAACATATATATGCCTTAATTTTTATTTTCTATAACAATCAATAACATACACTTTCAACTTTCAACGCTTGATCCAAATTGCTGGTAGAAGATTATCTTAAATTTTTTAGCAATTTATATTTAAAGAAAAATAGTAAAAATTAAAAATAATAAATAAACTTGCTGCACTATATATAAACCATAATTCAACTTTTTAGTTTTAGCTTTGAACGTGTTTTCCTTGTCAGCTCTATTTGATAAAATATAAAACAATTTCATGATCATGATAGAGTACTCTAGATCATGATTTCAATTTATCAGACGTGGTTAATTTAGCAACTTTTGCAGAATAATAAATTTTAATAAAAAATTATATTCAAACTTGGTAGAGACTGCAGACTATAAACGTTAGCATTGGTAAAGTATGGACTAAAGACATCTCTTATAATTGTTCACGTTGCATTTAGCGTGTAGATATAACTACATCGTGACGTCGTGACGTCGTCCACAATCTTTGACGTCACTCCGCGAGAGGGAGGCTGTCTGATACAGATGCTGCAACAAATGTATCGTACCTATACCAATTTTATATACTAGCAGCTTTTTTTAATTATAAAAAATTGTGTATAATGAGCGGAAATTGTAAAAAGAACAATAAAATTAAAAATATAGAGATTTTGTTCAAATATTAATGTAATGGAAATTCATCAAATTTATAGTGAAATGCAGTGAAATGGGCACTCTACCCTTAAATATTACTCTATTGAATTAACATATATATACTACAAAATAATTTATTTTATACAATTCGTGTTTTTGATATTTTAAAAGGGAGAGAGAAAGAAAGAAATGGAGAAATCTATTACGTTACACGGTGAAAATAAACATACGCAAAATAAAATGATCAATTACGTATATAATTTATGCTGTGCCTGTATGTCTTATTGCATAATGCATGTAAATATTGTAAATACATACTTTATTGAAATTGCGTGTATGCTATGTAATGGAGCTATTATACAATATATTTATGTATAGTATGATGAACTATGCTGTACACAGTGGGATAAATTGTGCTGAAATATTCAGATAGTATAATATTATAGTACGTATATTTATTGTTGTCCGTTCGGACGGATCAGTCTAGCACTTATTTGGGTTCTCAGCAATTACATTAAATTTACTTAAATGGTATATTTTGTGCAATTTAAATTTGTCGTATACAGTCAATAATTTACTATATAACCATTTCATTCTCTCTCTCTCTCTCTCTCTCTCTCTCTCTCTCTCTCTCTCTCTACCGCCCATATGGATTTCTTTATTTTTTTTTATTTTGCTGGTCTCGTCTTTTACCCCCCTCCCCCCCCCCCCCCAACCCCCTGTGCAGACTATAAAGTATTAAAGTACGACTATTTATTCACCACATAGTAAATTAACCGTGATCTTTGTTTGCGAGAGATTAAAAGGGAAAACAAAAGCTCTATTGATTGAATGACAAAGAATGCAGGCAGGGGCATATGTTGCAGCTTGCTTTAGCTTATAGCTGAACCACCCTCTGTGTCTGACGATGTTTTTTATCTCAACAAAGCGGAGGAGCTCCAGCATCTCGCCGCCACACTATACAGGAGACGGAAGCTCTAGAAGGACGGAAGCAGTTGGGCTCTAGGCTGTGTGCCGATAAAGCGCATCCGTTCTCATCATAACTCACTTTAAGCATAAATAGCTTTAACCACCCCCACTGTAGAAACAATAAGGAAAAACGTGACCGTCCTCAAGTGCCAATTTCTTCAATATTTGCAATTTTAAGATAAAAGTTTTAAGGTATTATCTACATATTATTTAAATTTATGCACGATATAATACATTATTGGTTAAAAATTGTGACCATGTTTTGTATATAATAGGGTTGTCAATCCCTCCCTCTTTATTATTAATATTATTGAATATAGCATTATAAAACTGGACACATTTTGCAGTAAAAATGTTGAAACTGCCTCATATCAACACGTTATATTTACAAATTTTCTCTGATTTGGAATTGCTGTGCTTCGAAATCTTTAAAGTTACATGCCTCATCATCCATACCATCAATATATCATCAAAAGTTTTAAATTATCGTTTCGTAGATGCACACAATGTACCATAATTAAATCGCGCATAATGTTGTCATCCTTATACTTACTCGAAAGTACGATAGAATTATGACATAATATTTTCAAAATTTCTATTTAATGCATGTTTTTCAGTGATTTACCAGAGTTTTGAATCTGCTGATGCAACAAACTATGAAATTTAATTGTTATAATTTTAAGCTGTGATTATAACGATACAACAATATTAATTACAGCATGCAAGTTAATTTGGTATTTGAATGATATTATTTAATTGTAAGCCTACAGCTATTATTATTACTTTAATTGTCACGGAAAAAAAGTACAACATATATTATTATTATTATAGTGTCTTTGGAACATATTGCAATTTGTAAAATATTATACCTCTATACATAATCTTTTTTGACAAATTCAGTACGCGATAATACAAGACAAGTTATTGCAAACAGAGCTGTACTTGCAAATTTTGGGTTAAAGCTTAAATGTGCTGTCGACATTTTTAATTGCTTGCTCTTAACACTGGAGACTCATATTCTAATTATTCTTTCCAAATAACTCTTCTGCCATTGCTTTTATTTTATAGGCCTAACTGATTGTTGGTTTGACTTTTTAAGACCAACAAATTTTTTATTACATTTTGTAACTGCTGTGAATTAATCAATACTGCTATGCTGAGGAAAATCAAGTACCAATTGAAAAATATTTATACACATCCTTCAGAAACTATAGTGGGCCAGACATGTAGTCAGGTTTAAACCTCGCCCTTCAAGAAAAAAAAATATATTAACGATGATTATTTATTTAAATAGAAATTATAAACAGTTTTTTTATTATTATTTTTTAATTTTAATATTTTTATTGACCCAGGCAGTTCAACAGGCAGAACCAGAGATTATATTTATTTATAGATCAGTACAGGTCAGTAACACGTATTTCAGAACTGCAGTGTGTTCATAAATTAAAATTAGAAAAAGATGAAATTTATTTATTATTTGGGCACAATTTTAATAAGACGACTTTATAAGGGCTGCTTAGGGGGGACAAGGGGTCCTTGGTCACTCACGTCATATGAATCAGATAAATCTTATGATAGATAGAATAAGGAGATTGAGAGAGAGAGAGATCATATGGAGATGGAGGGGCATCATCAGGCGACCCCCCCTTCGTTTTCTTCATCTTATAGTGTTTCTGTCTCGCGTTCCCGCACCGCCCGCCACCGCACCGCTTTGCTCTCTCTCTCTCTCTCTCTCTCTCTCTCTCTCTCTCTCTCTCTCTCTCTTTGAAGCAGACACCGTTGTTACTTGCTGCTGCGTGAGTAGTGTGAGTCGGCTGTACGCTGCCCAAACACAAATTGTTATAAAAGACGCGCTGTGCTTATGTTACAGCAAGTCTTGTATCACTTGTGTGTATACCTCAAGTTAATCCAATTTTAGTGTTTTGTGACTACACATCTCATTATCTTCACTCTCTGGACTAAAATACACCTGTAAAAATCTTCATACTCTATCGTAAGTACGAGTTATTTTCCATAATTGTAACAGATGCAAACACTCAACCGGTGACTTTTTATTGTTGTCGAATTAAAATCTCGATCAAAATATTAATATCATATGTACCAAAAATTTGCTTATATTCTTAAATTGTCTGTAAGTTTTTCCCCGCATTTAAAAATAATTAATTTCAATTTGCACCTGTTACTTTCGTAATATAAATTTACCACGGCAATATGATTTTTATTCTTTATAGTAAAATCAGCTGATAGTTTTAGTGCTGTAATTTACAACAAATGGATCTTTCAAAATATGTGTGATGTACGCACAAGAGAGATCTTGATAACGTGTTATTGTAAACGATGTACCTCCGAGGGTTTGGATAACGGTAATCGCACACACCCTCTCAGCCACCCCTTTTTCTTTTCATTTTATCTATATATTATTATTTATTTATTTATTTATTTATTTATTTATTTATTTATTTATTTATTTATTTATTTATTTATTTATTTATTTATTTATTTATTTATTTATTTATTTATTTATTTATTTATTTATTTATATTGCATTCTTCATATTATTCGCTTTCTGATATGCAATATTTGAAAAGTGCTTCCTCAGCACAAGCAGCATGCGATTCAATATGTAAAATATATTTAAAAAATATAAACAAATATTGTAGGTAGAATAAATGAGAATGATCGAGGTAGAAAATAAAATGATTGTCAATAAGTAACAAATATAATAATAATTATAAAATATCCTCGTTGTTATTATTATTAGTTGAGTTAGAATTTTAATTATTTGACTGTCAGCTGTACTTAAATTAAATTATTTTGTTGTTATTTTTTGTTTCATAATTACTCATTACGTATAAAAATGCAATAATATTATATATGGTAAATATAGAATAAAGTTTTAGGGTTTCGAGCCCTTAATAACGATTATTATTTATTTATGCATTTTCTGATTGGTATTATTGTGGTTTAGAATCATTACACCACGGGTTCGGTAATATACATAATATACAGATAATTACTTTATATTGAAAAATAAATTTTATTTGTATACTGTACCCAATAAGTGTGGAATGAATGAATTAATAATGTGGACAGTGAGTGACTATAATTTATATTAATATGGTATATATATATTTAAAATCTTCATATCATTCCTATTACAAAAAACTGCTTGCGGTTTGGGTATTCAAAAAGATGCGAAGGTAATGATTGGGAAAAATTTCTTTTGAATCTATTCATTATTTTAAATATATTTGTGTATTGAAAAATAAAATATCAGCGTGGCTTCATTTACACTGCTATTAAAAACTCGATCACTTGTGGTTGCGGTTTTTAATATGTTTAGAAAAATGTTTAGTGAATAATGATATGTCGGTAAGTTCTGTTACTGCATCAATTTTATTTCTTGCAATGTTCAAATAAATAACTAGAAAATAAAATAAGCGATCGCTGAAAAGGACACAAAATTCTCTGCTGCGCCTTATTAAGTTTTTTTTTTTTTTACCGTATGGTCCAACGTATTAATAATATAAAAAAATTTAATGCAGAATTGTGATAGTAAGATTTTTTGATGATTGATGATAGGAAGAAAGAAGAAGGAAAGTAGTTCAGTTTGTAGTTGATTCTCTTATCTATCTTATCACAAACGCAGTGATGTGTGGGTAAGGGTGCAACTTTGGGGAACTATGTCCACGTTCTACTTTCATCATTTCTCTGGGTTAGAGCAGAGGTCACAAGGGCAAAGCGTCATCACAATTAACATCATTTCATTTGAAAACTTATCTAGATTGCATTGATAATATATTTCTGAATGCAAAGTTTATAATTTTTTTAAATTTATTGTTGATAAGACAAAAACTATTACAACAATTAAACAAGATGCACATTTAAAAATACACACAATTCGTAAAGAGAGAGAGAGAGAGAGAGAGAGAAATAATGAGTCTATGCTGTTACAAATTATTACATTTTTATATTTATGAATTAATTGAAATTTATACGAGTTTTATTTTTCGTGCTTTACATGCATAAAATACATAATATTTTTTTAACGCCTTTTTTAATCATGCATTTTTGCTCCACATTATCTGCACTCTATGATAAATCATTCAATATTTTCATAGAATTGCAGCTTTGCTCGCGCCTTCTGTAATGAATACGAAAAACACACAAAAGGCCGCCGTCGTACAATATAAAATACAGTCGTGAATTAGTACACACACACACACACACACACAAACACACACACACACACACACACCTATTATATTATAAAATGAATATAAATGTTACATCCGCTTTTTTTTTTTTTTTTTTTTTTTTTTTCCCGTGGTGGAAGTTAATTTTGCAATGCTCATCAAAACAACAATAAAATAGCAATAAACTTTTTATGATATATTTTTTAAGCCTTTTAAATTTTTAATGGCCAAAATTGTATATATTTGTATACTTTTTTTTTATGATTTTTTTTATTATTACAGTATTATGTGTTTATTTTTCTTCCCCATCTGCTAGATATTATGACTGATTGAATCACTTTATGGAGTATAAGTGGAAAACAAAATTGAGGTATTGCATCATTGAGAGGAGAAGTAGACGAAACATGAAACATGATCCTGTGCACAGTTAAAAAAATAATAATAATAATAAAAGTTCTCATCGGCATGTTTCATTTCCCATTTCTTTTTTCTTCCTTGCATCAAATATTATAATTAAGTTCTCCTATAATGGATATATTTTATAATTTATAAAACTGTTTGAACGACACTGCTACATGTAATACACCCCTATCCCGTAGGCAAGCATATTGTTAACTTTGATTACTTTGGCATATTATTTATTACTAGCATTAGTTTACCTATCTAAGAATACCGATATGATATTGTGTTGTACTATCTCATTTGTCTGAGAGTCAGAACATGGCTTTTTAATTTTTACTTCCCAATTTCTGTGATGTATTTTACCAAAAATAAAAACAAGTAATAATATGCTAGTTCATTTTCAGCACAATTTGTTCATTACAGCAAAATCTATGCTATACTTCACAACTACAATATTATATTGCATAAATGTTATGATTGTACAGTATGTAGAGCATAATTATTTGTGTTGTTCTAATTTAGCATCATTTATGTTATATAATGACACAAATTCAGCTTAAATAACGTAATTTATTCTTTCCGTATATATAAGGAAAATATTTATTAGCAGAGTTTATAAAAAATATCTCTAATAATATTAACAATAAAACTGGTTTATATAGTTCTAAATTCAATGGCAATTCACTATTTAGTTTTTTGTATGAATATGCATTTATATATAAGAATGACAGTCTCACACATGCGCGTATGAAATTAATATGTTTCTATTCCTCCAATTATTTGACGTGTCAAGTTGCCAGAATTGCGTCAGCTAATGCCGTAAATAATTAGTTGTATATAAAATAAATGTATTTGGAAAATAAGTTGAAATAACAAGTTATTGTGACGCTGGTTGTTTGTGAAGAATTGCAAAAATGCCACTAGAAAACTAGATGATAATTGCAATTATTTTCCCATGATGGTCAAGGTAATGGGGCATTAATTTGGTCTGATTTTTTAACGAAAAATGCCATAGTAACCGTTTAATGGAAATAATATGGAATAAAAATTGATTTTATAACCTTTTTTTTTAATCAGCGCTAAAAAAATAAGGAAATTTTCAAAATTGCATGATATACTGTATAGTGTTATATATAAAAAAAGAACATAGGATAAAGAAATACTTACATATGCACATAGTTACGCGCAAGCTATTGTTATATTAAGACTAATATAATTTTTTTGGGTGTGTATTTTGTTATATTATATATTTTTTTATAATACTGTATATAATATTAATCGAATTCAATTCACATTGGCAATAACATGCAGTAAAACAAAGCAAAAAAGTTTACTTCTGACTTGGCCTTTGTGTTATGCAGACGCTTATTATTTGGAGACAGCTTCTTGTGTCAACTGTGCTGGAATGTCTGGCGTGGGAAAATGTTTCCAGTTTTTTAATAACATTACGTATACCAAACGTATACTAGGCATACAAGCGTCGCACAGAATAGTTTGTAGAAATACGCTGTGGTTTTGCTACGCTGTGCTCAACTCTCAGAATCAGATATAAATGTAACAACTTTTTCCCCCATATCGCCATTTTTTTTTTTATTACAACGTGACTTGATTCCTGTTCTAATTTTTTAAATAACCGGCAGACTTTGTAGCTAAAAAAAACATGGAATGAGATTTTTCTATATACATAACTTTGATAATCAATTAATAGAACGATAAAATTAATCGTGTGTATATTTAAATTTTAGAAGTACACCAAACATCTTTACATCACCATACTTTCATTATACTTGTAATAATTTATATATATATATATATATATATATATGATCAGTACCTTAAAAATTAGCAAAAGATGTGTGCACTTTGACAATCTTTAATTTATAGCCCAGTCATGAGTCATGACTGTAAAAAGGACACATTATCTTTTGTCTTAGAGTAATGATATAACAAAAAACAAGTTAATTTTATAATAACTTAAAGTATCAAACAAAAATAGCAATCAAAATAATCTCACATCCGTAATGTCACTATTATAGGATTGCTATCACACTCTTGATGTTGACAAAATTCCGTATAAAAAAAAAGGGGGAAAAAAAAAGAAAGAAATATATTATTTTACGCATCCTTTCAAGTGAAAAGGATGCAAAATAGTAATTATAATATGCCATTGGAGTTGAAATCATATGGGTATATAATGAACTGCACTTTATCACCAATATCTCTAGATCTCACAGATTTTCACGGAAATATTAGCTGCACCAACATGCAAAAACAATAATAATAATAATTCAATCCATGCATGCAAAAACAATACGTCATTAAATAGAAGATGCTATAATATATAGTCAGGCAGCTTTAGTTTGCATTATCGCTCACAGAAATCGCCCATTTCAAATGGTTTTTGGTAAAATAAAGGATTATTTAAGAATTTAAGAATTTTGAATATTTATAATAACACCTCTCATGAAGTATACTGTAGAAATAATGTGAGAAAGGTGTATGGTTGTTGAATTTACGTTAACAATATTATAGGGTCATGAATGATGTTCATTCGTATATTTGATTTGAACACAGTGCATATCAACGTTTTTCTATATGTATTAAATCTATATAAAGCTATTGTACTGTAAATGCAGTTTTTTAGTTGCCCATTAGAATTCAGAGTAAATTTTCTTTGATGATTTAATTAATTCAATATGATTTTTGTGGCCACCCACATTGCAAGTAAGATACAGAGAGAGAGAGAGAGAGAGAGAGAGAGAGAGAGAGAGAGAGAGAGAGAGAGAGAGAGAGAGAGAGAGAGAGAGAGAGAGAGAGAGAGAGAGAGAGAGAGAGAGAGAGAGAGAGAGAGAGATTGTTGGTTTTAAAACCACATGTGGCACTTGTGTGCGCCAGAATGGCGGCTTCTTTTGTATTTTAGATGGCTCAGCTTCCTCAACTATTCTCCACATTCCTGATAATGAGGGTCGAAATGCCCTCAAATTTCAATAAATATATATGTACTACCTTTTGCTTTGCTTTGTGGAGTTTTCTCACGAGATTTAAAAGAATACTGTATCGTCATTTCATTTCTATTTCACACTTTGCAAGAACAACAGTTATTTTTTCAATAAGTTCAAGAAAGTATCAGATTAAATTATTATTTTAGCTATTTTAATTTATATTTGGAATGTTGTCTCATTAAAAAAAACGCTTTTTTAAATAAATGTATTTTGTTGTTATATTTCAATTATAGTAATATTGTAAATTCTAATATACGCACTATTGCGATAATATATTTTGCAATTCAAAAACTAGCGCTAAATTTACATGTTATTCTTATGAGTAAAACACGCGCTGCATTTGAATGGCAAAATAAATTATGACAGTCGTGTGTAAATACTGTACATATAATTTTGAAATTTGCTGCTGTATTTTGAGTACCAGCAATAGTGTAGGGCAAGTAAAACTACCTGTTTTTCCGCTGAGAATAAAAAAAAAAAAAAAAAATTCAAGAAAAACAAATCATATTTATTTACTCATGAGTTTTAGCATAGCATAAAAGTATATCATAATATAATATTCTTGTACTATGGTATTAGTCTAAGCAAATCGTAAGCAAGTCGTAAAAGATTTAGGAGTTATTTTGAAATTTGCATCGTTGTTGTTGTTGTTGTTGTTGTTGTTGTTGTTGTTGTTGTTGTTTTGTTTTTTTATGAAAAGCATAATTATAAATTTCAATATTGTTTTGTTAGTTTTTAAATATTTTTTTGCTTTAATAATTTTATTTATTTACGTTTTTGTATTATTATTTACAGTATGATTATTTTAATAACAATATTTATGCCTCCGGTCTTTTTTGGTTCTTTAAAACGTAACATTTATCAAGACTTCGTCTAAATAATCAGTAACTAACTTTACAAATAATTTGGAATGAAGTTGTAGAAGATTATATACAGCTGTAAAAATATATATTTAAGAGAAATTCATAATAAAACAATGCAGTGTTTTGCATGGATTAATTTTTCTGTCGCAGTCTCTATGTTTTTAAGTATCAAAATTAAATTTATCCCAAATCACTTAAATTTGCCATTAAGTAAGTACATTACGTAATGTTATTGCATGTAATTAACTGGTACTGCGCTGTAAAAACGCGTACATGCAATACGTTGTCTGCATTTTTACATGCACTACTGCATAGTGTAATAGTAACGAGAGAAAAAAAGACATACAGATCATAATAATTGTCATCCTGTAGTTATCATGCTACCCACTCAATAATTTAATCTTCACATCGTCAAAAGTTAAAATTAACTGAGCTGGTCATTGGCAAATTAACATTCATTATTAATTATAATTGAGTAGCGGACATGTGGACGCGGCCACAGCAGCTGACTGTCTTAATTTTTCTCGTGAAAAAGTATTAATTTTTCAAGCATTCGTAGAATTATCTTAAATTAAAAAAATAATAATAATAATAAAAATATATATATATATATATATATTATTCAATTAAATATACCATTTTTTTTTTATGATGCTATTAATATATAAATGAGATTTTTTTTCTGTGTAAGTTTAGCTAAATATATTTTTAGCAATATAATATGTAGATTCGATATTTAAAACTTAAATAATAGTCACAAGCAGCAAATTAATGAAAAAAAATTGATGTTTAGATTTGACTTTTATGTATAAAAAATAAAAATACAGTATTATATAATATAGTTTCCTGAATGAGGTGGTCAATGTGTCACAAATAGCGAATCAGGAATGGATTTTTTTTTCTTGTTTTGAATATATTGTTTTGTTTGGTTTAAATACCTTTTACCTTTATTTTTTTTTCTACTCTCGCGATCTGTGGCGTGAAAACTTTTCTTGCAATAGTACTGAAATATTGTATAATATACTATTAATGAAAGATGAAATTGGTCAAAATGTGAAATATATTTCTTGAGTTTGAAATCATGGCAAAACCAAAGTGGTGGTTACATTTATAGTTTATACTTATGACATCATGAGCTATATCATTTTCTCCAGCTGCGCGACGCGATTGGCATGATTGTGAGCAATTTTATCGTTGCCACACCAAATTCTGCTGAAGGGCAGTATAAGATAAAATAGCTCAAATCTAAAGCTAAGAAAAATGTAATGAAAAAAAAAAGTGAATAATATATTATATTATTTTTTGGTTTATATATATTATAATGTATAGGTCTAAAAACGAGGCAGCTAGTAGTTTATTTATACGTCTCGTTCTGTTATAAAATAGTGTGGTGTAATTAAATGGTATAAATTTATCACCTTCCAATAAATATGCATTTAGTAAGTTTTTCAGCGATTGCACTAATTTTAAAAGGGTTCACCCTATTATATTTTGTCACATTTTGTCCAGATTTGATTGACAGCAATTTTATCACAAATAAAACATATTACATGCCTTTATAATAAAAAACGATAATTTGATTTTAATTTAACATACGAGTGTAAAATCTGGTTAAAATTAGTTTGTAATGTCATAATTCCACCATAATTGATGTCCAACCAAATTGTTTCATGCATGTAAACTTCTGCATTCTGTATTCAAAAGTTATTAAATTTCCCAAAGCTGTAGAAAGTGTAGTATAATTTTGTATTTTTCACAATTTCTTTTTGATGTTTTTCAGTTTCGTTTTAAAACGTAACGTTTATCAAGACTTCGTCTATTTGGGTTTATTTGTAAAAAAGTGTTCTCATTATGACATGCTGAATCAAATTGTCATGCATTTTATGTTAATGTGAGATAGCCACATACAAAGCAGACTATTGACGTTTCAGCAACACCAATTTTCTTTTCTCTTGCTTGATGTAATTTGAAAGGTTGAAAGTCCGCTTTTGTATCTGACGGGCTCATTTATGTATACAATATACATAATAATTAATAACGTTGTGATAATATTATATTTTAGTAATTTTTTACCATTCAAAAACGCGTGCTTCATTTACAATGCTGTTTTTGAGAAAAACACTCACTATAGATTTAAATGGTAAAATATATTATCACAATCATGTGTACCACTATATATCACCGCTATCATGCTATTATTATATTCTGTTGTTGTTCTTCTTCTTCTTTTTTTTTTTTGTTTTTTTTTTTTATTTTTTTTTAATGAAACTATGATATTGCTTCGACACGAGCGAATAGCTCTCTGAAGCGGATTAATATATAATGACCTCAAAACTGTATAATATGTATTCTATATAAGTTAAATAAAATATAAAAAAAAAAAAAAAAAAAAAAACTAAATATAAAAGATTACGTTAAATATAAAATATTAAATGGTTAGCGTACATAAATGGGAAACAAGTTTAATGTGTGCATGTGCGTGTAAACATATAATATATAATAATAAATAAATAAATATGATAATATTATTATCATCAAGTGTCCACGCATTGCATCTATGAACGTCCGGTCGTTGGATTACAGTGTGAAAATTCTCGTTATCGTAGACGCTAATTTTAAAGAACACGTAAATTAAGAGACTTTTATAGTATTTTATTATGATCTAATTATTAAATTAATTAATCTAATAATGATTAATGATCTAATATTAAATTAAATGATCTATTATTATGATTATTTAAAAATTTACTGCCATCTATTTTATTATGTAATTATGTTGTAATTTTCCGGTCAAGAACATGTAATATGGCTAGGCTGCCCATATTATTTAGATGCAAAATCGGGACACTGTGACCGTATGAGAGAGGCAACTTGGGACGTGGGGGTGGGGGCCCCGCCGGAGGCGAAAATTTTTCTTAAAAGGGGGCGTGGTCACCGATTTTTAAGTGTATTTTGATCGATTTTCAAATGGCCATTATTGAAAAAAAAATCTAAAATTAATTTTTCTATAGAAAACAATTAAAGTGCCACGTCCACTTTTTTTTTGTCACCATAAATTTTAAATATTTTTTTTTGCTTCAAAAACGATTTTTTTTTTTTTTTTTTTTACGCACTGTCATTAAAATTTGCTCCAAAAATTGTAATTTTAACAAATATAATAGCATTAATTTTTTTATTGTATTACCAACTATATTTACCAAGCAAATAATTGTTAGCAAAGAAAAAAAAATAAAATAAATGGAAATTTTCTTTAAGAGAAGAAAAACGGTTACAGAATTATAAATTAAATAATTATTAATAAATCACGACATTTTTATATTAAAATAAATCATATGTGTGTGTGTTTTATAAATTTTTTAATTTTATTTTTTCTCTTGCTTTGTATTTTTTCCCTTCTTGAGAAATCGGGACATTTCAATTTTTAGCCGGGACAAGGGGTCAAAATCGGAATTGTCCCGGGAAAATCGGGACGTCTGGTCAGCCTAAATATGGCTGAAATAGCCGTGTATGTCTCTTAAATAAAATTATTATAATTTAGAGCATTTTTTTTTTTTAATTTTAACGTAGAAATAAACATTTAAAATAATAATAATAATAATAAAATAAATAATAAAAAAAAATCTATAAATGAGTTTTTAAGACTTTTCAAATTTCATAATCACCAAATTATCGTAGCTCATTAAACAACATGAAGCACGTACTATGCTAATTTACTTATACCAACGGTAGTACAAATCAAGCGAGGACTACCTTTTCTTGTGAATTGAAAACAACTCATTTTAGCCAGTTCACAAACTTGTTATACAGTCGTATCATATCATCTTCAGAAATGTAATATAGTTTTCATAGTTTTCTTATAATACTATGACAAAGTTTGTCTTGAAAATTAACTTCTGGAGTTTTAATATCTAATAAATGCAGTTCCCAATAAATTGAAAGAGGGACGGACTAATATACCACCCATAATATTACACAGAACGTCAGTACATACTTCATATCGGAATGAATAATGGAGCATGCTCCACCACAGGCAGTGTGGGAAAACTAGAGGAGCCCCTATCCATTAGTATCGCGGACCAGTTTTAGAGTTTTTCGAGAAATTTTCTGCACCGAGGCTGGAAATTTTTAGATCTATGTGTCCATATTACATATATTTCAGAGAATTTCTCTGCCGATAACGCCCATTCATAAAGAATTCATTGCGTCTTACTAGTAACAAGTAACAACAAATCAATACACAATGTGATTGAGAGTTGAGCAAAATGAAGAGGGCTCAAAATCAAACCATATCTTAAGATCTTGGACGTGCTGAACATAGGAACTCACGTTTTGATTCAGGAACCCTTTAACTTCACATTTATAATATACTCCATTTATTATCATTATTAATAATGATGCTAATTTTGTAGCATGAAACATTTCAATAAAAATTAAACATATAGGCTACAACAAGTGAGAATTAAAATTGCGGGAGGATAAATCTTTTCATTGGTAGATACATATTATGATCACAATTGAGTTACACAAAAATGTAAATGCAGGCTGACTATTATGACTATATGGGTTGAGTGACAAAGCGGTGCTTGGGCTTCTTATTGCTGGGTGTGCGAAGTTGTGGCGCCAGTCAGCCTGCGAGCAAGCGAAGCAAAAGCACACACGTCTTCAGCCCACGCCAACTTATCTCTTCATTTGCATTATTTGCCTGTTCGTATCAACTTCATCAGAATTGTGTATTTATCATTCCGAGAAAACTCCCGCTTACAATTGCATTTAGTTGGGTTTGCTAATCTCAAATTTTAGAGGATACGTTATTATGCTCTGCGTAATTCAAATTTCTATACTAATTTCTTTCAATAATTTGCGTAATTTTCTCTTTTATATATATATATATATATATATATATATATATATATATATATATATATATATATATATATATATATATATATATATATCTTCATTTATATTATGAGCACGGTGTAATTACACCGTGTATGAGTTACAAAGGACTTCGGTTTCTTTTATTTTCTTCTCTTTCTTTCTTTCTTTCTTTCTTTCTTTCTTTCTTTCTTTCTTTCTTTCTTTCTTTCTTTCTTTCTTTATTTCTTTCTTTCTTTCTTTCTTTCTTTCTTTCTTTCTTTCTTTCTTTCTTTCTTTCTTTCTTTCTTTCTTTCTTTCTTTCTTTCTTTCTTTCTTTCTTTCTTTCTTTCTTTCTTTCTTTCTTTCTTTCTTTCTTTCTTTCTTTCTTTCTTTCTTTCTTTCTTTCTTTCTTTCTTTCTTTCTTTCTTTCTTTCTTTCTTTCTTTCTTTCTTTCTTTCTTTCTTTCTTTCTTTCTTTCTTTCTTTCTTTCTTTCTTTCTTTCTTTCTTTCTTTCTTTCTTTCTTTCTTTCTTTCTTTCTTTCTTTCTTTCTTTCTTTCTTTCTTTCTTTCTTTTTCCTCCATCAACAAAACAATGGATTGCAATACTGTAACTGATTATACATTTTTTTTAAATTGCAAATTGCAGTGTACTGGATATAATATATTATACCTAAGGAAACGCGGTGGGACGGCGTCCTGCCTGGCGAAAAAAAAAAAGTTCACCTGCGTACTGATAGTTTGTACCAGTGCAACTAAAGTATGCAGGTAGAACAGTGGGATTTAGGTGACGTTGGGGAAGGGCTTATATTAGTTTTAATAGTCAAATTAAATTACAAAATAAAGTGAAAATTTGCAGTAAAAAAATATATTTATATTAAAAACTCGTGTCTATATGTTTTATATGTGAACGTATATTAAAATGAACCAGACAAAGGATCCAGCGACGGCCTCTAAGAGAGACGTATCCAACAGCAAGTGCACCTGTGATCCTCGGTACCTTATATGTATCAATACTAAGTGTATTGAGCTAATTATTAAGGGACAGTTATACAAGGACTTTGTTTTATTAATTATATGGCCCTGCTAGGGCCTTTCCCGTATCAAAGTACGGCAGTGAAGAGTCACTTCAGTTTTAGACTTGAGCTAAAGCGTCAAGGTGACCCACGGCTTTTCGGGAGCCGAACTGACAGAGGTCTGCCAGTCCCAGAAATGTCCAGTAAATCTCGCAATATTTTCCCCACGGCAAAGTGATAGACCTCCGTGAGATCCACTCCCGAGAAGCCGTGGGTCGCCTCGACTATTTAGTTCAAGACTTAAATTAATAGCAACTATTCAATTACTGTAATTTAGTACGGAAAAAACCACAGCAGGGCCACATTTACAACTATAACCGAGATTTACTGGACATTTCTTATAGCCAAGAACATTTTAACAACAATAATAAATTTGCCGTGTAGTTAAACCCTCATCTTTAAACAATTTAAACAAGCTCGTCAAACAACATAGAAATAAATACCGTTGCCATAGCAACGGAAACTGTTGCCATAGCAACGCAACATAAACAATACAAATTAGGTACTAATCAAGTTCATCCTGGGCCTCATTTTATTATGTATGTTTGCGTTTTGTACGATAACTTTTATATTTAAAACTAAAAACTCTCGTTACCTTGGTACGAGCTAGATATTATGTACACTTAAAATAGTTTTGATTATAAGTATTGTGTTCGTGTAATTCAACTAGATTGACTGTTTGTCACATATGTAGAACAGAAAGTGTAGCTGACGTAAAAATCTTTTGTTGTTGTTGTTGTATAAATCAGAGGCAAAGTGAAGATAATAATAGACATCAATAAGAAAATTAGCACTTGAAGTTTTAAAGTTACATAACAATTGGACTATCTTGTTATAAAATTAAAGTCATTCTGTAATAGAAAATTACACATACACTTTAATATAAAGCTTCTCTTAATTGCAATGAAAATGCCATGTATATTGTAAGGAGCATTACGTTTCTTAACATCTCCAAATGCATATCAACATGTGAATTAATTGTGGATACATGGCATATTGTCTCTGGGCAATATATATAAATGACTTTATAATACAAAGTATTTGTTCCTTCTCTCTTTCTCTCACTCTCTCTCTCTCTCTTTCTCTCTGCAACGTGAGTCCTATTCAATGAGGAAAAAAAAAGAGCAAATTATGCCGTGGCAAATAATTAATAATTATTTATTTTCACCAAGACACAGATAATGTAATATAAATATATCAAGTGTGTGTACAGTGTGTATATATTGTGGAAAGTGAGCATTGACACTCACTGACAATGACATGGAATGTGTTGCATGGACTCTCTAAGCGGATACATATAATTAATATAACTAAAATTCAAATCAATAAGGCGCTGCATATTTAGGGACTTAAAATTACTTGAGGTATACAGTCCTTAAAGTGCGCAGGCATGAGGGAATTTTATAAATAGGCACTATAAAGGTTATATGGCATCAAATTTGCTAAATTGAAATTAAATAAATAAATTCACTGTATAGAACGTATCTGTTATATTATGTAACATAGTTCCTATATATTACGTATACGGTATAGCATAAATTATGTGTTTTTTTAATAAAATGTTGTTGAAATTAAACTATAGCATATAATTATTGCAAATTTATTTTTGTCCGTGCAGATGAAGTCATTGTCCCAAATATAAATACATGGAACACTAGCTTTGTATGCGTATTTTTGTGTATGCTACAATGTCGTTTAGAGACACGTGCGTGAGCAAAATATATAAGAATAAAAATACATTAATTGCCGTGGTGTAGTACTGTATACATTTATATTGGTAAGCTGTACTCAGTGATCTTATTTTGGAACAAATCTATATATAACTACTATAGTAAGTCATTTTATATTTTTAGGTGCATAAAATCATTGCACATGGGAGTTCATTAATTTAATTGCTGAGATCCATGCATACAGTGTGATAATTTAGTATCAGAGGTCACAAAATGAATGAAATGTCAAATGTTGTGCTAACAGCAGTCTGCGAGAGAGCGGCAGCAAGTGGACACACATGGCGCAGCTCTTGTCGTGATTGCAGCAGCCACGCCGGCCCGCGCGTGCACCATCCACCACCCTCGTGATCCACCCTCACCACCACCATCATGCCGACACAATCATGCATCTTGGCACTCTTCGTGGCCATCACCTTCAATGCAGGTAAGACTTCTTTTTATATTATAAACGACTGAGTTTTTATCAAAATGGTAAATTAATTTATTCCGTTGGCCAGTTCGTGTTCAGTTTGAAATTATATAACAAGTAAACCATATACATCAATCATGTGTAGTGTGAATTGTGTATGATGCAGTCAAGAGAGCTTTGCAAGTGCAGACCAACATCGCTTTGCGAGCAGAATATTATAGGTAACTACCGGAGAGGAATTATGGTGCTGTACGTCACGTGTAAGCTTATAGATTGACATTTATGTACGCATCATGTAATGGTATAGCACCAACTCACCCCGTCCAGATTATTTTCCACAAACAACACACAAAATCGGTACCGGGGAATATGGAAAGAAAATAATACAAGCATTAATTGACTAAAAAATTGTGTTACATTGCGTGATAAATTCGTAAATTTTTTATGAATCACCTTTGTGTGTGTGTCTTTCTTATTAATAATATTTATTAATACTTTAAAGAAAAAGGTTTCAAAAGTGCAATAGTTCTCTTAACATAGTATTATAATATATTCATCATTTAGACATAATTTTTTTTTAAATAATTAGTTTCAAAATCAAAATTGTCACGTATTTGTATTTTGTATAAATAAATAAGTTGATTGATCAAAGGATTACATAATATGTAATATAGGTTTTACCAATAGAGAACAACAGAACACAAAAACATAAATATAATATGTACAAAATATACAATCAGCCATGATCTATATAATATTATACTGCAGCTCACAGAGACGCAAAATTGTGCTTCATTATAAATACATTTATGTCACAATCGCAGTCTCCTCAGATTGTAGAGGGCATATTTACACATAAAGTCAACCATCATTCTCCTGAAATTTTTAATATTACAATTTTGGGATACTAGAAATTCAGAAAGATGATTGTATATGGACGTGCATTGATATTTAGGACGTTTTGAGGTGCGAGTGTTAATTCAGTATTTTGGATTATTAGATCTGATCTGATATTGATAAGCATCTACGTTTCTTGTAAAGAAACTAATAATGCTAAATTTTTCCAATGCCAATACTTTAGTAAAGCGTGATATCAAAAGTATTGTCTTAAATCTTAATTAAATGTCTCAAATAAATGCTCAAGACTCTTCGCAATGTCAATCATCGTACAGAACATGCAAAATAATTTATATTACAGTATATTATTTATATGTATGTACTATGTACTATGTATGTATAACGTTTGGTCTATACTGTAAATATTTTCAAACGACGCCATTCATTCCAAAAATTTTGAACACGGATCTCATATTATGCATATACGACGACTAAGACTGCGTATGAACATTAGTGCAGTGTATCCGGTTAGATTATAAAACGAGCCTGCGAGTCAACGAGCAAGAGCGCGGATGCATTGATGTAATAGTATCCTGCTCTTCTCTTTATGACTTGCCCAGCTCGCACTCTTGAGGGGTAAATATCATGTGACCGTTTGACCTTATTACATTTATTTATTTGGTAATCATTATTAGCTTATGAACTCATGAAATCGTGTGTAATTGAACCAAACTTGGCAACATAGCAATCATAGCATAACCTTTGACCTCCACCCCGTCACTCCTCCCTAAAGTGTAGTCTTATATTGGAAATTTATATAAATTTTGTTGAGCATTAAAACTTACGAGGGAAACAATATATAAATTATATTCAAAATTCAAATGGTTGTATTTTTATGTACCTCAAAATAATGGATTCTATATTACAGTGTGGTGCACGATTATACTTACATAATTATACGCCGAGGCAAGGTGTGAAATGTTTTATTTTGAAATCATTTATAACATGAATGATTTCCCAAAGAAGAGAGAAAAAAATAATTATCTAGGAAAAATTTCTCGTCACATTTTCTCTTCGGAAGCATAGGAAGGTGAATTGTGAGTCCCTGTGCCACCGGTGGTGTTTTGTTAGTGTGCAAGTGGGGTGTGTGATGCATTGTTGCGGAGGGCATGCCAAGGAACTGGTCTGACTGCAGCGTGACTTATTACAGACGATTCCAATGCGAGAGGAATGACCGCATCTTGTCAATAACTTTTCTCTCTTTCTTTTTTTAAGTATAATACTATTTTTCTTTCGTACATTTTTCTTACCTTTTTTCAAAGTAACACATCATCAAGTAGTTCATAACACAGAATAGTCTCTTTTTATCTTCTCAGGGCCTTTTTCTTTTTATGGCTAATAAAAAAGAAAAGGTATTTTGTCTGTCTCAAGTTAACACATTATTCTTTCATATTTTTAGAAGAGCTGGGGGTAAGAGGCTTCTTGGTTAGGATGGTAACATTGTAGCAAATTTTTTAATTTTTTGCTTTAATATCACTATAATAAACAAAATTATTGATAAAGTTAGGCTCGTAAAAAGTTATAACTGGTGTTTATATTGAGATGAAGACAACATAAAATGACACAATAATAGTAATAATACTAATAATTATAACAAAAATATAATATTACACTTGTGACAAGTACTGCTATGTACCGCACGGAAATCAAAAACTTGCACACTATAGACTGAAATGTAACACTAAAATTGTAAGTTATTCATTTCATTTCGGTACATACTGTACAGGTACACACTTTCATTATAAATTTCTATTGAATCATGAAAATACCATGTATTTATATGGAGCATTTTATGTTAATTAAAGTCTCCATTTGTATGCAATGTATTGC
This sequence comes from Ecdyonurus torrentis, assembly GCA_949318235.1. Taxonomy (NCBI): domain Eukaryota; kingdom Metazoa; phylum Arthropoda; class Insecta; order Ephemeroptera; family Heptageniidae; genus Ecdyonurus; species Ecdyonurus torrentis. Next base: position 48,178,846 of record OX439127.1, read on the forward strand.
CAAGGCAGAGCAATATTTTATATTACAGTTTCTGTACGTACCGAATATTTATTTGACGGAACGTGCATAGTATATGAATGTAAAATACATAATGTTTGATATAGTTTTAAAGTTATACTTTCCCATTTCTCGATTTTTTTCTGCCTTATACAAAAGATTTTAATAAACTGAGAATTTTATTCATTTTCATCCAAAAAATTAATTACATTTTGGACTGAGAAAAATCAACAAGAATTATGATTTAGGATTTTATTTTAAATTCTAGGTTGCAATATATTTCATTGAATAATGTAGTGAACTATGTGTGTTTGGTATTTACAACAAGAGTTTATGGTCTTTATTATAATATAAATAATTGCACAAGCCGCATGCTTCGATATTATATTATATAATATATTTATGTGTGTGTGTGCTATTTTTTTATGATATTAGCATTGCAATACAATAAAAGTAGCGGAGCACACAGCGAAATTCAAAACAAAAGCTCGTCTTTCCTTGGACCCAACATTTTTGCCATTCAGGCAAACAGGTGGAAATTTTATTATTCAAATGCCATCGGGTTGGAAACGAATCTACTGTAGGTTGGCCTTGTTGAATTCAAAGTAAATAAAATAAATTATACGCAGTAGGCCCCTCTGAAAACCGGAGACATAGAGGAGCATTATTTTATGAAAGGAGCCTATACCTGAAGTTCTCACTTATATGTAGGTACTGTACGTCGTGATTGTGTGTGTGTATGTGTGTGTGTGTGTGTGTGTGTGTGTGTGTGTGTGTGTGTGTGTGTGTGTGTGTGTGTGTGTGTGTGTGTGCGTGTGCGTGTGTGTGTGTGTGAGAGAGAGAGAGAGAGAGAGAGAGAGAGAGAGAGAGAGAGAGAGAGAGAGAGAGAGAGAGAGAGAGAGAGAGAAATGAAGTGATACGCGAGTGTTGACACAGTATCTTTTATAATTCTATTATAATTTATATTATTATTTCAGTGGCTTTCTCAATTTTTATTGTGTTGTAGGTTGTATAGTGTTAGGATTGTGTAATAAAAAGACTAAAATGTAAATTTTAAACCCCGTAAATTATTATTACAAGCTTGAACGAATTTTGTGAAAGCAACTTTGAATAATATAGCATCTTTCCTAACTTCTTGTTTACAACTCATATTTCAACCCTCTTTAAAGATCAGGGTTGGGGGAGGAAAGTGGGCTTAAATTAAAATCTGCTCCTCTCCTTCCATTGACTTTGACCTACAATACTATGGTAAGTCGTTCCTTAGGTGTATTTTGTGTGCAACTATTAAAATTCTGTAACCGTTTATATAGAAGTTAGCCGTCTTGTGAGAGCTAAAGAGAAACGAGCTTGAAACAGCGGCGTGAAATATTTTGAGGAAAATTAAGTTGGAAAGATAAAGATTTTGAAGTCTTATTTCATTGTAAAGTTGTAGTTTAAAATTGGATGTATATTAAAAAAAGTTTAATTAAATGGAAGGGCAGGTTGCACATCTGTTGTGTTACGAAGGAGTCAACGCACGCTGCGCTCTGCATGCCCTGCCCTGCTCTCGGCTCTCATGAGTGTTTTGGAGAGCAAGCAAACGACTTGAGAGAGAGAGAGAGAGAGAGAGAGAGAGAGAGAGAGAGAGAGAGAGAGAGAGAGAGAGAGAGAGAGAGAGAGAGAGAGAGAGTGCAAGGGACTTGCGTGCACTTGAGGGCTTACTGCAACCATCCCTGCTCTGCTCTCCAACAAGGATAGCCTAATTATAGAGCACATTCCTTACTTACTATTTTTAGCAGAAATTAACAAATATGTAGCTGTAAAGATGTTTTATACATAAAAAAAAGCAAAAATAATGAATAACATGAATGGAAAAAAAGTTAAAGAACGAAAAAGAAAGGAACAAAAAAAAAAAAAAAAAAAAAAATTGAAAGAATCTAATTTAATAATGCTTGTATTTAATTTAAAAGTTCCGTTATCTTGCTGTCACTTTGTGGATGTAATTTTTGTGGTTAGATTAGCACTTACAAAGAATGACGTTTGAAAAAAAAAAAAAAAAAAAAACTTCTGTGGTCTAGGAGAATCTGGATATAATAATGCCAATCATGCACTTGTATTACGCTTCCATTCCATTGAGCGTGTTGAATTTTTTTTAATTATATTGCCATCGTGTGTTGCAATTTAGTTCAGCGTACCACTGATGTACAATACAGTTATATCAGAGTTGAAAAAATAAAAAATACGTTATGCCAATAGTAAGTCGTTCCTTACACTGTTTTAGTGTATTTATGCCGAAAATTTATACAGAATTTATTAAAATGAGTGATAAATGATAATAAAGGATTTAATTTTAATACATTGATCTCTCTCTCTCTCTCTCTCTCTCTCTCTCTCTCTCTCTCTCTCTCTCTCTCACTCTTTTTGTTTTTCTCGTAGTACAAAGACTATGAACAAAAACATTATGGAGATTAAAATTTAATACTTTATTTATTACTTTTCATGTTAAAATCTCCAGAAATGTGAAGTAAAATGCTGGAAGTAAATGTTTATATGGCAACGCTGCGTTACAAGTCAAGTAAAGCACTCAAACTCAAAAGGTGACTACCGCACCCCGATCATCGCACCTCACACCTTCACTTTTTACGTGCAAGCAAAGCATGCAGGAATTAAATGTGGCAAACTTTTTGTTTTTACGGATTAGCAGGGAAAATAAGGGATGTAAGAATTATTAATATTTTAAATTTGCGATTAAATACTTTTTCCAACTTGTTTCATATTATTTATTTGGGATATGAAATTTCCAGACACTTGCACTTCCTGAGTGTACCATTCTTTCCAATTTCTCATTTTATTACAAAACTAAATATCGCTTTGACTTACTCTGCGTTCACATATATGAAAGCTTCTGCAGTATTTAAATGTAAATATACATGCCATGTCTTTTATTTTATTTTTAGACATCTACACCCGAAATTTTGAAAGAATGACGCTCGCCAATACCGGAAATACATGCTATTCTTATGCAGTCAGTTGATGATGCGCGTTCATTTCCCCTTTGGCTAGCCTTAAGTATCCGTACATTTTTAAATTTTATTATCATTATCACTATATTCATTTTAAATATAAATGTAGTATAAATCAATGTACCCTAGGTGCAATCTAAAAAATAATAATAATTCGATTTCTTGACAATTACGTGGTCAATTTCCACCAATTTTTTTTTCTATGAGCCTTTGATTGCGTAAGCAGACATTGTTGTTCCAAGTCCAATACAATATAATCTCTTAGATGTTCCGTTGCATATACATAGGGAAGACTGGCGATGTCCAGGCAAAGAGGGTGCGGCGTATCACGTGATGTGTGGGTGGGGTTTTGCATGCATATTGAGACGCGATATTTGGAGCTGGAGAAACTGTGCGATGCTGAAGCAGATACAGATAACTTCTCAAGCTTCTCTCGCTCTTTTGGCTCACAGCTGCTGCCCAGCTGCACTCACCATCGCAAAGCACAGCGCATCTCACACATCCATCTCCTTGCCAGCTTCCCACCATACTCAACGCCATAATTACTTTATTCCTAAATTGCTCAACATTTTTTGTGCCCAATTTGGTCATTATTTTTTATATGGCATATGAGGAAAAAAAAAAAAAAAAAAAAGAACTAGAAGCAACAAGGACGCACAATTTAAGAATATTTATATAAATTCATTCCTATAATTAAAACGAGTTAATAAAATTCATTAACTATCATTATTTTTGTGTGACCAGTTTGTATGTACATTGAAAGTGCATTGAGGTAGCAAAATAGTAATAATATACTGAAACGCGTAGAGATCCGTAAGTTACAAAATAACGTGACAATAAAATTAAGTTTTGATGAAACACAACCAACATGATATCATCGTATGGAAAAATGTAATACATTATAATAATTTTATTTTTTAAACCCTAAGTCATTTTGTAGCATTTCAATAAAAAAGAAAATTGTCATATAAATATCGTGACCTTAACCGATGCACTTTGGTGAGCTTGGTGTTGTTTTTAGTGCCACTTACTCAAGAAATATTTTTATTCTCCCATTGCAACCTTATCTGGAAAACTTAAACTGTTCCAGCTTATTAATTTGTTTTTATAATGTCAATTTAGTTAAAGGAATAGACAACATGAAAACATTTGCATTTACATAACAAAAAACTTGATGGGACTTACATAAATAACATTAATTGGTCTCAAAACCCAACTGTAGCGCCGTAGCAGTGATCAGAAAATTTCAATTTATGCAACCCGCACAACATTTTTATACTAGTTTTTGCCTGTTTATGACGTCATAAACAGGAATATTCACGCAAATTGCATACTTTACAGCTTTTTCAAGCTCTCTTGTGGGGCTACATTTACATTCTGGTAAAAAATGTCATCAGTTTTGTAGATCCCATTTCGTGTTTAGAACATGTTGTTTCAATGTTTTCTATGCCTTTAATATTTCTTTCAACCATCTAATACATAAAATTGTCTTTAAAATATTGCTCACAGCCTGTAGCCTGTGTATTTTTTGCATTGCCAAAATAAGTAGCAATGCTTTTATCGTACCTTTAATGTTATTGAATTGAATGGGAACGGTATTCTTGCAACATTTAAAACAGTTTAGTAACATGGGTACTTTTAGGGTTCCATTGTACTCTAGGGCTTGAGACGAGGATGAAAGATGCATTATTATATATTTTTTTCTTATAAACCTAAGTTTGTTTTTAATGTTGTTTCCACCGAGCTGGAGTCTGTTCTGTTTTCCACCTCCACCCCCTCTCATTTACACAGATGTATATAGCTTCATCTCTGCCGCGCCCACCCTCACTCTCGTGCACTCCTCTCTTCAAAATTTTTTTTTCTTGTGACCTCATTTCCCGTATTTTAACTCTTTTTTTCTTCCAATTTTTTTTTAACCCTCCTGAATGGAATTAACTAGACAAATGATAATATCACATCATCAGCAGTATTGAAACACAATTTGATGCCGTGCAATGTTTGATTGTAGCAATTTAAATAATAATAACTAATGGTTGAAATGAATAAAAAAAAATTTATTATCATGTTTTCTACTAACTTTTGCTCGAAGAATAATATGCTAACTGCCTTTGTTTCTTAAATTATGATAAAAAAATGTATGAATTAATTATTCCATCAGCATGGAGACCACTGCAAGCGGTGCTTATACTTAGAACTATACACGCGTACAGAACAAGTTGATGGTAATAAAGTTGTCAGCAAATTTGATTGCACTTTGGCGTTACATATATACACCGCTCTGGCTCTGTTTATTTAAATGTCACTTTTTGTATCTTAATCCATTATATAAAAAAGGATAAATGTAACTTTGTCTCAATTGAAGATAGATATTTTAATTAGTTCTATGATATTTAATATTTATCATCTGCTTAATTCGCTCTGTCAGCAACTATCACAATAATTTAAAATAATGGGCGTTACCGATTTATTATTATTATTATTATTATTTTTTTTTTTTTGCATTAGATTTAAATACGCAAAATTTTGTCTTATATAGTGTATCCCTTATTTAAAATGTTCCTCCCTTGATGTAGTATAGTTTTCTCAGAAGACGCTAAAACCGGATCCTGCAATGCTAATTATATAAAAGATAGGATTTTATAGGTCCCTCTCCTTTTTTTCGCACCCCCGGTAAGCCCCTCGAAACATTATTTATTTAAAAGTTATGACAAAAATTACTTATTTTATATAGAATTTGTTTTTATTACTTTTTAGCGCATGAATATTTCTTTTATTTATGATTTTCATTTCAAGTTAAATATTGAAATGGAAGTATATATTATAGTTCTCATTTTGAGCTTCAGATAAATTTGAAAGTCCTTTTATGATAAAACTTTGAATTGATTCACCAAAAGCTAAGTTGTTAGATTTCAATGTTGGCACAATTTCACATGTGATTCTTATTTTGTTCTCATCGCAAAGTTCAAAAAAAAAAAAAAAAAAAAAAAAAAAAAGTAAATGTTATACTATTAGTGTAGGCATGATACTGCTTTTTTTAGGCTTAGGTCAAAATAATGGTTCCAAAGCTGATTTTTTGATATTTTGTACCCAGTACTATAAATAACAAAATATCAAAATACCTCCTCTCAAAAACGCTTGCGTCATCCCGAAAAATCCGAAAATTGGCGCACTCATGTCAACACCTATAACTTCCGTTAGAAATAAGATAGTTTTAAAATTCAAAATATGTATTCTTTATCACACATTAGTTTATATGTGTGTTGAATTTCACAAGGCTAAGCCGAAAATTGGGGTGGCAGGGGGGAGAAAACTAACATTCAATAGCGGCGCGATTGTAAAAATTGGCTGTGGTTTAAAAAATATGCAAGTTATCAAAAAATAGTTAATTTAACAAATAAAGTAGACATTCTAAGGATTATTTTGATATATTAATTGTTGAAATTGAACCAGCGGTAAAGGAGATACATCGCGCTGAAGGTCAGATTTCTATGCTAAAATACGACAAATGCCATACTTGAAGGGTAAATATGACCCATTAATTAGTCATTTTAAACATGATTTGCACAAATATTGTTTTTAATCATCATTTATCATCACCCCCCTTTGAATTAGACGGGTTTTAGAACATAATTCGCACATTTTTGCAACCCCAGAAATTAGGGTAGTTTAATTTATTTTAAGGGTGTAAGGTGTAATTTTAGCTTTCAGTTTGATGAAAACTATTAAATTTTCAAATTAGGAGCTAAAATTACACCTTACACCCTTAAAATAAATTAAACTACCCTAATTTCTGGGGTTGCAAAAATGTGCGAATTATGTTCTAAAACCCGTCTAATTCAAAGGGGGGTGATGATAAATGATGATTAAAAACAATATTTGTGCAAATCATGTTTAAAATGACTAATTAATGGGTCATATTTACCCTTCAAGTATGGCATTTGTCGTATTTTAGCATAGAAATCTGACCTTCAGCGCGATGTATCTCCTTTACCGCTGGTTCAATTTCAACAATTAATATATCAAAATAATCCTTAGAATGTCTACTTTATTTGTTAAATTAACTATTTTTTGATAACTTGCATATTTTTTAAACCACAGCCAATTTTTACAATCGCGCCGCTATTGAATGTTAGTTTTCTCCCCCCTGCCACCCCAATTTTCGGCTTAGCCTTGTGAAATTCAACACACATATAAACTAATGTGTGATAAAGAATACATATTTTGAATTTTAAAACTATCTTATTTCTAACGGAAGTTATAGGTGTTGACATGAGTGCGCCAATTTTCGGATTTTTCGGGATGACGCAAGCGTTTTTGAGAGGAGGTATTTTGATATTTTGTTATTTATAGTACTGGGTACAAAATATCAAAAAATCAGCTTTGGAACCATTATTTTGACCTAAAACCACATCATGCCTACACTATATTTGCAATTTGAAAATCTTTTTTCGTATTTTGAAAGTTGGAGTTTAAAGGGAGAAGGAGAAGAGCAACTAGCAAAACTATAGTTGCAGCTATAGTTGCAGCAAATAACAAAAGAATATCTGCACGTGTTTACAAAATCTCTCCAGCCGGTTATTATTTTTATTTTTACACTTCTTTTTATGAGCAGGGTCGTGGGTTACTAGTGGCGGTAGACTTTATAAGTATATGTACAGTACGTAACCCGTATGAGTAAAAATACGTCAAAGTGATACTTGTCCTAAATCAATGTAGCCTAAGAATAAAGGAAAAACTGTTAACATAATCAATTAAGGCCTTATCCTTTTATTTACATTATACGTAAATATTGTTCAAATCACAACTCATTGATATTATTGGTATAGGAAAATAAAATTTTTTATTATCCGTGGAGCATGTAATTCTTCCATTTTTTCAAGCGCTGTTTTGGTACAAGTTTCAATGTTGGCTTACTGTTGGTAAAGTAAACTCAGGACAGGATTTTGGAAAACGTGTGTCATCTATAAATTATCTTTGATTTATAAATATCTAAGCTAAAAGCGCACACAGTTGACTAGCCACCCGCGCACGCGCATATTTATCAGCTAAACACTTTCCAGCAAAACGTTCAAAATTTAAAATAATAATAACGAAAATATACAACTTTTCGTAAAAAGTTAGTCTCTTTGAATAAGTAGTCAATGGGTAATAAAGGAATGTATTGGGTTACATTTGGACCACGTATAGTAGAATTGGATTTCTAATATAGAAATCCAATTCCGATCAAAACTTATATAATAACTCGCATTCTTTCAGTAGCTGTATTTTTACATTTTAATAAACTAACAGTGTGAGACACCAAGCTACTTTTTATTTTCCTATACTTAAGTTTTGTGATTGTGTTATTCTAATATGCCCCGGACCTTTAAAAGGATGCAAATGTGTATAATAAAAAAAAAGGTGGGAGTTGGATTAAATATGAGTCATACTTGTAATATAATAATTATTTAATACTTTTTTTTTCACACAGCTTATGATAATATGCAATGTAGTTTTGGTATTTAGTACACATGTGTCTATACTATACTCTATACCGTATAGCGATCGCTCGAGTGCATCTTTATTATCAGTTTATGTGTTTGACATGAGCTCACAATGACGTCAGAGCAAGTAAAGGCGCACCGAGTCTCTCCCCAAACTCCCACAAGTGTCTGTCATATGGCTTTTAATGTCGCACCCGTCATAATATTTTAAATATAAACAATTTTCAGTATAATATAGTTTCCATTTTCCATACTCCCTCACATACACAAATACGCAGCGATTGTGTTTCTGGGTGGCTTTTCTTTTGTTGCTTATTTATTTATAATTCAAATGCGTGCGTATATATTATACAAAAGCACTTTATTTCATAAATTCAAGCGAGGTCAAAGTTTTTGTTAGAAAAAGGATCACGAGAGAAGTAGATTATAGCAAAATGAGATATGATATACACAAGCCTCGGGCGGTTGTCTATTTGAGGGCGAGTACTACATATTATACTATTATCTTGGTTTATTGTAATAATCTTTCAAAATTACAAAACAAATCGACGTTTCCTTACTAAGAATGATTTGACACTATTGGTAAATGCTCACTAATTACATGTAAAACAAATCGTGATTATAATTACTATAATTTTATGTTGTTGTTTTTTTATTCAAGATTATTTGCAATTATATACAACAATTTGTGTTAAAGCCCTTGGCAACTTACTTTTTTATCATTTAGAATACTAGATTGATAACTAACATACCTTAATTATTATCCATGAATTAGACACCACCACGTTGATTTTGTATTTATTTTCTTTTTAACGTTTATTTCACGTACCTGACGTCACAATGTACCACCGCCAATCACAGTCACCACTCTGGTCACGTGATAAATTTAAGCCCCTTCCCCAAGTTCTTTACCCCTATCACGACCCCATTGGTACATTGTGAAGTCAGATGCGTGAAATAACCGCTAAAATAAAAATAAATGAAAATAAATACAAATTCAACGTGTTGTCTAATTCATGGATAACAAAAGGTATGGTAATTATCAATCTAGTATTCTAAATGATAAAAAAGTAAGTTGACAAGGGCTTAAGATATAACTTATTAATAACAGCAATTATATTGTTATTTTATACTATGTACAGACACTATAACATAAAATTTTACTTTGAGACCTTATTCTTATTGAATACCATGTCTTCATATGGAGCAATACTTAAATTAGTGTATCCATACGAATAAATTGTATTGTCATGAGGTAATAGAGTATTGTATCCCACATGACATGAGTATCTGTATAGCAGTACTGCACGATAAAAGTGAAGTATAGGGTGCGGTTTTATTCATGTTAAAATTGACGCCATAAATGAGTACTAAATAACATAGGCCAGTATAGGAAAATGACTCATTTTGCTAGTTTAAAAATACTTTGCAATATTTTTGAGTGTATTGATGCTGTTAAAAGGTTGACTTAGTTTTTCAAGTATGCAAGAAAAATAATAATAACCCAAAAAATAGCTAATTTTCCAAAGAGAATAGCTTAAAACTACGTTTGTCCTATGCTGAGCAATGTTATTCATTGCTTAAGATGAGCATCAAAAAGCATTCAAAATGACGTCATGCGCACACACCCTATATAAGGAGAAAATAAGCATCTTTATTGTTTAAGGAAAAGAAAGCGAATAATGAAATAGAACTAAGTTATCTTATGCAATATATAAAGTAAATAGTCTATAAAATATATAAACTCATCATATTACATATTATAAAGCTTATACGATACACACACACACACACACAAATTATAATACTGAAAAGCCTGTCTTTGATAATAATTTTTAAAACTGATGCGATCTTCATTCTTATGTTACTAGAAGAAAAAATACAAAATCCCATACGTATAATAGTTATATTTACCATGCATTTTTTAAATTATATTGTTAATTGTTATTTCTTGTACATGAATGGATTATCTCAACTTTAGGTATCGTTAACACAATAAGAAGTTAATAAGACGAGTGCTTTCTGTAACCTGCATTCTACCATATTATATGAACTGCACAGTCAAGCAATTTGATTTATTTCTTTCGTGTTAATTTTTTTCAAATCAGCCAAAACTAGAGACTCTATACTCTATATCATTCATAAATGCAACCAAATGAGTTGTGGTTTCCAATGGATAGTTAAATTACTTCTTAGTTCTTACTGCCGTCTGTCATGGAGCAAATTTGGTGACGGCTAGATTGCATAATAGTCATGCAGGCGGCGCATGGTTAATTGGTTAAAGTTAAAACTTTACCGCAAAACATTTTTATACAGTGTTTAAAAATTATATATTTGAGTAGAATCCAGGGTTCTTATAATGTGCATTATTAAAAGATTTAATAAAGAACTATCTATTAATATATGTGTGTGTATATATATATATATATATATATATATATATATATATATATATATATATATATATATATATATATATATATATATATATATATATATATATATATATATATATATATATATATATATATATATATATATATATATATATATATATATATATATATATATATATATATATAATATATATAATGTTATAAAATTTGAATTTCCCAGGGTCTTCAAGTAGAAGGTAAGACCAAATTTCTTCATATATATATATATATATATATATATATATATATATATATATATATAAAATGATAATAACGGTATGAGTTTAAACGCTAGTAAAAGTGTTCACCTAAAAATAACAAAGTCAGTCAAACCAATTCAATCAGTATAATATACTATTAAGAACAATAATATTCCAGTTCAAAGTAATATAAAATGCTTGGGTGTTAATATTACTGATGACCTCAAATAGAATACTCATGTTAATATTGCTGTTGCTAAATCGTACAAAATTATTGGTATGTTACGTAGACATCTTACAGGAACTAGACGTGCGGTGCTACGAATGGCTTATCTTACTTTGTTCGTCCAATTTTGTTATGCGGTACCCCGGTGTGGCACCCTGTCACTGCTTTTAATCTTAAATTATTGGAAAAGGTTCAGAACTGCGCCACACGTCTGATTCTTGGTAGAGATTCATTCCATTATGTCAATGGTATGCAACGTAAACATAATGGCAAAGCTCGTAATCAAATGTGTAAACTCCCCCCAATTAGCGATGTGTTGTATCGCCAAGATGTAATTTTTCTGCATAAGTGTATCCTGGAGGATGTTGACATGCCAGTATTCTCTGATGCTAGAGTTTCCATACGCACTAAACCTAGCAAGTTGCGTGAGGGGATAGTGTTGAATAATAATATGTTGTTCCACGTATTTCAGCAGCATATTACAGTACTTCTTTTTTTCCCCGCACTGTTAATTTATACAATAAATTGGAAACTAGCGTCAGAAATGTGTATTCCTCTAAGTTCAAAACTAGTATCTAGTTGTAAATTTACTACTTTTTTTTTTCCATATAATATTACTTATTTATCTTCTTTTTTTTTATGTCTATCATAATCTTTTACTTCGTATATTTGGATATCAAATGTTGTATGGGCTTTGCCTTTTTTGATCTCCTTTTGAGCAACCTCCTTTGACTATGTGCAATGTTTGTATTGTAATAATTTGCTCAATAAAATCTTTATTATTATTATTATTATTATTATTATTATTATTATTATATTATATATATATTTATATATATATATATATATATATATATATAGTATTGTATACACACACACACACACACACACGTTTGGTTGCGCATATACGTGTTGAATCAAAAGATGAATACAGCGCTTGCAACATCAACTTATTTTTATTATTTTCAGCTTATTTACAAAAAATAATTTTTTGTAAATATTTTGCTAAACTCTATGTAGTACAGTACGTATAATATAGTATCTAAAGTTATGCTCATGTATAATCATTAACTATTTCTTTATTAAAATTTTTTAAATTTTCATTTTTAATAATTTTTATTTTGTCATTGTGGAAAAAAGCATAAATAAGAACATTGAAAATATGTATAACTTAATTCTTCTCGCCATACAAATCCAAAAATCCAAACGAAATAATAAATGTTAGAGTCAATAACTTTATTTTTGTTTGAAAATATATTTTATGTAAAATTTATATAATACACATACTGGAGACTATCGGTTTCAAAAATTCTTAAAAATTTTCTATGGCTTAAAACACGTAAAAGTATGTCTAGAATTTGTCATTTAAATTTCTCCGGAATCGGTGGAGCAGTTTTCTCAAAAATAACTAAAATAAAAAATAATAATAATAAAATAAACGTGTCTTACCCCAGAAGTGTAATGTTAAATTAGGGGTCCCTTAGGCTTCCCCGCGTTTCCCCGCGCGCTAAACTGATAAGCTCCATTATAATACAATAAACGGTATATATGTCCTATAATTTATTAAAATGAGATATATGCATATATATTAATACAATAATATTTATTCTAGGTCTAAGTGTTTTAATAAATTGCATTGCTTGTTTCAGGCCTCTTGTTAGCACAACAAAGAGAAAGACCCAGACCAGGTAAATTCAATCGTTTTTTTCTTTTTATTTTCAATTTACTTCTTTAAGATTTTGGTGTACGGTATACGGACCCTGCTGTTCTGTATACTATATAATATTATATGACTGTGATGTATGTTATAAACACATGAGTAATAATTAAAGTAACTACTTTAAATAGATTAAGTTTTGTTAATGTTATCTTTCTTGCGTATTCGTCAACTGCTCAAAAATTATTTATTTTGATGTATAAGTTATTATTTTATTTAACAGGTCAGCACAATTATTTACATCAGAATTCATATCACCCAATACGTCATCGCTCTAGAAGCCCTAGTTCCCCATTTTCCTCCCCTGCCCCCTCTTTTGTGAGTCCCCACAGCTCGAGCGGTACATCCGGTGAAGACTTGGACGTTCACCCTTTGAGTCACGTGGCGGCCGCCCATCGAGTACCTTTTACAGACCGAGGTAGGAGGTATTTGTGCTGCAGGGTGCTGGCTGCGTGCGTGCCTCACATTGCTCACCTGGCTCACTGACAAGCTGCAGGGACCCCGCAGGGAACACCACCTAGCCCCACACAACCTTTAACCTCGTTAAAGCAAACACTCAAGTTCTGACAAATCATCAATCGGAATTTATCATGCACTCCTGTCTGGCTTGTCCTTTACTCGCAGTCACACGTAGTCTCAAGCTCCTAGAAGTTAGATAGTGCATCACAACTTGCACTCTGACAATTATAAAATTTAAAAATATTTGTTATTTTATTTTTAATTAAAAAATTAGATATTTTTTAATGATGATATGTTAAGCTTCTTGAGTGTATATTTTGGCTGCTAATAAATAAAATTAATAATGGTTTTTAGGTATTGGACTAAAAAACTTTTTTTTATTTTGTTTTCCTAATTAAATTTTTAATTAAATAATATATTTTATGCACTGTATTTACTTTTTTTTAATATATAAAATTTTATTTTAATTTAACTCTTGCTGTTTTGGAGGTGGCTCTAATATTATAGGTGAAGGTAAGCAAAATAATCTAAAGCTGACAAATGCATCGATTTTTATTTAGGTTGTGGTAGGATTATTGGTTTTTGAGTATAATAATAAATTGAACTAATGTTTTCAGCATGGTGTGGTCAACTACAAATAATTGACATACAGTTAAAAAATGTTTGTCAATTGTCACTTGAGGGCTTGAAATTAATTTTTGTATTTTCAGGTATACCCCTGCACCGACCGCACCCTTGTGAGCAAAGTTCATGCTACCCCGCCACCGGCAACTTATTGATAGGTCGTGAGGGACGATTAGCTGCCTCGTCCACTTGTGGTCTTAAAAAGCAAGTAAGTATAACCAGCCGCAAGGAAATTTGTTGATGTTGTATAATATATAGTTATGAATGTATCTTGTTTTTGAACGAAGACGATTATTTAATGTAATTACTTTAATATTTCAGGATAGGTATTGCATTGTGTCGCATCTTGAGGATCGCAAGAAATGTTTCTGGTGTGATTCCCGGCAACAAACTGCTAACAATCCATCAGTTAGTCATCGCGTAGATAATATAGTGTACAGATATTTCCCTGGGTAAGTTTTCAATGTGAATTAAACGTTGCGAGAGCTATACGGGCTAATCACGTTCTTTTTTTTTTTTTTTTTTTTTTTTTCTTTCTTTTTTTAGGCAATTCCAGCGATCTTGGTGGCAATCTGAAAACGGTATTGAAAATGTAACAATACAACTTGACTTGGAAGCTGAATTTCACTTTACTCATTTAATTATTACATTTAAAACGTTCCGACCAGCAGCAATGTTAATTGAGAGATCTTATGATTTTGGCTTAACGTGGCAGGTGAAGTGAAATGCATTTTTGCTTCTTTTTTTAAATGTTGCCCAACATTTAATGATGTGAATGTATACAGGTGTACAGATATTTTGCGTACAACTGCGAGGAAGCATTCCCGGGGGTACCCAAACACCAACCAAGAACTATGACTGATGTAATTTGTGAATCTCGATACTCGAGTGTGGCTCCCTCCACGGATGGCGAGGTGGGTAACCTGATTGCATTTTAAATCATATTGCTTTTTTTATAAGCAATACTTTAACCTTTAACCATGTTTTTAACTATATCACATGTTATACAATTTTTTGGTTATTATTATAAAAATGCAAAAAAGAATACTTAATTGCACTTGTAAACATAATGTTTCTTATTAGATCATTTTCAGGGTGTTGCCTCCAAATCTACCCATAGATGATCCATATTCCCAAGAAGTCCAAAACTTACTCAAGATGACGAATCTAAGGATAAACTTCACAAAATTACACACTCTTGGTGATGACTTGCTCGATAGTAGGCAAGAAATTCAGGTATTTACTATTTATTTTAATTTACATTTATCAATCGTAGTAATTCTGTATTGATAACATTTTATAGTTACTGATCGTTGTGTTTATTTGTTTATTACGTGTTGCAGGAAAAGTATTATTACGCTATTTACGATATGGTTGTGCGTGGGTCGTGCTCTTGCTACGGTCACGCATCTCGTTGCTTACCCCTGAGCAACGTGCAGCCTCGTGCTGATATGGTGTACGGAAGATGCGAATGTACACACAACACTAAGGGCCTTAATTGCGAGCAATGCAAAGATTTCTATAATGATTTGCCTTGGAAACCAGCAATTGGCAAGCAATCGAATGCTTGCAAAAGTAAGTGTTTTTCGTGAATTAAATCAAATAAATTAAATAATAGTCTTTATTAATAAACAAGATTAATTAATTTAAAGGGCGAGGTGCTTAGTTAAAATTAATGTTGCTTTGTAATACAGTGTGTCAGTGTAACAACCACACCAACTCTTGTCACTACGATGGAGCTGTGTATGAGAAAAGTGGTCGTGTGAGTGGTGGTGTATGTGACGGCTGTCAACACAACACCATGGGCCTCCACTGTGAGGAGTGCAAGCCTTTCTTCTACCAGGAGATAGAGAGAGACATAACAGATCCAGAAATTTGCCAACGTAAGTTGGACTTCAAATTAAAATGAAGCCTCAATTACAAACTAGTTTACTGATAAATTGGAAAATATTTTGCAGAGTTCTAAATAGCATAAAATTCTTTCATATAGTATTGAATTTAAAATTAAATGAATAATAGTTCTTTGTTTAAAGTAAATGATTAGTACAAATATTTTATTAAAATTTATTGCCACCAATTTAATTGAAAGTTCCTTTACAGCTTGTGACTGCGATGATAGAGGCTCTTTAGACGATGGTATTTGTGACTCTCGGACAGATATTGCAAACGATTTAGAATCTGGTAGATGTCACTGTAAAAAGAATGTTGATGGAAGACGCTGTGATAAATGTATGAATGGATTTTGGAATTTCAGCAAAGAAAATCCTGATGGTTGTCAACGTAAGTAAATTGAGTTAAATTAAAAAAATATATATAAAAAATAAAAACTTGGTCAGTATATTACAATTTATTTTGTTATTTTTCAGCTTGCACGTGTAATTCTTTGGGAACTGTAAACAATCAGGGATGTAACGTTTACACTGGAGAGTGTACATGTAAACGTTATGTGACTGGACGCGATTGCAACCAGTGCTTACCACAGTATTATGGCCTGTCAGATGATCGAGATGGATGCAAGCCATGTGACTGTGATGATGGTGGATCATTGGATAATAACTGTGATGTTATCACAGGCCAATGCAGGTATGTAACAATGTAATTTTTATTACATCACTTGTATGTAATGTGTTTGTACGTCATTTTTTCAGCTGTCGGCCACATGTTACTGGTAGAACATGCAGCACGCCCGAGCAAAGTTTCTTCACACCCTACATTGACTATAATGTATACGAAGCAGAATTCGCAAGAGGCAGTGAGGTAAATATTTATACCAATATGTAAATTTTAAATATTTATCAAAGTGAATTCTCATAAGAAGAAGTTTAAATAAAGTCATTTTACTTTTCATAACATTGAAATATGCAAAGAATTAGCGAAAAAAAAAAAAAAGAAAAAAAGAAGAAGAAGAAGAAGAAAATAATTTAATAATGATAAAAAAATGAGCAGGAATTTGCAATCGAATTTGAATCATGTATATGTTACAGGCTTGCAGTACTTCTAATGATATAGAGCACTCTAAAAGTGTAAGAATTAAAAGAATTAAATAAATAAATTGGTGATGGAGAGTTGTAGTGTTTAGTTTTAGGTAGATTAACTTTTAGGTGATGGTTGATCCATTTCTAAACATCAGGATGGATTACTGAAATTAACTCACAAAATAATTTAAAAATAAAGAAGTAGGGGGGGGGGGGGCATTTATTTATTTTGTAGATTAACAAAATATATTTTATCTGATATAAAATAACAATTATTATTATTAATATTTTGTATGTATTTGTTTGAAATTTTTGTTAATCAAGTATTTTGAAATATGCACGTCAATATGCCTATTAATTGGTGCAACGCTGCAGGTAACAGGACTAACAAGCTAACATAATTAATTACCTTAGATTTACTTAAGACTTGTTTGACAGAATTGCCAGGTGGTGATCAGAGAGCCATATCGTGATCGAGAGAGCACATGGACAGGCGTCGGTTTCATGCGTGCCTTTGAGGACTCCTCCATTGAGTTTGAATTGGATAACATTAGACGCAGTATGGAATATGATATTGTGATTCGCTATGAGCCTCAGGTATTGTTCTGGCACTCTATTATGCATGAAAAATATTTGGAAATATAGCAGACATTTGTTCTGTTGTTTGTTTTAAATTTAATACAATATTAGTAAAAGTCGCAAATTACTAAAGAAACGCAATGGTTTATTAAAATGTATTAAAACTCCAAAATTTGTTTTAATTAAATCATTAAAGCCCTCTAAAAATAAGCTTTGAAATATGAAGACAATATGAATTGTAAATCTTGTAAACTCTTACGTATATTTCATTAGTAATTATAATAGTAATAATAGAAATTGCAGTAATTTGCTGAAAGTGCTTATTTATTAAATAGATTTGCATATTAAACTTGTATTTTGAGTTTAAGTTTAAGAAGAAAAGATGTAAATAAATGAACTTTTAATTTTGACAATGAATTATGAATTTCAGATGCCTGGTGGGTGGTCAGATGTGCGTGTTATTGTGGAACGTGTTGAGCCAGTGGACAGAAATGGACCTTGTGGCAACTCCTTACCTCAGGATGATAGCAAGCAAGTGCAACTTGTTGCAGGTTAGCAATTTCATCTCACTTTATCTGCCGTCAAAAGCCAATTCAATCCAAAACATGTTCTTTTCTGTCTTGTTTGGAGAGTTTAGGACTTATAACATTACTGTAAACTTTCTTATAATACCTGCTTCCAATTTTGGTCCTTCGAAAGTATAATAGCAATTAAGTTGAATCGGAAGCAGTCAAGAAGAAGATGAGTTTTAAGTTGGGAGCTGGCGGTTTTGTATTTTCACTACTCGTCAATCAGCCATCTAAAACAGCAGGTTGCATATAATTTGAAAAAGCATCTATAAAATCTGTAATATCTCTCTTAGGGTGTTGTGGGCTTTGCTCGCGAAAAGGCAAACTTTGTATCGTTTAATAATAGTAATTTTTTATTAAGGCGCATACAGGGCTATTTCAGCCATATTACATGTACTTTGGCCATAAATTGAGCCAATAATATTACAATAAAAAGACAAAACATTACAATATGCAACAATATTAAACCATTTGGGGTAGCGCAAAAATAGCGCATCACATTTTGTTTACTGGACATAACTTATTTGACACACAGAAAAAAACACTTCTATAATAATATATAAATAAACTTTTACTATCACTTATTTGCCAACACAATACGAAAATATGTATAAAAAATATATATATTTAGCATCGCGGAACTCTCGTCTCGTCTTTTTTTTTTTTTTTTATTATTATTTTTTTAACTTTTTTATTATTATTATTATTTTTTTTTTAAATTAAAAAGTAAAGATAAATTTAAATGTATAGAAATGTATAAAAAAAAAATCACATCTAAAATTAAATTTACAGGTTCCCGTCATGTGATAGTGTATCCTCAAGTTTGTTTGGAAGCTGGCAAAACGTACAAAATTAGACTGGAATTCAAGCGCTATGATGACCAAATTGACACTCCCTCTGCCTCAGTATTGATTGATTCGGTGAGAAGTGATAATGTTGCCACGAATAATTTCGTTTTATACAAGTGCTTATTTAAAATTTCAGATTGCTCTGGTGCCAAGAATAGAAGCCGTTCCCTTCCTGCAAGGCACTCCAGTTAGTGAAATGAAAAGGCAGGAGTACGAAAGATATCGCTGTGGCCAAGCATTTTACAACGTGGTCAAAGGCACCATTCCTGATGTCTGCAAGAAATATTACCATAGCATTGGCTTCTATGTACATGAAGGGGCATTTGGTGAGTTTAATGTAGCTTACACTTGTGAAATATTTTTATTACATAAATATAAAAAAGCATTGCATTTGAATGTGCAGTTAAAACCCAATTACGCTTTTATGTGACAAATTTATCTCATCATAAAAATATCTCATATTGCGCGAACTTACCATTATAATATATTTCTTATTCCTATTTGACTTTTTTTAATAAATATTTTTAGAATAATATCTAAATTTTTAAGTCTTTTAATTTTGAATGTTTAAAGAAAAATGAATTGGTTATAGTATAAATCTTAACGTTTTTTACCTTCTTAAATTGTAAAGTTCAATCGAATTTATCATTATAATATCACTTTGATGACTGTGTTTTTGTGCAGAGTGTAAGTGCGATCCAACTGGCTCCCTCAGCTTGCTGTGCAGCTCACTAGGAGGTCACTGTCAGTGCAAAGCTAATGTAGTGGGTCGCAGGTGCGACAGGTGTGCACCAGGAACCTTTGGTTTTGGACCAGAAGGATGCCGAGGTGAGGAAAAGAAAGAATAGTTATTTATTTCTAGGCTATGTGGGGGTGGGTAAATGATGAAAAAAAAAATGCCAGCCTTTAATATTATATTATATTTCAATTGTTTAAGGACAATAAAAAAATACTGTTTGAATTTTCTATGTTCATAATATATTAATAAAATTGAATTATTTAATAAAAAAAATGAGCAAATGTGGAAAAAAAATTATAAAAGCACCACTAATTTGAAGCAAATTATTAAGCCAAATTTGCGATTGTTTGGTGACAGCCTGTGACTGCAACTCCATTGGTTCACTGGACAATTTTTGTGATGTGCAAACTGGCGTCTGCAAGTGCAGACCCAACACGTACGGTCGTCAGTGTGACCAGTGTCAGTCCGGTTTCTGGAACTTCCCTAACTGCCAACGATGCGAGTGCAACGGCCATGCTGACGTGTGTGACGCCAAGACTGGCGTATGTATCAGCTGCCAAGACTCGACACTGGGACAAAACTGTGAGAGGTCAGTTATGCAATTGCAATACGTTGTACTGATAAAGATAAATTATATATGTCTGCTGTAGTCAAGAAAAAAAGAAAGAATTGAATTTACAAATAGGCTGCTTTTATTTATTATTATTATTTTTTTTTTAATTAGGCACGTTTTTATTATTTAACAGCTGAGAGCATAATATATATTACAATGTTAAAAATATTAATAATAATGATGCGGTTCGTAGAAAAAAATAGAGGACAATAAATTGAAAATTAATAAAACGCGATAAGCTAATATCTTAATTGGAATTGGAGAGTCTTAGCTTAAAGAATTGTTTAATATTAATAATTTTTTGCACTGTACGTTAATTAGTTTTTAACTAAATGTGACCCCCCCCCCCTCTAATATATAACTAGAGCATATTATTGCATAATTAGTATGTTAATCAGACTTACATGCATGGTTTTTGTTAAATAATGTTTTGTCCGTCTGTGGCTATGTCTACACTCCCACCCAACAGGACTTTTTCTTATCATAATTTAATTGTAAGTTTTAAATATTAACAACATTTGTAAACCTCTCTCTTTTTAGCGCGTGAATATTTTCAATTTGCTAATGTGATGGTTGCGTTTTACAGGTGTCTTGAGGGATACTACGGTGACCCTCGTATTGGAGTGGACATTCCTTGCAGATTGTGCCCGTGCCCTGGCATTGCTGAGTCTGGGCATTCCTATGCTGACAGATGCGCATTGGACCCTGTCACCCAAGACGTCGTGTGCGAATGTGAAGAGGGTTATGCAGGCAAGTAACTCAACTTTTGGTAAACTATTATTTTTCTTCTCAATAGTGATCATGTAATATGACAAAGACAATGTTTTTAGCTCTCTTCCTCATTTTTATAAATTTGATTTATTAACTTTTTGTTTTTCAATCTTTGATTTAATTTCTATATTAAATCAAAGTAACAATTTTATGAAAATGAATCGCATGTAAAATAAAAAGAATAAAAAGAATTGTGATGCTTTGCAAGCAGTGGCTTGACGGTATAATATGTATTACCAGGTCCGCGGTGTGATGTGTGTGGTGATAATTACTTTGGCAACCCTGAGACACCTGGCGGCTCGTGCAGCCCATGCGACTGCAGTAACAACATCGATATTTCGCGACCTGGCAACTGTGACTCCACTTCTGGGGAATGTCGACAGTGTCTCTTCAACACCGAGGGATTCAATTGTGATATTTGCAAGGCTAATTACTTCGGAGATGCATTAAACCAAATCTGTCAAGGTAGGATCAAAATTTATATATATATTATATTATATTCCTAAATTTAAACATCATAGTAGTCTGGAAAAATGTTGGATGATGATCATAATTATCCAGCAACTTTGACCCTCATCTGTGACGATGCTCTCATATTTTGTCGTTTTATTTATTTCTGTTTTATTAGTGTCAAAATATGTAATGAAGTATTTTATATTTGCTATAGTATTTGTCAATTACAACGAATAGGGTTTTAAATTAAAATGCAATTTATTTATTTTTCCTAATAATTTAGTATTATCAAATTTATTTTATGTATTTCTTTCTCATGTGAAAAGGGAATTTTGTTGTTTTGTAGAGTGTGTTTGCGATCTGCTGGGCACGGACAACAATGTGGGTCCATGTGACCGCCAAACCGGCCAGTGCCCATGTCTACCCAATGTTGAAGGCTTGTCATGTGATCAGTGCAAGCCTAACCACTGGAAGATCGCCAGTGGTACCGGGTGTGAGGATTGCGCGTGCGACGAAGTGGGATCTTACTCGGAGCAGTGTAACCAGGTAAAATAAGTAGTATCAATTTATTATAATATTATTTTTGATGCAAAAAAAAAAATATATATATATATAATAACAATAATAATAATAATAATAAATAAATAATTTGTATTTGGCCGTAAATACCAATTTTTAAATTTGTTGGTACTGTTTGTTTTTAGTATGATGGGCAGTGTGAATGCAAGGAAGGATTTGGAGGTCGTCAGTGTAATCAATGCCAAGCCAACTACTGGGGCAACCCAACTATCAAGTGCCAGCGTAAGCAGAATTTTAGTTTAAAATGTTGTAAATTTATCGCACGTCCCTGCTTGACGGCCAATCACATTGAGGACGTCAGTTTTATTAACACTGCGAGTTGCGAATATTTTAATTTATAATATCTATAAACTAGATGAATAAAATGTCATTGTTTTATGTATTACCACTAATAAGAGTAATATATAGGCTATATATATATATATATATATATATATATAAAATCTAATTTTGTCTTGTCATAGACATAAAAAGCGTCAAATTTATATGTATATATATATGTATATATATATATATATATATATATATATATATATATATATATATATATATATATATATATATATATATATATATATATATATATATATATATATAGTAAAACGCTAGATACGATGTGAATACTGTACTACATTTTATTTTGGGGCAAAGGGTCATCGTTTTATTATTATTTTAATAATAGATAAAACCATAGCGGTTGTGAAATATTATAGTAGGAAAGGATAGTAATTATTATTAACATTTTTACAAGCATGTTGTGCTGAATATTTGCCCTTAGCTATACATGTAAAAAAATACATGATAAAACAAAAAACGGTGAAATAAATATAATGAGATGTTATATTATACTCCTCGTAATGACAGCATTTTTCCAGTGCCTTCAATTGCCTAAATTAGTTTAACTGCCTTCCTAATGAACCATGATTTTAGCAACTAAAAGCAATTAGGTACTGTTCCAATTGCGTGGGGCGAGTCGTAAAATCTCGCCGTATTTATTTTGACGTCTTTTATTATAACGTTTTTTTACACGTAATACAGCAAATTAAGTGCAAATTTTCAGCACAAAATGCCATGTAAAATACAATTAATATACTTTCCTTTTATAATACAAATAAAATAAAATAAATTATTTCAAAATAGCTGGATTCCAATCATTTTACTTAGTTGTGCAATTTTGTGGAAATCACCAATATGTCAATTCGTTTTAGCTTGCAACTGCAACCTGGATGGATCTGCCACGATGCAGTGTCATAGAAACAATGGAAGCTGCGTATGTCTCGAAGGTATTGGAGGAGAAAAGTGCGATGCATGTGCTCGCGGCTTCTTAGGCTACGCTCCTCGCTGTAGCCCCTGTGGCGAGTGCTTCGACAACTGGGACAGGACGCTAGGAGCTCTCAAAGGCAAGTCCTCTATTCATTTCATTTTCAATAATATTTTATAGAATTTTTTCTTATAAGGTTTTCTTGTCAATTTTTATTAATTTATTTTTAAAAATACATTGTAAAAGACAACGTACTGTACATTATTTCTAAAATATGCTATAAGACAAAATTCACAAATCTCAATTTATTATTTACTGCTTCACAAGTATGATTAATTTATTTTTGGAAATACGTTTTTTATTATTATATATGACATGTGTTTTTATCACTATGCTTAATATTGAAATAAATTTATTGTTGTTCACAGAAAAAACCTATGAGGCAATCCAGAATGCTTCCGAAATCAAACAGACTGGAGCAACGGGAGCGTACACACGGGAATTTGAAAGCATGGAGAAGAAAATTGATGAAGTCCGCCAATTACTGGATAACACTGCTGTCAGTTCAAATGACCTTGAAGAGGTGGAAAAACTTATCGACAATATGAGGTAATGCTTGAAACTGACACCCTAACTAACAATAGTTGTTAAATTGCATGGCTTATTTTGTTGCAGGGGAAATTTAACTCAGTCGTCTGGTGACTTGGAAGGTGTAGAAAAATTATTGCAGAATACAACACAGAGGTTATATTTAGCAAACTTAGCAGTGAAAAATCTTAGAGATGAAGCAGCAAATCTGAAGACAACAGCCCAAGGATTGAAGAACAATGCCACGAGATTGCAAGAAGCTAATGTTGAAGGTGAGCCAGTTGTACACTGCTTTCTATTTTTCTCAAAACTAATGAGAAACTATTTGTTTGTCAGGGGCGCTCAATTTGACACGTGAAGCACAAAGACACTCTCAAGAAGCCAAACAAGATTCGGAGGACACCAAAGCTTTGATTGATGATTCCGAGCGCCACTACAGAAGAACTGAAGGGCTTATTGGCAGAGCCGCAGAACAGTTCCGTCAAACTGGGGAGGAAAACGAAAAAGCTCTGCAGTATATGAATGAGAGGTTGGACACGCTGGAGGAAGAAATTCCAGATCTCAATGAGCTGGTAATTATCTTACACTTAGCTATATTTTTTTATACATATTAAAACTAGCACTAGTCAATTTTTGAAGAGGATAGAACTAAAAATACTTTATAAAAGTCGTAAAATATAAAACAATTATAAACTATAAGTGAATGTTTTTATTTTTTTACTTCTGGACAATAAACCTATGGACTTTTACTGCAAACAATTCTTAATCAGTGTTACTAGTTGAAAACGCAATTATTATTTTTATTTGGGATTTTTATTCATGTGCTAAAAATACTACATCTCAATGTTAATGCGTGCAATCTTTATATTTTGAGATGACTTTCACAAGATACAAACTTTAGACAATAATAATAATAATAATTATTGCTGTTCGGACTGAATTAAAAAAATATCAATACAGCAATTAAAAATATATTTTCTAAAATAAAAAGCTGATGCTCTAGTGTAGTTCTGATTGTTTTTGCTTTGCAGGTGTGTGACAAGCGCGGTGACCCATGTGACCAGCTTTGTGGAGGTGCAGGCTGCGGTCTGTGTGGTGGTCTCTCATGTGAGGATGGCGCAGTCACCAAGGCAGATGGAGCCCTCGACTTCGCCAAGGACGCAGATAAGAACATCAAGGACAAGGAGGCGAGAGCAGAGGAGCTGCTTCGAGGGGTAATTTGACAATTTTTTAGTGTATGCCATTCTTAACTTGCCAGTACATTGCAAGTTACAAAGTACAAAATAATCTATCTTGGCATTTTTGTACTGCCCATGTACCGGCATCAATGTTACAAATAAAACTAAACATGTAGTTGATTGAAAATGTAAATAGTAGTAGGTACGTTTTAATTAGTATTTATTATTATATTATTAACCTGTGAAATAATACCCTGGCTCGACGATCTCCCTTCAAAAGTGATATTATAACTTACCCGCAATAGTTCATCAATTCAGATATTAAAGTTTAAACTAAAAGCCAACTGGGAATTTTAAATATATTTTGTTTATTTTATTTGCATAATTTTAGTGTTCCGAAGTAATGAATATAGGCAGATATAGTTATGATTTTATTTTTGTAAATTGCAGATCACGCAAGCCAAACAAGAGAGTGTAGCTGCCAAGGAATTGGCTGAAGATGCACATGATCTTGCTCTTCTCACGCGCAACAGGTCAGAGAGCACCATCCAGGAGAGTGAAGCATTACTTGAGGACGTGGACCAATTTTTGAGCACTAATGGTGCTAAACCAGCCGAGATTAGAAAACTCGCCTCCGAGGTACGTTTGCTTGAGACACGCTTGCAGAATTGACACGTTTGCTAATTCTTTTTTTGCTGACAGGTTTTGAATAAAAATATCCAGTTGCAACCAGCTCAGATCACTTTACTAGCCAGGGAAATCAACGATACTATTGCGTCACTTACAAATATTGATGCCATTTTGCAAGAAACTACCGACGATCTGAAAAGTGCCAACGATTTGAAGAAAAAAGCAGACCAAGCAAAGTAAGTTAATTATATATATTTTGTAATTTATAGAATCATGACTAAGAGCTCCCAAATTTTAACACTTTATAATTTACTTATTTCATTTAATGAGTGCAGATAAAACATAAAAACTTGCATATTATTTCAGGAGC
Organism: Ecdyonurus torrentis; assembly: GCA_949318235.1. Classification (NCBI taxonomy): domain Eukaryota; kingdom Metazoa; phylum Arthropoda; class Insecta; order Ephemeroptera; family Heptageniidae; genus Ecdyonurus; species Ecdyonurus torrentis. Next base: position 48,205,142 of record OX439127.1, read on the forward strand.
GCAGCAGAGGGAATCTTGGGCACAGCACAAAAAGTAGTCGATGCTCTGGAAGAGGCCAAGGACGCACAATCTAAAGCAGAAAATGCGATCGAGCAAGCTTACGACGATATAACAACAGCAGAGAAAGATTTGACTCAGGTACCAATTTGGCTGTTTATTGATTCTTATTATGAACGCCCCACTAAGTTCTAAACTCTTTGTCAATCACTGCGAATGTTCCCCTTTAGAAAAATATTGTTTTCATATATTTGAAAACATAGACTTATATACTATGTTGGAAAATATAAACCTTTATTTTTATTGCTCAGAACAGATGTAGATAATAATAAAAAGAATTAAATAAATGTAGATATAATAAAGAAATAAATAAATTTTATAATGTATGTTTAATTAAAATTGATAATAGTAAATAACATAATAAAACTTAAATTATTGTAACTAATTGTAGATACTTATTAATATATAAGGCAGAGTAGAAAATTATGGTTAAAAATTAATGGTATATTCTTCAGATCGCGAGTGAGACGTCGGAGGCTCAGCAGAAGTCGAATGAGACGGTAGCCGAGGTGGATGCTTTGCAGGACAAGTTGAAGCTGCTACAGACGCTCTTCTTGAAGAACGAGCGTGACGCCCGCGAAGTAGCGGAGGAGGCGAGTACAGTTGCTAACGAAGCACGGCGTGCTCTGGAGCGTGCTGTAGTTCTGCAAAGTGCATACGACGATGCTGAGGTATCCTTGCAAGCAAGAGGAAATCAAGCCAAACGTGCGGAGGCAAGAGCAGCTGAACTCATGAAAAAAGCCAGTGAACTATCCGTGGGAACTATTTCCAAAATGAAAGAACTGAAAGGTTGGTATAAAAAATTCGCAGTATCTGCTCATGACTTTGCTATTAATTGGATTCAGATAAATAAATAACAAGTAGAGTAGTAGAAACTAACATAAAAATTTGCTATGTATTGTCAATATGGGCTTGTATTTATTTGGAGCATTTATTTGGAGCTTAAAGTCTCCACTATATGAATGCACTGCATGATGTCATTGATCTTCAAAAGACAAAAGGGAACTTTTTTTTTTTTTTTTTTTTTTTTTCTCCAGTTAAATTCACATTTTTCTGTTGAAGAACACATTTTAAAAGAATTAAGTAATAATTACTGGTGATAAGACGCACAACTCCAAACTCCCGCATTTAAAATTTTAAAGCTTTGTTGGTTAAAAAAAAAAAGAAAAAGAGAAAGAAAAAAAAAAAAAAAAAAAGCGTGATTTAAATATATCTTCAAATCTGATATATCTGTGAGCTGGTTGGTATCAACCACTCAATGTCCCTTAAAATCAAGTAAATACCCAACTGTTGCGTCAGTTATGAGATCAGAGAAAACAATGTACTAGTTTCATAATAATAATATAGTTCACAAAAAATAATTTACTTGTTAGTGGACTATTATAATTTTCAAAACTTAATAAATTTAATAATTGAAATTTTATTATTGCAATATGTGATGAAAGGTAATCCAATAACAATACATGCGTTGCTTTCCCTACATCCTACAGAGCTACCATTACAATAAGCTCTGAGAAATTGACGCTTAGGTTTTACAATCTTTTGTGGCAAACTACACCTACTCAAGTAAACTCGGTTAATTAAAATGAGACGTTCAGTGGGACGCGCTCGTTGACGTGTTGCTAAGTGGCTGTTATTCTATTTGGAGTTGTGAAAACATTATAAAATAAAATCTCATTAAAGCGGATATATTCTCCAAATCATATATTGATTTTACTAAACAGCTTTATAGCTTTAATATTAAAACCTTAATATTTAAAGTAGGAATTGCGATTCTCATCTCTGAGTCACCTCTGTAATTTCAATGACGATGAAAAGAAGATGCAAGGAAATTTAATTTTATCAATGATGACCAGTTCTCCTTCTACCTCCCCCCCCCCCCCCCACACCCGCTGAAATTAATATAGAGACATAAAATACTGTGCGTTTAAAGCGATTCTTTGCCCTAAAAACAATTATTTTTTGTTCTTTTCTAAAACAATTTAATAGTATCATAGTCTTTTATTTGACTTTTCTAGTCCGCAGGATAAGCGAGCCCCGTGAGGGTAACTATTAGAGTACACGCTCCACTATGAGAGTAAAAGATTTGTTCCCTTTGCTCTACTTGCTAAGCTTACTTGAGAAGGTGTACAGATTTTGATTTTTTACTCGCACAGTAAAGGAAATCCACAACGTCAGAGTTCGCCAATTTACCCTCGCGGGGCTCGCTTATCCCGCGGGGTAGAAAAGTCAAACAAACAACTAATTTCTATTGAATTATTTTAGAGAAGAACAAAAAATGACTTATTTTTTAGGGTTAAGTATCGTTTTAAAAGTATTGTGCTTTATTTATACCTTAACAACGTTTAAACCAATCTCTTAAAAATAATAGAGCTTCTTATGAACAAAAAGTTGATATTTATTAATGCGCGTTCACGTGGAAGCGCAAAGAAATATTTATTATATTTTGTGGTATGCATACATTGATTGCATCGATATTTATTGGTTTTTAATATAATATATTACATGCTATCATAATATATGCTATATATATATGCTATCAAATTAATTGTATTTATAAAAAAAAATCATCTGCACCGATTAAACAACTTTTATTCAGTGTTTTATATAAATAATACATAAAATATGCAAACAGCGATACAAATTTTGTTTGTATTTATGTAATTGTTATTATTTTTTTATTTTTTTTGAAATTTTAGTATGTTATATGTTATATGTACACAGGATTGTAAAAACATATTTTACCATTCAAAATCTTGCGCCAATTTTGCAATGTTTTCTTATGAGAAAAACACGCACTTCATTTGAAAAGTAAAATACTTTATCACAGTCTTGTGTTACAGCAAAAATATATTTATTTTTTTAACTGACTCATGCATTGTGTTGTTTGCAGGCATCGAGAACATGAACAAGAACAATGAAGGCCAGCTGTCCGACCTCTCGGTTGAGATTAAGGAGCTCAACAAGAGAATGTCCGATTATTTACGAGATATCGCCGTCAAGTCGGACTACTACCGTACTTGTGTATCATAAACAGATGGAGCAAGTGCTGTCCAATATTTATTTTATACAAATATGGACCATATTGTGTCTTAGTGTGGGCCTCCATATACTTTAATGTGGCCAAATTTTTCCTTCAGTGCCATGATCGCCATTGTAGGTGAACTTTTGTATTTTCATATTTTGCACCTTAAACCATAACTAATTGTTTCATATATAATTACACATTAAAATATATTGTTTAAGAATAAATTAATTATAGAATGCACAAAGTTAATTAAAATTTAGTTGTACAGCAATTCTTTAGCAAAATTGATTAAACTAGTTTAGTATCTACATAAAATAAGTAATTATATTTCAAAATTCTGTAATTTTTTAAGGAGTTGGTGCTTTTATTAAATGTGAGTGATAAACATTAGAAGAAGTTATATTTCTAAGGAGATAGTCACAGATCACTATAAAGCTGATGGCACAACTGTGATTTTTCTGTACATTTTTAGCATTGAATGAAAATAGCATTTAAATACAATTTATTAATTATTTAAGAAATAAGTCATTTGGGTATAGTGTGCAGGATGAAATCAACTGAAGGGGGCGGACTGGTGGTAGGGAAAAGGCCCACAAAACTGGGGATTGAAATATGGATCGGGAAAGAAGCCCGCCCTCCGTCTTATGAATTTGCGGTAAACTATTGCATTTGTACATGTGCACTTGCTTTGTTCTGTTAGTGCAATTTGTGCAGTGTAATGTGCGCAGTGTTACGTAAAAGGCTGGATGTAGAGAGGGCTCACTGCACTCGGCCTAGTCCGCCTTTGTTATGAAAAGTGTGTAATGGTGAACTATGATATTCTTGTAAAGAAAAGTTAAGTTATAAGAAACTCCTTCCTTATTTTATTGTAAATAACTTGAAGACTTTTTACATCCGTGCCAAACATATAATAAGCCACACTGCCAGGGAAAAAGCATTTTCATTGGATGTATAAAAATATTTGTGTGTACACCAGCAATGTGTTCAATCCATGCTGTCCCAACAATTAAGTATATTTGGCAGCAATTTTCAATATATAATATTTATAGTTTTGGGTTTTAGTTCAAGAAATATGATTTTAAAGACAAAAAAATTGAAAAAAAAAAATGTATTGTATTGTAATGATAGTTTTATAATTATAATTTAGCCTATAGATAGTATATAATTTTTTTTTCTATGCCGCAGTTAATTTTTAATGTTACATGCCTTTCAACTATTTTTAGGTATTTAAACTATTTCCTAATTTCTTATTTTAAAACATTAATTTTAAATTTAACAATTCATATCAAAATATTATTGAATCTCTAGAGTAGTATACATTAAAATTTCTTCTGTCATATATTTTTGTAGAAATTTTTAATATAATATATGAACTTCTATGATAATTGCTGTAAAAAAACTAAAATGCTTTAACTTGCCATTATTTCAAATAATTTGATTCTCAGTTATCTTTAATTTATTAGGTTTTAAAAATAATTCATTCATTTTGTTTATATATATATATTTATGCATGAAAGAGCTTTAAAAAATAATAATAACATAACCACTGTCCGCGAGTAACTAGTCTTTAATAGTCCTCTCTCACTTTTCTCTCTGTTTGCCTGAAGACTCCAAATGCAAATGAAGAATGCATTTGTCCAGATTTTTGTTCATTTGTTGCACTTGGCTAATTAAAATAATATACAATAAATACAAAATTGCTCACCGTCTCTTGTGTTTTATTTCTGATTCTCATTACTTGTACTTTGTGTTCCATGCATAAAAATACATATTACATCTGTATAATAAAACTTCATCATTCTATGTAATTTAGTAAATTATAGGTTAATAATTTATTTATTTACACCATTGATACATACATTATACAAGAAACATAAACAAAAAATGAGAATAACAACAATGATAGTAATGTAAAAATACATGTTACGCAAATGGTAACTCATGGTAATTATAAAAAAAAGGGGACATAAACCTAAATTAAATAATAATGAACTTTAAATATATATATATATATATATATATATATATATATATATATATATATATATATATATATATATATATATATATAAAGGTTTAAAGTGACATTTAGTTTTGTAATGTATGATAATAATATAAATCCCATTCAAAGTAAATAACAGTGTTAGTCTGTAACGACGTTACGTGCAACGTGTAACACGTCGAATTTTGCTATAACGTAACGTAAAGTCATTACATTAAAAAAAATTAAGATGATTTAATTTTATTACATTTAGATTAACGCGTAACACAATTTCACGGTACGTTACTCGTTACATTTTTGAGCAGAAAATAATCTTTGGCATTATTATTATTTTTTTTCCTTATTCAATTAGTTTTATTTTATGTAGAAGTATGAGAATAAAATACATTTATACACATTAACAGTATTCCTAAAATAAAGATGGATTGCATTAAGCTTTGTGTTTGTATCATAGTAGTTGGAACAATGTAAACAAATGGAGCCGTTCACATTTAAAATTCAAAAGCAATGTTAACGGCTCCATTTGTTTACATTGTTCCAGCGTTGTAACGCGCGTTGACGCACTTCAAATTTACGCTTCATGTGAATATTGTGAATAATATACTTTAAAATGAATAAAAAAAAATTTGTATGGTTGTCAATACATTTGTGCATAAAACTTTAATTTACTATTTCAAATACAGAACTTTTTAAAATAATAATATAATTCTTTTATTAAAGAGTCAAACTGACGTCTCAGCTTAACTCTAAAATATTTAAAACTTTATACGAATTAGGCACCACGCACGCCGAATTCAGTGGCAGACATCAACATTACATATATTTTACAATTTTTGACTTATTATTTTCATACATATTCCTGTTCTGCCTCCTTTTTTTTATTTTATTATTATTATTTTATACATGTATATTTATTTTCACATAATATTACATAATTCTAATGTAACATTACGATGTTCCTTCAAATTGACGAATATTTTCTTTTTTTATTATTATTATTTTTTATTTTATTATACATTCATTTTTGTGCAACAATTTTTTTAAAAGTTTCTAATGAATAAATTTTAGTTTCACCTATCAGACAATACGTATTGCCTAGCAACCACACCATTGAATAATGCACTTCCGGTGGCCTAATATGTGGCCTATGTGGCCTATAATAGGTGGCCTATATATGTAGTACCCATCTAAAAATCATATTACCCTCATATTTATTTGCAATATATATATATATATATATATATATATATATATATATATATATATATATATATAAACTAAAAACTAAAAAACTGCATATGAAAATGTAATATGTCCCGTAATGGTGTTATATTTTGAGTAACGTATGTATGCGAGTATGTATGGAGTAAAAAATAATAATAATAATAAAATGAATAAAAATAATAATCAATGTAATAAATGAAAGTGCGACAGTTGACAGAACTGTTAATATTCCCTCTGGGGTAAAAATGTGGGTGTTTGATCAGTGGCTTATGGTTGTGCAGTATATTCAGCAGCGCAAAGGGTGGGAAAAGGATTCTCGCATGCAAACGTAACATAATAAGGTCAACTATATCGTATTATTTATTGTTATTGAAAAATTGTTAGACAATTTTACCCCCTCCTTCCTCCTTCAGATATTAATAATTTCACACACCATTAAAAATAGGTCCTAAGATCGGGACAAGTGTGCTAACTCTAGACTAATTAAGTTTCAGTGTTACAAATAATAAATTGTTTAAATCACTAAATTATTAGTAATTTGTGCATTAATGGTAAATTTGGTTGTTAACAATCTGAGTCCTATTTGAGGAAATTTGGCTCAGGCCAAATTGGCTCTTATACTATAATGCGTATTATATATATCAAAGTGATATAATTAATGTGATACGTAAGGTATTTGTTAAGTCAGGTTACATAAATTTTATATAAAACCTGTAAGACTTTAAAAATTTCTACAAAAAGTTTTTTTTTATCATTATTATAATTTTTTTATTATTCTTTGCAACTCGTAATCGTAATAACATCATAACATGCCAATTATTTTCGAATAAAATAATGTTTAAAAAAGATAGTAAATAAAGTAATAAAGTATCAAATAGGAATACAACTCTCTAAGTCTTTCTAAGAGGATGACTTTTTCCATCTTTTTCATGTACAGATTTTGAAAGGAGAATTATAAAAAAAAAAAAAAAAAAAAAAAAAATCATGGAATTACAATAATTGGAAGCTTATATAATTATAATACTCTGCACATGTTTTATAGTGACTAAGGGTGCGTGGAAGTGTGCGTGGGGTGGGTGCTATCTCGAATGACGACATAAATGACGACATGTATATTATGTTAAACATATACCAGGGATATATATATTATATAATTGCTTTTATTGATTTTCATTTAAAAAAAAATGAACGTTAATAATTATCGGTTACATTAAAAAAGGTTTTGTAAGAAATTAAATAAGCAGGTTATGTTAATTGTATATTAATAATGAAGATACGATAAGTTTTTTTTTATTTAAAATGTAAGATATAATAAGATAACAGCACCATGTACTGTTTAATCATTGACAATTAATTGACAGTATTTTACATTCTATGGTTCTTTTGAATTAATAAAAGTTCAAATCTTGAGTAAATGAAAAAATAATACGTATTTGCAAATACTTAAAAACTTTAATCGATATAGTTTTGAAACTTATTAACATACGTGTAAGCCCGCCAAGTAAAACCGCGAGTCACGAGATTTTTTTTTATTGAACTCGCGAGGGGAGTATTTTATGTAGAGAGAAGGGAGAGAAGGGGAAGTTGATTTGATAGGCACCACCTCCACAAGTGCGACTGCAATAAAACCAGACTCCAAGTAGAACCTTACTTTGGCGAGCTCATGTAGCACTTAGCATTATAATTTCATGTTACATTCTATCAATTAAAAGTCTTGATACAGTATGGAGGAAGAAGATAGAGAACCTGGAGTACTGCAGAAAATTAGTTCCGCAATTGTTAATAAACTGGAGAAGTCCTTTTACAGGTAAATTACTTAGTTTATCTTAATTTATGCTATTGTAAGTCATGTAAGTGTTCTTATTTTGGTACATACATGATTTCAGCTGGGGTTACGAAATAAGCTTACGACCCGGTCGGTACGTTATCGCGTGCCTGGGTCTGGTGGTCCTCAGCTCCCTGGGCTTCATCAGGTTCCACAGAGAGCAACAACCAGTCAAGTTATGGTTGCCAAGAAATTCAGACTTTGTGCGTGACACCAACTGGTTAGTTAACAATTATGGCGAAACTTATCGAATGCAAACAGTCATTATTACCGCTGATGATGTTTTGCAACCCAACGTTTTAAATAAGGTAAGCACTATTTCAAATATTAAATTGACAAACACACTTCGATGTTTAAATTTTCGTGAGTTTTACCACCGATAGCAGCGCCACACTTTTGAGATATCAAAGTTTTTTTTATTTTTTTAAAGTCTTTTTTTAAGAGAAAAGAAAAAACAAACAAGTAATTAAGCTCAAGTTCAACTCTGCTTTCGTATCAGTTATCGTATGACCAGATTAATCAGATAAATGTTTGTATTTTGTTTGTATTTGCTTTTTATCTGCAGCGTACATAGTACAGTACCCAACCTATGTCATACTATACTGTAGTTGTACAAAGAAAACAGATATTTTCGAACATTTTTATCTAGCATTCTGATTATCATTGATTTGGGGTCATAATTTTGCTTTATCTTTACATTAGAATGACACTGTAAAACAAGGAAATAAACTATTTTCTTTCATCAACTGGAGTAATTCAATTAGCAACTAAATTATATTAAATTTCAACTATATTTTAATTATATATAATCTACTGTATAAGTTGATAATGAATATTAAATGCAGTAAAATTATAAAATTAGCTTGATGATAAATGTATATCATAGACTTATGTTTACAAATTAAATGCTGAATAGTTGAAGTAGTTGTTTTATTTAAGTGATGATTTCAAACCGACAATCAACAACAATCAACTTTTTAACTTCTTGCTGTGACGTCTTTCAAATGACGTCACGAGTTTATGCTTACCGCAGTATTGACAAGAGTTCATTTAAAAACATTTAAATCTTATTTTAATTAATGTTTAAGGATTTAATTTAATTTGAATGTAAAGGATATGAGTTATTAAGATTAATTAAAAATTATTCGAATAGACAGTAATGGTTTTAAACATTATATATTGAAATTATAAAAGAATTAAAAGATACACGAATTATAAAGTTAAATATATATTTCTCTGCAGATTATATAAAAGATATATTCGCAGCAAACGCGTGGAAACTTGTTTTTGAATGACATCGGTTGGAACAAGTTCAACAATTATAGTCAACGCAAAAATGTTCGTTTAATTTTGTAGCAATTTAAACGTTTAATTTATATTTACATGCATATTATTTTTAAAAAAACTTAAAGAAAAAAATCTCTTATCTTTATAAGAGAATTTTTCAAGTATATAAAACAACTATGTATAATGCACCACATAAATGTATGTGAAGTTACAAAATATAGGCACAGAAGGATAAATGTGCAATATATACGTAATCTATATACATGTAATATGTACGTAATATAAATAATGTGTTTCTATAAAAATAAGGAACACTGAGAAAACAAAGTAGTAGAGACTAGGCTAGTAGTTTAAAACTGCAATGGTATACTCTATAAACACTTTTCATGCATATTGTCTCTAAAAATTCATGCTTATACATGGAACCCTAAAAATCCAAAAATTGATACGATAGACTATTTATAATAATGTTTTCTCTCTAAGTGAATGTTTACTCGCTACCAGTGCATGGGTACTGTCACTGTCCTATTGTGTACTATATAGAGAGCATACACGAATGTTAAGGTACTACCATAAAGTATATTACTTAAACTTATACTTTATATTAAACTATGGTAGTACTCATCACAGGTATAGAATCATCATACTTGCATCGTCACTAGCCACTAGCCACCACCAGTTTGATTGATTAGTAAAAAATAGTAAAATACACTCGTGCTTTGACGCACAATCAAAGCATTTCGTAAGTTCTTGCTCTAAACATTAGTTTTCTGATTATGTATATATGATTAAAAAAAAAAAAGAGGCAAAATTGTACACATATGATCAAAATAATAAGTTTTACCCATTCAGCAATAAAATGAATTCAAAATAAATTTATCCTACGCAATTTTAATAATTTAATTGAAGAAATAAATACATTGTAGTAAATTATTCTTCATACTCGATTTTTTTCCCCTTCAAAGAAGAAGCATGTTTATAATCTAAAATTTAAGCGTAACGCAGTAGATTTTTTATTACGAAAAATGTATTACCTAAACATTTCCAAACTTTATAATATTTTATATTACAGCTGTAATATTATAAAATATGTTGTTGACTTTTTTTTAATAAAAAAATATTGCTTTTATAATACTCATATATATATCATTATTCTTTATAATATATATATATATATATATATATATATATATATATATATATATATATATATATATATATATATATATATATATATATATATATATATATATATATATATATATATATATATATATATATATATATATATATATATATATATATATATATATATATATATATATAATATTTATGTATACATATACATATTATATTATTATTATTATTATTTTTTTACAATAAAATACCATTCTAAAATTTTATTATTCATGTTATCAATGAGTTATAGCAGAATTGAAAAAAAAAAAATAATAAAATAAAATCTGCGCGAGGAATACTGAATTGTCAATACGGTTGTCAAGGCTACAAAAATGAGAGCCCCTCATGTATCGAGCTGTCTTTAAATCAAATCCTATTAATTAACGGTTTGGGAAAAACAAACAAAAATATATATCAGATTTCAGTGATTAGAAATTTGAGCGCTATAACAATTTGGCTTGAGGTGAAAACGTAACTTCTTTTCTAATTGTACAACACACGTCATCATCAGGATCTTCTCAGTTACACGAGCGATCATTAAAAGAATGAAAATAAACATTTCGGGAGGTTGAAACACCCACAGGGAAGAAACTAAATAATAAAAATAATAGTGTGAATTTTATAAAAAATTCTCTTTTGTATACAACATTTTATACAATGCATAATATATATTTAATATATTTATATATATTATATATTATATAATATATATATGATAAATGATAATGTATGTATGGAATTCATAATTATTCAAAATACAAACCATAAAATGATCAGGAATGATTGACAGTTTTCATAGTTAGTAGTACGTAATTATTGATACGTTGACAACCGGCAATGGGGCTCAATCAATCAATAATAGCCGCAGTCGCGTATTAATCAGTAGGGGTGTGGTAATAGTGCATGTATATGATAAAGTACCATAACCACAACGAATCTCTGAAAAATATATTTATGCTAATCAAATGATGGAAACGATTGTACACCAATACAAAGATCAATTTAGCCCATATAAACCCATTACATAATTATTATATAATAATACAATAGATATCAAAAAATAAAATTAAAGATAGATAATGATAATTCCGATATTTAGGCAAAGAAGGTGCATAAAGATGATTATCTTTTTCTAAACCAATATTTCATACTGCTGAAATCACAGGTTACATTAAAGTTTAGGATTATTATTAATTATCATTTTTTCAATGAATATTGTAGCACATTTCCCAAGAATTACATAACAAAAAATCAATCTTTTTTGCAAGGAAAATATTAAAACACTAAATTTAATTAGAATAAGAATAAATATTCATTTTATACCATGGACTTTTTTTAATGTACTCTACGACATAACGCAGTTTCTTCATATAACAAGTCTTTTAATGTGAACTTCTCTTTTTCTCTCCCTCTCTCTCTCTCTCTCTCTCTCTCTCTCTCTCCCTCCCTCCCTCCCTCCCTCCCTCCCTCCCTCCCTCTCTCTCTCTCTCTCTCTCTCTCTCTCTGAAAATAATAATAAATAAAAATATATATTATTATATTATATAAAAATAATTTAAAAAACGTAAAAGCTAAGAAGCTTATTTCCCGATTGCTAACTTTATATAACATACGTTTAAATTTAATGCTATATAATATTTACTTATATAAATTTAATTTAAAAAATTATAAGAATTTATCCTCGAAATGCAGAATATAAAACACGTGCTGTCTTAATTCAAAAGCTTCAATAGATTATTTATTTATTTTTTTTTTGATAGGATTTTTTTCTTTTTCATAAAAAGTTCTCAAAGATTTAAATTACAAATTTTTGCCTCAGCATAATTTATGTATTCCAATATTAAGATTTTAAATGATTATGATATAAAAAGGTATACCTTTTTATAAGGTTTCTAAGAAAATTTATAGAAAAGGCGTCAAATTGAATTTATGACAAATGTTGTAGACATAAAACAAAGATATGAACGCAAATAAAAGTAAAATTGTTAAACAAAATTGCTATATACATGGTGTTTTTTTAAAAGCGCGCATTTTAAAACGCAAAATAAAATATGAAGATATAAAATAAAATTAACTTTTTATATATCATGCATTTTGTAGCCAAGGGTTAGACATTTTTTAAACTGTTCTTAGAAATAAAATTGAGTGACCGGTTTTCTTGCACCAAGCTTCAACGTAAAAATGTGCTATTTTATTTTCCAAACGTCCTTTTTTCTGCAAAAGTGATGAGAAATTTGCTTTTTTAACTATCCTTTATTGACAATTAATGAAGTCTGTTGGCATAAATAAGCACTCTAAACATGTTCTGTTATAAAAATGGAAGGATGGGGCTACATTGGTATCAGGGGTAAGGTGAAAACATTTGCAACATTGCTAAATTTTGCCAAAATTTTCTCTAATTCGACATTTTTTTTTTAATGATTTAACTAAATTTTTAGTTTCTTTATAATGGCTTTGCACTCAGTTTTCTTTCAAATCTAAGTAATGTTTGGATTAATTAATAAAAAAAAAATTCAATATGAAGGCTTCAAAAAATTTAAGATGCAAAGGATTAATGAATTCAGCAAAAACATAATAAAATGTAGATTTCCATGTGGACTAACTTTTAAAGAAAGAGATGCAAATTAAAAATTTCAGTTCTTAAAAATGAAATGCCCAAGGTTTTAATTATCAAACCAAATCATTTTGTAAGAATTGACAGCAAATTAAAGTTACAAACAACGTTATAAAAATTTAAAATTCATACAAAATCAGTTAAAAAAAAAAAAAAAAAAAAAAAAAGCGAGTTAAGAGAATTCTTTTTAAGCAAATTTAGCAATGTTTAAGGCAAATGTTTTCAACTTACCCCTGATACTAATGTAGCCCCATCCTTCCATTTTTATAACAGAACATGTTTAGAGTGCTATAGGTACCTTATTTATGCCAACAGACTCCATTAATTGTCAATAAAGGATAGTTAAAAAAGCAAATTTCTCATCACTTTTGCAGAAAAAAGGACGTTTGGAAAATAAAATAGCACATTTTTACGTTGAAGCTCGGTGCAAGAAAACCAGTCACTCAATTTTATTTCTAAGAACAGTTTTAAAAATGTCTAACCCTTGGCTACAAAATAATGATATATAAAAAGTTAATTTTATTTTATATCTTCATATTTTATTTTGCGGATTAAAATGCGCGCTTTTAAAAAAACACCCTGTATTTATTGTAATTATTAGTATATTATATAAAATTTCAGGTATTATTTATTTATATTTTATTTTCTCTCTTTATCCCTTAAAGATTATTTTGAAATAAAGATTATTATTTCAATTTCGATATTATTTCAACATCATATTTAATCAATGCTATTTTTATACGCAACGTTCATATTTATATAATTGATAAGATTATTTCATTTCATTCAATTCAATTATAGAACAAAAGAAGCTAAAAAATGTAATAATAAATAAAATAATTACATAACACAAAGTTATCACATGAGAGTGGCAGACAGTTTATATAACCGTTATAAATAAATAAGTTGGATACAAAAGACGCAACGTGAAAAGTTCGGAAAGGTAATCAGAACATTACGCTTACCTAACATAAAACGTATTATATGAACAATTTTCTAACGTGGCAAGTTCACGTGCAGTTTGTGTGCTGTATTGACTTTTTAATTCAGTATTCTTCAAGTCGAATAATAACTTTAATAATTTGTATTAGGTATACATCAAAGCCAATGCACAAATGTCACTGCTATCTACTATATTATGCAATTACAACTATAGAAGGTCTATGTTGAAAATGTTATTGTTTAGCTCTAAATGGCATTGATTTGACTTTTTCTTTCCCTACTGTAAAGCAGTTTTTATTATTATTGTTATTATTATTATTTTTTTTAAATAATTACTAAAAACGTATCTTGATATTGTTTAGAATTCAATATAAGCTTGCATTATATTGTAACTAAAAATAAAATTTCCATTTTATCTTCAACTCACATTATTGTATATGTGCACATAATTTGTTTCATTTTTAGCCCCACAGTCCAATTACCAAATGAGCACAAAGTGGATGTAACATTGACCCATTTATATATATATATATATATATATATATATATATATATATATATATATATTATATAATATTTATTGTTCCTCATAAGGTTGAGTAATTGAAAAGTTATTCTGCAGCAAATGTCTAATAAATTTGGTTGGTTGCGTCGAGCCGTCAGTCTGGCTGCCACTCCCAGCAGATCAAAAGGTTAGGTTCGACTTAATAGCTTACTATTTGTCTCGTCATATCTTATTGTACTCGATGTCGAGTGCACATTAACTGGATGCATATGTGTAACCAAACAAGTCGTAATCAATCTTCAATAATTTAAAATGCACTTTCATATATTGTCATTATCATTTCATATCAGCAATTTCCCATTTTAATACCATTTTTAAATTTCGACATAGAAATTTCTAAATTATGTGTCGAGAATTTTCCTAAAAATATAAAAAGTGGAACTCACTTCATAAAAGCAATTGACAGATTTTGCATCTCTAACATATTGTTACAAATTACAATTTAGTCAATTTACTATATAATTGTCAAATTGAATAAAAAATATATATAAGTTAGCTTGTGATATGAAAATTGCAAAGAAACTCAATTTGAGATCAATTTCTTAAAATTTAAATGCGTATTCAAGCTGGAAAATGGATTATATTGATATACAGTATATTATGCTTCATATACATAACCGAATTACATATAATTATAGAGTATATAGATGATAAACGTATTTATAGATTTGTTATTACTCTAAATATAGCTAATGGGGACATCAACTAAATTATGTAATATGTATGTACGTAGATAAACGTAATGAGATAAGATGCAATTTTCAGATTTATATGCATTGATATGTAGGCTATGCATAAATCTTTTTTTAGAACAAGGCTATTTTTTGGGATACTATTTATATAATTATCATTTTATACTTTGTTATGATAGTTTCCAAGCGTTATCTTTGCTTTTTCACCAAGTTAGATACTAGTTTGTCATTTTTAACATTCAAGTGTCATTTTTAATATTATCGTTAATTTTATGAAATAGTATATTATATTTTTATTAACTTCACATACTACAGCTCTCTCTCTCTCTCTCTCTCTCTCTCTCTCTCTCTCTCTCTCTCTCTTTCAATTCTTTTCTTGAAATATGGTATAGATTTTTATTTCCATACAGTTTAATAAAATTAGTAAATTCGTTAAACTAAGTAAAACTAATTGAAATCTTTTTCAACTTTCATCTTTTTTAGTAAATTTTGCAAATAAGAACACAGCAGTAAAATCAAAGTGAGGAAGTATTTAAGATTGTTGATATAATTTATAATGTTAGTAACATTAAGAGAAGAAGTAAGTTACATTGATCTACTCGTTTCAATGACTCAGGCAGTGAATGTAGTTCTGGAAATTGACAGATCTTTGGAGTGATATCATCTCATCTCATTCTTTCGGCAGCCTGTGTCGCTGATCTATTCTGCCTATCTGTCTGTTTGTCTGTCTGTCACTGACTCTTTTTCAGCTATTTTGATCATTTTTATGTACGGAGCTTGCTGTGTATTTTGAGTCAAATACGAGATTTTCTTTATACTGACAGTGAGTTACTGAAAATCATTGTTCTTCAGGTTTGCAATTTTTTTTAGAATTTTCCACAGTACAATGTATTTTTGCGATTAAATTTAATACTTGATCATACTATAAAAAAGTATTGTCGTCTACATAAATACATTTCATTTTTTAATTAATATAAATGAATCTTAAATATAAAAATGTATTGCTACCTATTATATTTTTTGTGACTTCTAATGAAGTCCATTTAAAACAATATTTATATATATATTATATATAAATATTATTTTATATAATATAATATATATCTTATAATATGGATCGAAAAAAATATATAACATTAGGTAATGCACTTTATAATATCTATAAATATTTACACTAGCAATTTATTCTGTAATGTCAGAGGACAACGTAAGTGGGCTTTTACCTTTTTTTGGCCTCTCAATAAAAACCATTTCTTTATTATTATTATTCAATATTATGCCAGTGAGAATATAATACAGTATTATATTATGCTTGATAAATTACTCTGTCACATATAACACGGGAGAGATATGAAATATCAGTAGGAAAAAGCAAATTTAATATTCTACCGTAAACAAATATTGTAAAAAGTAAAAAGGTAATAAATTTCTATGATCAATTGAAGAAATTCTTTGAAAAGACGATCGAAGAGCTGATAAATAATTTCAATTCACAAAGTTAAATCATGATATGGAAATCTTCGTGTGCTTAGAATTCTGCGCATTAAACACGTGGCAGCCGCACATGTTCATCAACATGATATTCAAAAGTCTTCTGCTTTCATCTTTTTATTGGATCAATAAAAAGCAAGACGTCTTATGAAATCGATTTTGTTAATATTTGAAGCATAATGTTACACGCAATGTCATGAGTATCGAAATAAATAAATAATTTTTCTTGTCAATCTGACCTAAAAAATATCATACACTCTATGTACGAATGTATGTACCGAAATAAAATTATTAACTTGCAATTTTAGTGTTGCAATTCAGTCTATAGTT
Organism: Ecdyonurus torrentis; assembly: GCA_949318235.1. NCBI lineage: Eukaryota > Metazoa > Arthropoda > Insecta > Ephemeroptera > Heptageniidae > Ecdyonurus > Ecdyonurus torrentis. Next base: position 48,222,378 of record OX439127.1, read on the forward strand.
GTGCAAGTTTTTTATTTCCATGCGGTACAGAAGATACGTACAATATATTTTTCTTCTTGTTCTTGTTCTTCTACTTTTTTTTATGTTGATGTATGAACGTTTAATAATAAATAATGTTAACCTCATATTTTATTATTACGTCTAATCGAGAATTATTAAGATGCGATGCAAAACTGTACGGCGCTGCTATATATTTTTACATAACACGCGGCAATTCAGAATTGAATACGTAATTTCAATTTTGCAAGGACATCTCAATTACCATTTTGTATACTTATACATTTCCTTAAAACGTATTGCAATATTGACTAATTTATCCTTAATTGGCAGCTTGAAGAAATACATCGTCAAGTTACAGCTATTTCTGCTGGTGGCGCCACCTGGGCCGATATATGTTTCAGGTAAATATTAACTAATTGAATTAAATAATGCGGTATATAATGAGAAGAAATATGTACCATATAATGTTGCGTCACATTCAGCTAGTAATAATTGTTTCTATACTTCAAACTTTTATGCAAATTTTGTATTTTTAAACAATTTAAATATTTCAGTTTCAGTTTTTTTATTGATTATAATACCAATTGGTACATATTTATTACAAAGGAATACAATATATTTTATAATAGTTCCAGTCATCATAATTGTTAGAAATATATTCTTAAAATATTTAATAAAATTTATATTATATATAGCTATAAACACACATTTCAATAATTGGTAAAACATACATATATATATATATATATATATATATATATATATATATATATATATATATATATATATATATATATATATATTATATATATATATATATATATATCGAGGGTGCTCCGCTATAATGTCCTAAGTCCATTTGACCTTGAAAAATATTTTTTGCTGCAAATGACCTGAAATGAATAAATCCAAAATTTGGGGTTGATCCGACGATTTTTTATTTTTCAAGGTCAAGTGGACTTAGGACATTATAGCGGAGCACCCTCGATATATATATATATATATATATATATATATATCAATATTTTTTATATCACCTTTTTATTAGCACATTATTTTATTTTCTAAATATATAAAATAATTCTTCTTTAAGTATTTATTAATTTAATGTTTAAATAAAATAATTAATTTTAAATTATAATAGTGAAGTTAAGAGTTTTAGACATTGAGTGTTACAAATGCATCTTCTGTTTTTGCACTTGAGGGCTTTTTGATAATGGCATAGACATTGTTTTCTAATAGAAATTGGGTTACTTCTCCTTTAAATTTTTTTATCAATTTCTTTCAATTCATTTGGCAAGTTGTTATAATAAGTTGCTCCCAATACAAGAACATTTGTTTCATATGTAGATTTATTGAAAGAAGTGTATATATAATTACCCTGTCGCGTACTGCGACCTGATATATTTGAATTTTTGAAGAAATGTTCAGGATTACTTTTCACATAAAGAAGTGTAATTATTGTAATATACATAATAATGGAAAATTAAGTAATTCCATTTCTTTCCACTTTTCCTTACAAGTTGATCCTGATTTTGATCTAGTCATACTTCTTATAATATTTTTTTGACATTTAAAAATAGAATTATGGTTTCGATTATCTGATGAACCCCATAAAGTAATACCATATGTTAATTTAGATGCAGCATAACCATGATAAACTTTTTTTAATGTATTTAATGAACACACCTTTCTTAGTTGTTTGATTAAAAAGTTTACAGTTTGCAATGATTTTTTTGTTATTGTGAAATAACAGCTGAATGAAAAGTTGAATAGTTAAATAGCTGAATAGCTGAATGAAAAGTTGTAATGATAAAAATGAATGATGAACTTGATGCCAAGATAAAGTTTTGTGATAATATTGATAGTATAATGATATTCTTGCAATGTCAATTTTTAGGATACCAACACTCGCGATAAGCTACTCGTCTAAATTTAAAAGAGACATCCCAAAGGAACCACAAAATCAGTCTTATTTTGATGCATTTGAAGCAGATTTTAACGACAATTTTTTCAAGAATGAATCGAGGCCAGCAGCGAGGACGGATGAAGCTTTAGACCCAAGTGTTTTACTGACCGAAAGTCTGTACTGCAGTGTGGTCAACACCTTGCCCAGGACTTGCTTTGAACACAGCCTGCTGGAGTTATGGCAATTTGATGAAAACAAAATTAATAATCTAACCAAAGCAGACATCTTAAGGACACTTAACGTTACAACAATAAGGTACTATTTTTATTTATTTAACAAACTATAACTGGAATTTTACAGCAACATACTGCATGATTAATTTTGCTATTTTTTTGCAGTCCAGTTTTTGGTCACCGCATGAACTATTTGCCTCTATTAGGTGATATTAAGACCAGTTCATCTGGATTTGTGGTTTCTGCCAAGTCTATACGCACAGTGTGGGTGGTTCACGTTAACTTTTCTCTCGTGGATTATGAGAAGAGTGGAAACTTAGCTGGAACGGGTGATTTAGTAAGTGCACAGTACATTTGATACTTCTCCACATTCTATTTCTTTCAAAACCAACGACCCACTTTGCATTATCTATCAGATTTAGTATTCCATAATATAAATTTAGTGATTAGCAATACTGGTTTGGACCGTTTGGAGTGAATTACCAAAACGTATTTAAGATAGATTTCATAAAAAAAAGTACACGCTACAATAATAATAAAAAAATAGCTGTAGAAGGAGCATGAATAAAGTATTGAATATAAAAACTTTTTATATTCAATACAATTTCAAGCTTTTTATTAAAAAGCTTGAAATTGAAAAATTACACAAATTTGCTGCAAGAAAAATATTTTTATATTTTTGAGTTTTGTTTATTATTTTTATTTACTTATAATTTAAAATACTGAAATATTACCGTTAAGTAGCAAACAAATTACTTTAATATCTTACTTTATTATTTATTAGTAATTTGCGTTGATTCTAAAAAATACAATATCATTGCTCTAAAAATTGTAATATTAATGGTTTATGCGTAGAGTGTATGCGCATGACGTCATACTGAATGCACTTCAACGCCATACTGGAGCAATATGGATAACATTTGCTCAATATAGAACAAAAATGGTTGTTGGTTATTTTCTTTGGGAAATCAGTTAATATTTTTGTTATCATTTTTCTCGCATATATTCAAAAACGTAATTCAAACTATCAACAGCATCAATGCCCTCAAAAATATTGCTAAGTATATATTTAATCTGGCAAAATAAGTAATTTTCCTGTACTGGCCCATGATATTTAGTGCTTAGACATGGTGTCCACTTTTATATTAATGTAACCACCCTATAGGAGTTTATGAATGCAATATTACTAATTGATATGGCTAATATGCATGTAATATGGCTGAACTATTCCTGTATGCGTTTTAATGAATGCAATTGGTTAAGAAAAGTTTGTTACTATAAACACACTATTATCAATTTCTTTATTACACATTATTAACTAAATTATTCTTATTTATTTTTCATATTGGGAACAATTGTGTTTCTTGAATTCATTTTGAATGTTGGGTATTTTAAATATTTTCAAATTATTTTATTAAAAATAATATGTGAAAAATTGTAGGAAACTGTATACTGTACCATCGATAATTTTATTTATGTTGATTGAAGTAAGCGTATCGATAAGAAAATCTTGAACTGTACAATCAGAAAAAGCGTATGCCAGTTTGAGCATCAGCTTAAATTTTTTATTTAACGTTACTTGATGTTTTGAGATGTATAAACTACTCAAAAGTAAATGTTACAAATAATGAAATAAAAAAAAAATAATAATAAAACCCTACTCTGTAGTTTAAAAATTTGATGAAGTATTGGACCAGGTTTTTAAAAACAATTATGGTTTTAATTATTTATTGGGAATGATAAGAAATTCTAAATTACTTTATATATATATATATATATACACATATAGAACATTGCTGATGTTTTGATTTGTGTGTTTAAATCAGGGTGACTCCAAAAGTCTGATGTGGGAGGAAAGTTTTGTTGATCTGATGGACACAATTGCCAAGAATGCAAGTGACATGGAAATATTCTATTCTTCTGGCAGAAGGTAAAGTATTCAGCAAATCTTACAACCTATTTTGCTATTTTCCTAACAATATTAAATAATTCTTTTACTCTTATTTAACGAAGCAATTTTTAATTGCAAATTTATTCTATAATTAAGTATGTAAAAAATCTGTTACATAATATAACTGAATAACACTTTGCCCGATTATTTATAATATAATATACTATAATGATGATGTACATATTTATTTCTGTCACTTTTTATGTGTTGTATAGCTTTGGAGATATCAGTAACGATGCTATGTTTCAAGACATTGACAAGCTGGCAATGGGAATCATAATTATGTTCATTTATATTCAGATTGTTTTATCACAATGGAATATGGTTGAATTGAGAGTAAGTACTAATCAATTTAATGCTTTGCTGGACTTACAAAGACTCTTTTTTTGCTACGAAAATATATGATTATATTGTAATCACAGTTTTCTTTCGAAAACTACTTTATACAAGAACTACTTTTCAGTGTTCTAGCTGTACTTTGATTTAAAGTGTATTTCTTACATGAAACATCTCATAAAATTACATTTCCTGTTATATAATATAAATATTAAAATTTATATAATAAATTCAATTCATAATACTAAAATAATAATTAACTTTTTGGTGCTTCGATCTTCTTAAAATAGAAATAAAATATTGGGGTGTATAGGTAAAATTGAATTGTCGATATCTTAGTAATATGGAGAAACAAAGTGGCCATGCACAACGTATGTTTATACGATTGTGGTAATACAATTATTTTACCATTTAAATTCAGCACGTGTTTTTATGCATATTAACAGCAATGCAAATTTACCACGAGTTTTTGAGAAGTAAATGTATACTCACAATCGTGTGTACGTGCATTCCTAAGTTGGGGCAACAATTTCGTAAAAGATCTATTTGGATATCACAAGATTCCTTAAAAACAATAATATAATGATGATAATGATAACGCACGCAGAAATAATCACGGGCTTTTATTTCAGTTGTGCTTTAGTATAATGATTGAGTGATGTGTATTTATTATTTTCTGTAAGAATGTTAGTTTCACTACGTAAAAATAATATAATTATATAAAAATAAAATAGTAAAATTGAACGAACAATTTTATCGACGTTTTCCCTGCACCTACTGAGTACTTTTTATTAGGACGTTCTTTGCTGCAAATATAATCACGCAAAACTATTAAAAAACAAAAAAAATCGTGTTGACCCACTTTCGTTTAACTTTAATAAAGCTGAATAAAATATATAACAATATATTAATAAATATAATACATGAAGTTAAATAAATGCATGACGTAACAGGAACTATGAGGAAAATCAAATGTAACGAGAACTTATTAAATTGCAGTGCCTCGCAAATGCACGAGACGTTATAAATATCACAAATAAATTATTCATCCAGATCAAAATCATACGTTATGACAAAATGCACTTACGCAATTACATTTCAGAAAGAAAAAAGGGGGTGGGGAATGACATTCATGCATGTAATTTCAATTACGTCACATAGTTGCATTCAAAGCTTATTAAAATTTTAAATAAAGTGAATATAAATAATATATAACTAACATTTTATATATTATATTTTTATCTCATTATAATGAAACGATGAAAAAAATATTTATGTGATTTCCATTTATTGATGTTAGTATTTATTATCTACTCACTTAGCAACATGCCATGCATAACTAATTTTTCACTCATTAATTGAGGATATAGAAATAAAATACTATATAATATTATTATAATGAATTTTAAAATTGTAAAAATAGTCATTAAGCTTGTAATAATAAGAAATAAGTACTTTTCAATTCAATGAAAAATAATATAATACAAAACTTGAACCTATAATTGAGTGTGTGATTCTTTGATATCTGTTCAACATTTTTCCTTGTAAATATTCATATTATATTTTAATAATGTATAAATAATTTGTCATCTATGACAAATTAGCTTAACATAATTAATTTTGATCTGAATGTGATGTCAGTAGTTCAAAAAGTTGACTTTTGATGTTGGATTGTAGCTTTACCTGGGCATGGTGGGCATGCTTTGCATCGGCATGGCGCTCGTCGTATCCTATGGTTTATGCTCCATGCTGGGCATTTTCTTTGGGCCAGTACACAACGCCCTGCCTTTTCTGCTGCTCGGAATTGGCATTGATGATATGTTCGTCATTATGCAAAGCTGGTTCAACCTTTCGCCGAGCCAACAGCTTCTCACGTTGCCGGAGAAAATTGGTCTAACAATGAAGCATGCTGGAGCTTCCATCACAGTCACCTCCATCACAGATTTCGTCGCATTTGCCATTGGAGCCACAACGGTGAGTTCTCCTTGCAGTAACTTACACCCACTGTAACTTAAGTACCGCATACAAATTTAGAGTAGCATTATATCAAAGTTATCGCCTTAGACAGAATAGTTTTGGAAATTAATCCTTCCGTCTCTCTCTCTCTCTCTCTCTCTCTCTCTCTCTCTCTCTCTCTCTCTAACGCATGAGGCCCCATGCACGCCAAACGCCTGGTGTAGTGCTGTACTGCTGTACTACTGTATTATTATTTCTCTCTTTATTTTCTGAATGAAGCATTATTGTATTTTTATCGTAACAATTAAAAATGAAGTTTTCTATTAATAATGAATGCCTTGTCAATATTTCTGGCACACATCAGAAATGAGTGATTCTAAATAATGGTCATGTTGTACATATAAAAAAAGTCGCTCAATTCCAAAGTAAATAATAAAAATAAAATAAATAAACGCTCATATTTCATATTATATGATATTTTCAACGTTGGAACAGCAATCAGCTCGACGGCTTTTATTACATTTCAATTGAAGAGTTTTCTTAGCACGAAATGTGTAGGAAATATTGATTTTGTTGACACTTATTCTTTCTCCTCCTCTCTCAACGATAAATTTCTGCATTAATGTCAGTTTAAATAGACATGCTTTCTAAACTGTAGATTAGTATTGGTAAAATAATATTACAATGCATTGTGTAATAATGTACTGTACTTGTAGATTGCATTAGTCATAAAAACTTCTATTTATGATCACTTTATTAAATTGTGTAAAACGTGTTGATATTTTGTTTAACTATGTTTTTCTTTCAACTGCTTGTAGATTTTGCCGTGTCTTCAGTCATTTTGTCTTTACGCGGCGGTGGGTATCTTAGCCACGTATATCTTTCAATCCACGTTTTTCGTCGCATGTTTAGTTTGGGACCAACAGCGCATCGAGGCTAAACGAAACGGTATTATTTTCTGTCACATTCATAAGCATTTCCAACCCAATGCTCCTGGACGGCAATATTTTGTGAAGAAGGCCTTTCACACAATTTATTCTAAAATAATTCTAACAATCCCAGGAAAGGTATGTCATATTTTTTCTAATAATTTACAGCTTGACGTAGTTCCTAAAGTAGGAGAATACATCTATTATCAAATATTTAAATTCTTCATTTTATATGTAAATATAGAGCCTTGAACTTCCAAAAGATTATAAACAAAAAGTTACCTTTATTTTATCTTAACAATATTTTTATCAATATTTTTAAATTAGCGTAATACGTGTAATAATAAGTATGATAAAATAAGATGATACGAACAAAAATAAGCACGTTAATTTGACAAAATTGTGATGCAAGCAACACTAAATATTTATTTTTCATTGTCAGTTCATTCCGCCTTGTATATGGTTTCAACAGCATCAAGTATGAAAACTAATTTCATTGTTGCAGGTATTTGTAATTTTGGCTACTATAGGAATAACTGCAATCAGTATTAAGGGCAATTTGGAATTAAAACAAGAATTTGACCAAATGTGGTTTATACCAAAAAATACTCATCTCGCCAACTTCACTGAGATTCAAATGAGATATTACCCTGAGGAAGGCCAGGAAGCTGGGGTTTACATGGGAAAACTTAACTATTCTGTAGAATTTGCAAAAATCCAAAGACTTGTGAAAGAGTTTAAAAAACAAGACGATATTTTACACGATGTGGAATCATGGACTGATGGATTTCAACATTATGTCAATCATAATTATGGATTTGGTACGTAGTTTGTTTTTACTACATGAATAATCTGTAAAATAATATTAAAATACCCATCTCTTAAAGGTAATTGCAGTTTCAAAATTATGGAATTAGAAAAGATGGTTATCCCTTTTAAACTATTTATTGATAATTCTTAAGGCATATTTCATTTTTGTGCACAGAAAAAAATAAAGAATGAAATTTATGCTGCAATAATAACTATACATATTCTAGAGCATAGATGTTGCAATTATGGTATAACATGAGCTAATATGCTGAAAGTATTAAATGTTATGCTATGTGATGCATAAATCTTGCTGATTTTAGCTAGCATAATTATTATACATTATTTTTATCCATGCAAATGCAATAATTTTTATTTTTTCCCTCTACTTTGATATTTAGACGTGCCACGGAAATTGATGACAGACGAGGATTTTTCCAAATATATAGCAAAATTTTTATTCAGTCCTCAAGGTGCAAAATACCAGAAGAACTTCAGGTTCGCGGGGCAGTTAGTTTGTGGAAAACCTGCGCCGCCAGTGACGGTAAGACTAACAGCAAAGAAATCAATATAAAATACGTAAATACTAAACTTATCTGCAGCGCTTTCTGACTTCCATGTGTGCATCGAGTTTCTACTGTTTTTTGCTTCTGTTGCACAATACACTTGAAATTTCAATATGTAGATCAGTTATGTTACATTATATATGCTTGATTAACTATAGTATAATATAACCTCATATGAGTATCAATGAAACAAACTTTTATCTTGTTTCAAAATAAAACACCTTAAAAGTTACTTATTTGTTGCAGGTATCCAGTTTTGATTTTAAATTCCGTGTATTTTGTGGCCCTGAGGAACATATTCCTGCTCTCCATAGAGTGAAGAAAATCATGTCATCGTTCAATTTCACGTCCGGAGATGGTTTTAGTACCGTGTGGGGAAAAATATTTGCCAATTGGGTAACAGATGAGGTAAGACCTTTTGTTTTTAATTTAAAGTTTGCTCTTGCACATTGTGCCATATTGGTTGTGAATGTAGTTTCCACGTTACCAAGAAAAATTTCAGTAAATTGTTCTCATATATCGAACAATACGGAGCAATATTTGGACTGTGCAATGAATTTGATTTTGCATGAAAAGTTCATAATTTTATAAATGTAGATTGTACTCAAGCAAATTTATAGCAAATTGGGCATATTGCACCGTGAATATTTTTATTGGTGTCAAATAACGTATTATATGATAAAAAAAAATCTTGGTGAAATATTTTTTGACTTACCTTCTGTGAAGACAGTAGGCTTCACACTCGCTGTTGTCACTATTTGAAATAACACTAATAATATAATAGTCACTTTAGCTTGTTCTGTAAAGTAAAGTGAATCTCAACAACAGTGATTGGCTGACCAACAAAATACGACACATTCATTGGTTGATCTTGTTTTTTGAGCTAACAAAATTGACAAAAATTGAGTCACATGAAGAGCATGGAACTTTTTTGTGTGGAGTTTCTTTCATTCTTATCAAGTTCAAAGTTCTAAACGAAGAAATAACAATGATCAACCATATGTATAAACGTAGTAAACAGGTAACGAAGTCATAATCAGCTGTTATAACAAAGGAACATATCGACACAAAAGTTGCGCCGGAAGTCTGACTTTGCAGAACGAGCTTTTGTACATTATATCAAAATACACTCAATTCACAGTCTTTTTAAAAATTACATTATAGCTATGTTATTCACACAAAATGTTTAACGTTTTCGGAGACTATAATTGTATAAAAAATTATACATAACATTGTTTGTCATCTTCCTCAGAACATACTAACTCTCGTATGCTGCTCCCTGCCATGCTGACCTCCTGAGGGGTGGAGGGGGCGTACTCGCCTCGCCAGGTGCAAGCAAAAGGTTGACTTTATTTTTAGTACGATTACATGGTACTTTCTTATCAACAAAATCTGATATCGCTGTAACATCTTTACACAGAGCAAAAATTTACTGCGTTGGCAACCAGTTATCAAAAGATGAAGAAAAGTCTTGTTGCAAATATATTAACAGAAAATGTCTATATACCCACAATATTTCATTATAAAGTTGCAGAAAAATAAAACAAGGAACACACAAAAATAAAAGGAGAAAAACCAGCTGGAACAATTTGCAGCCCTTATGTTCTAGGACTTCGAGAAAAATTATGAGTTGGCACAGAAGTAAACTTACGTATTGTGTGTTCGTCGAGGGAAACAATGAAATCAAAATTAGTACATACAAAAGCCAGACGTGAAAAGTGAAAAGTCATACATTGGTAAAACTAGCCGTCCCTTAGATATCAGGGCGAAATAAAAACACAAGCAAAAAACAGAAAAAAGAGATATGGGATATTCAAAACTTGTAGACCACGCTCTGGAAAATAATCACAAAATTCAATAGGAAGAAACTTAAATTAAGTAGAGAAAGTCAATTTAAAAATAGAATTTTTTAGAGGCAATATCAGAGGCTATATAGTTACTCTATATAGCCTAACCTTATTCTAATAAACTATAACTTGCAAGTTCAAAGTACTGCAGTAATGTATTTTGTCATTTGAAGAAAGTGTTTTATTTTTTATTTCACGAAGTCTCTCTCAAATTGATTGCGAGAGAGAGAGAGAGAGAGAGAGGGAGGGAGGGAGGGAGGGAGGGAGAAATTTCCCATAATTGACACGTGGCAAATATATATTTCAAAAGTAGTTAAAGAAAATAATTTACAAGAAAATACATTTTTGAAATGAATACTGTACGATGCTTTAGAATGATTATAAAAAAATTTGAGTGCATTGAAGTGAAAATCTCATATTGCAGTACAATGTTTACCTGAACTTTTATTAGATTAATAATATAAAAAAATAATAAAAGAAATGTTCACATTATTATTTTTTATTATTATTATTTTTTTTTTAGAAATAAATATCTTATAGGAAGATTGAATACAATCCCAATATTTAGTAAAAGATTGATATTGAAGTCATATTTGTAATAAAATCAAATAATATAATATTTTTGCGTCGCTAAACAATAATATTATTCTTATTGAATAAAACACTTGGAAAAATTGCTCCTAATTTGTGTTTTATGAAACAATTTGTAGTAAACACAACTATTGTTTTGTTTTGTATTGTGAATTGATATTGATGTAATATATTTTTTTTCTTCCGATCAGTTGTCGGGCAAGAAGGCAAGATAAAAAAAATATCAGTCAACCAAGTTTTGCATTACAGCGCATTTGGATCCACCTTTTAAAACCATTTGATAAGAAAGTACCATGTAATCGTACTAAAAACAAAGTCAATGTTTTGCATGCACCTGACGAGGCGAGTACTCCCCCTCCTCCCAGGGGGTCAGCATGGCAGAGAGCAGCATACGAGAGTTAGTATGTTCTGAGGAAGAAGACAAGCATTTTTATGTATATATATGTATATATATATATATATATATATATATATATATATATATATATATATATATATATATATATATATATATATATATATTTTTTTTTTTTATAATTATAGTCTTTGAAAACGTTAAACATTTTGTGTGAATAACATAGCTATGTAATTTTTAAAAAGACTGTGAATTGAATGTTTTTTAATATTATGTACAACGTGACTATTATTTTATTAATGTTATTTCAAATAGTGATGACAGTGAGTGTGAAGCCCAGTGTCTTCTTAAAAGATAAGACCCGTAAGAAAAACATAATAATATGTCATCAAGAAAATTTCTTATCATCATGCTGCCTCGCTCGAAATCCAACATTCGATATATATATATATATATATATATATATATATATATATATATATATATATATATATATATATATATATATATATATATATATATATATATATACACACACACACACACACACGTATATATAGGGAATTACTATACAAAAAATTGGAAGTATTTGAAAATTACCTTCTATAAAACTTCATGTTAACTTCAATAGTTTTTTTTTTCTGCATTCTTATCTGATAGTCCTAATTTTTTTTTTTATGTTTTTTTTTATTATTTTTATTATTTTCCTTTTTGTAAACCATTGGAATTCAAATGATATAAAAAGTAGGGGGTTCACTTTTAAATTTAAGAAATATGAACCTTTTAAACTGTAACCCTTAAATAGTGCGTTTGAAATGCATTGATTTTTTTATCGACCAAAATGATCGCTATATTTTAGTGATGAGGTTATAAGGGTAATCATAATGTCATGTGTTATGTAATACAGATTATAGACAACGAGATGTACCGTAATCTGGCACTAGCAATGGTCTGCGTAATGTTCACCACGTTCCTCTTGATCGCCAATGTGCAGACGTGTCTCATGGTGCTTATCTGCGTCATACTTACTTTGGTAAGTATGAACAGACTCCTGTTTTTATTTTTTATTTTTTCGCTTAAAAAGATATTCTGAAAAGTAAATTGTTTTTTAAGCATTTATTAATTCATTATCTTGTCATTATTATCAAATCTTATAATATTACTGATATACTTTTTTTCTATAAAATATTGTATACTGTATTAATTTTTATGTAATTTTTTATAGTATATTTGCTTAAAATTTGCTTCAGATTGACGTGGGTGGGCTCATGTGTTTCTGGGGTCTGACGATCGACATCGTGTCCTGCGTGGGTCTTGTACTGGCAGTGGGTCTGTGCGTGGACTATGCAGCGCACATCGGTCTTGCGTTCATGTCCAGCAAAGGCACCCGTAATGAGCGCGCCCTACACACAGTGCACCAAATTGGACCAGCTGTTATGAATGGAGGGCTGAGCACGCTCCTTGCTCTTTCTGTCCTCGCAGACTCTAAGGCGCATGTCTTCATATCATTCTTCAAGGTACTTTAAAATTACTCGATCAAGCATCAATCATAAAAAAAGAAAATTCCTTGAACCTTTCTCTTGGTTCCCTGATTAAGACTTATTAATGCCTGCACTACATCTATGCATCCTTTCAATTTATGAAATTACATTTAATTTATTTAACATTATCAAAATATATGCTACTTTTTCAAAATTTGCTTAAGTTCAAATTCAATAGTTGCAATTTGTACTTATAATTATTGGACAATGGATGTTTACCAGAAAAAAAGTTAGTTACTCTATATAGCCTAACCTTATTCTAATAAACTATAACTTTGCAAGTTCAAAGTACTGCAGTAATGTATTTTGTCATTTGCAGAAAGTATTTTATTTTTTATTTCACGAAGTCTCTCTCAAATTGATTGCGAGAGAGAGAGAGAGAGAGAGAGAGAGAGAGAGAGAGAGAGAGAGAGAGAGAGAGAGAGGAGAGAGAGAGAAATTTCCCATAATTGACACGTGGCAAATATATATTTCAAAAGTAGTTAAAGAAAATAATTTACAAGGAAATATATTTTTGAAATAAATACTGTACGATGCTTCAGAATGATTATAAAAAATTTGAGTGCATTGAAGTGAAAATCTCATATTGCAGTACAATGTTTACCTGAACTTTTATTAGATTAATATAAAAAAATAATGAAAGAAATGTTCACATTATTATTTTTTATTATTATTTTTTTTTTAGAAATAAATATCTTATAGGAAAATTGAATACAATCCCAATATTTAGTAAAAGATTGATATTGAAGTCATATTTGTAATAAAATCAAATAATATAATATTTTTGCGTCGCTAAACAATAATATTATTCTTATTGAATAAAACACTTGGAAAAATTGCTCCTAATTTGTGTTTTATGAAACAATTTGTAGTAAACACAACTATTGTTTTGTTTTGTATTGTGAATTGATATTGATGCAATATATTTTTTTTTTCTTCCGATCAGTTGTCTCAAGTTACACACAAGAAAACTCTGCACGTTTCTTAAGATACAAGAATAGTTTTATTTTTTGCTTTCTTGGATTCCTTGCAATGATCGATGTCTTTGTGAAACTTCGTACTATGTTATCAAGTTGCATGTTATGAAAGTTTGATGTGAACTAATTTCAAGTTATGTTTAATTTATTTAAGATATAATATGACTGTATGAAATATTCGAAGTAGAAATAAGTGATAATGTATTTTTAAAGTTTTTTTCTTTCATATTATTATCCAAATTCTAAAATTCTTTAGTTCCAAATTCCTACCGTCAAAATGATTAATAACAAAATTACACTCATTTAAGTTATAGTGGAATTGTCAAGTTGCATACTTTTACATAGTAATTTATAATTTATTACCAATGTGCTGTCTAAATATAGGTGATTTAACGTGTGATCATTGTTTCCAAATAACAGTCTCCACATTACCTCCAAGTAGGATGATCGTCATTTAAAAACGTTTGCGTTGCGTTGACTATTGATTGAGTTGGTAGCACGCCGCATATACTTGTGTGGGCATCGAAAAAGGTGGAAAAAGGGAGAATGATCATCTAATTCTAATACTTACAAAACTATTTTCTATATCTGCCATACAATAGAAAATTCGAATGTTTGGTTGCAATTTTTTTTTATTATTATTATTATTATTTTTTTTACTCTCATATTGGTCCGACTAGTTGCATAACTTTCAGGATAGATGCGTATTGACTTCAATATTATCATATTCTCAATCTTCTCCCTCTCTCTCTCCCTCTCTCTCTCTTAAAAATATAATGAACTTTCATTAACGTAAAAGATGTAGTTGAATGTTTTTTGTAATCAATATTGTATAAATATGTCATTAAATTAGATTATTTTACAATAAAATATCCTTGGGTGTACTTCAGGATGAGAAAGAAATGAAAATTTAGCAAAAAATGGTGTATGTTTCAGATCTTTCTGTTGGTTGTGGTATTTGGTTTGTTTCACGGGATCGTTGCTCTGCCGGTGATGCTCAGCTTGATTGGTCCCGACCCATATCACACTGTGACCTCTGACCCTGCTGCTTCACCGTCTCACGTGTACGTACGATGTGACAAGCAGCACGCCAACGGTTCATTACAAGCTCAGCCTGAACATTTAGCACTCAATGCAGGTGAGGGTTTTTTCACGTTCACTGGCAGGAAACGTCATTTCATCAACAAAACTAACTTTGTTTTAATCCCACAGTTTTCAATGTAAGATCTTCAATATCACCCAATGCATTTACAAGTAATAATTTATAGATAAACAAAATTTTGTAAGGCATTACTTATGAACAATTATATTCAAACAAATTAGTAAATATTCACAAAATTTTAACTGAATCGATTTGCCTGTACAGTTTGGAAGGAAATATGAAGCAAATTAACTAAGTAATTAAGTGTTTGTTAAGCTCATGTTAATTTGATTACAACTTGCAAATTTGTGAGATAGTTGCTTTTTAATCATACATAACAAACAGTATAACAAAGGTGCAACTTATGCAACTTGCAAGGGGAAAATCGCAGGAAATTTGCTTATTGACATTTTTGTTAGTGCTAATTAACTTTAGATTTGATTGCTAAAATAGAATAAGTTAGAGTACTTATCTCACTTTGTCTTGCTTGTTTTTTATAGCTTCGTATATACTTACACAGAATCTGAAACAATAAATAAACATTTGATCCCTGGCAATAATGATTTTATTAGCATCACACGTCATTATGAAAGATCATTAAGAAAATAATTGCAATTATTTGATTACTTTAATTATTTTCTACGACGTAAAAATGTAAAAGATTAGTAAAGACTGCCACTTAGGCAATTGAAAAAAAATGTTGTGATATCTTCTGATTCATGTTGTTTGTGGTGTACTTGCAGAGGAGGGAACAGACAAGCAGTAAGGAAGCACCATGGATCTCTGGCCAGACAAGACTCAAGCAAGATCACAGAGTGTTATCAACATTTTTCTTTAGCATAATTGTAAACACCAAAGACTTGCATTATTATTTGGCTGTATATTAATCAATTAATTTATTTATTTTATTATGTCATATGCCAATATTTTTTAAATCCTCAATATTATATTATACTTACTCGATTATACTCTTAAGTGTTAATTTTTTTTCAAGCCTGCTTTTACCATATTTTTGTAAATATACAAATGCAATTGTAGTCAATTTAACTATTCAATCTGTGTGCCAAATTATATAATTGTATAATATCTCCCCTTTTTAGCGTAGAAACATCATATTTTTTATATGTTGTTATACTTATAATTAGTAGATATAAATATATTAAAGGATAAATTTGTACTTACATTGCCCTGCACACAAAATTCGCATTATTAGGCTATTTTACGTTGATAGCTTTCATGTAATCTTCATCCAATATCTCATATTCAACACAGAACATTTAAGAAAATATTGCATTCTGTCATTTCAATTAAATAGTAACTATTGATTGATTGTTTGGTTACCATCTAGTTTTCACTTCTTCTTAAATATGGTTACATTGTATTTATCCTTTTGCTACATGCATCGATAATGCTCTCTATTTATTTCTAAAACTCTCTCTCTCTCTCTCTCTCTCTCTCTCTCTCTCTCTCTCTCTCTCTCTCTCTCTCTCTCTCTCTCTCTCCCATTTTATTAAATCTAGAAAGTTTTTTTAATGAGATTTTGTTGCTAAATTAATGTTTATAATGCTAAAATAATGCAAACCTCTATTTATTACTATCAATACTGCAACAATATTACTGAGTGGAATTAAATAGTAATAAGTTATCAACATGCTATGGCCACTTAAACGGAGCAAGATGTCTGAAAAAGGCTATATTCACATTTTTAAATTCGTCCATAGTACTGTTTTTTATTGTGTTTTTTTAGTTTAAAGCACTTTGATTTAGCATTTTAGAATAGCTTAATTGCACTTGCGTGTTTTTCAAAAATGTATGCATCCTAACCATTGATATTATCTATTATTTTAACATTATATTTTTTTAAGAGCTCTATTTTTAATTTACTTAAATAACATACGATTAAAATTATATAAATTATATATATATATATTATGTATGTATGTATGTATATGTGCATATACATACACATATATAAGTAATGTAACTTAATTACCATAGTAGTTGCAATTTTTCTTGTTTTTATATAGTTTGTTGCATATTATGATAATAAAATTATATGTGTGAAAAAAAAAAACTGATCATATTATTATTTATTTTGTCCACATAAAAGTAAGGGTTTCAGCTTTTTGTTATTTTTCATTATACAAAATAAAATATTGCAAGAGTATTGAAAAAAGTCAATATCACTAAATTTGAGCTTCATATGAAAGGACGCAATTCTTCAATTTTAAAATGTCACTTGAATGATATCTACATAATGATATCATAAAATAATTACGTTTCATAAAGGATGTTATTCATCTATGTAATCAAGATTGCGCTTCCCATTGCCCTTACAAGTTGACTTTGTATTTTAATTTTATTAAACTTGCTCTTTTCATCAAAGTTGTTTGAATCTACGATGCTTGATTAAAATGTTAATGTTTCTTATAAGTTTATGTATAACTTATATGGTCTCTTCCACCCAAAAATCTTTTACTACAATTTAAAATTTTCTGCAAAGGTGTGCAGGTGTTCATTTTCTTTGAAACTAAACACATTCAATCGCTTTTATCTTTAAAATTGAAAAGTCCATGACCATCACGTGTCGTACCAATGTTATTTATTTAAATATTTTATCTTCATGTTTCCTTAAGATCAGCTCAACATTGCCGCAAATTTTTGCTTCCTCGTTCTACAATTCTAAAACTTCAATCAACACAATTATAAAAACACGCACATGAGTACTTACACTAAAAACAACAATATGACCAAGGAAATAAACTTCAGACATCGCAGCTTCAGAAAACACGAGAAAATATATTTATTTAATATGTCATCGTTTTATTTTAATTTTTTACTCATTTATTAATGTAGAAATAAAAAAAATTAAATTAAATAAATAAAATGTTAACAATAAAAAACATAATACATAATATAATATTTTTTATGCTTCAGAATATTTATATCAAGATATAAGCATGATTTTTTATATAAAAAATTTGAACATTTTATCCTGTTAAGAAACTAACTGAAATATGATAATAATACACTTTATTAAGAAAATAAATGAAGTGTTAAGCCGTGTTCTCATTTTTGTTATCAAATTTAATTACTTAGATGACAAATCTTTCCGTTTCAGTGAGAGCAAGGAATCGCTTTCAAATATAATTCAATCACCCTTAAATAAGAATAGTTTTTTTTTCTTTCTTTTCTTCTTTTCCTCTTTTCTTTTTCTTTTTTTTTTTTCTTTTTTTTTTGTCGAGTTAATATTTTCTTTTTATTCTCAATTTTCCTTTCTCAAATAAAAAATATTAAATATAATAAAAATATGTAATAAAAATATTTTCATTCTTAGAACAAGTTTCATACTTTTTTATTGTACAAAAATATAGCTCATGATGTTTTCAAT
Source organism: Ecdyonurus torrentis (assembly GCA_949318235.1). Lineage (NCBI taxonomy): Eukaryota > Metazoa > Arthropoda > Insecta > Ephemeroptera > Heptageniidae > Ecdyonurus > Ecdyonurus torrentis. Next base: position 48,240,908 of record OX439127.1, read on the forward strand.
ATTCAATTTCTTATTCATTTAATAATATCTAAACATTTTCAAATTTATATATATACATTTTAAAGTACGTTACGTAAGCAGATGAAATTATTCACAGTACATGCACTTTGCATCGAGCTCCGATCATCTCATGTAAAAAATGAGGGCATTGCAACTTCTGTGTTTTCAATCCGATATCTTCCAGTCGCTGAACATAATCTTTATTTTCATGTACGTGCAGTACATGTGCAAGTTGTCAAGTTTGATGTAAAAAAGTTATTTATTTTTTAATGCAGTATGCACATTGGTAGCAAATATAAAGTTTTTTTTTCTTTTTAATTACCTTTTCAAATATTTTATATAAAAAAAATGATAATAATAAAAGGACGCTACAACCACTTTTTCCTCATCAAAATGTGCCAAAAGTAGCGAGGATTGCAACTTCTTCTTCTTCTTCTTTTTTTTTTTTTTTATTAACAAAATATTATAAATAAAAGTTTAAGTACTAGCAATTTACACAGAAAAAAACACTGCAGTATTTGATAGTAGAAAAATTCATTCTTCTGGTGGGGGGGGGGGGGGGGGGGAGGAGGGGGTAGATAGAAAGTGTGGGTATACATACTCTGTCGTAAAAAATTCAATTCTTTTGCCTTGGAGTAAAGGAAAAGAATTATTTTTTTTTTCTACCATAACGCTAATATAAAGCTAGCTGAAATGTTATATTTGTATATTAACTACAATTTTGCTGACTTCAATGAGTTGCATGGATAATATAAAATACAATTTATTTATAAGGGATAAATTGAGAGGGAAATCAGACTTGAATGTTGTGGACAAATAAAATTGCTATAATTATTACGGTAAATTGTTGCAAAAGGGGGCCACTCAAACACCGTCAATTAATAATGTAATTTTTAATGATTATGCTCCAAGCTACGCATAGCGTGTCAGTCTCGCTCAATTCCACTCGCCACATCTCTTTGTCTCTGTCTGTCTGTCTGTCTGTCTGTCTGTCTGTCTGTCTGTCTGTCTGTCTGTCTGTCTGTCTGTCTGTCTGTCTGTCTGTATGTCTGTCTGTCTGTCTGTCTGTCTGTCTGTCTGTCTGTCTGTCTGTCTGTCTGTCTGTCTGTCTGTCTGTCTGTCTGTCTGTCTGTCTGTCTGTCTGTCTGTCTGTCTGTCTGTCTGTCTGTCTGTCTGTCTCAACTCCACACAAAATCTGCTGGCTTAACCAGTGCTGGGCAGAGGCACAGGGCAGTTGTCCTTACATTTGCATTCCACACTGTATGATCTATTATCTGATAAGAAATGGCAACATATAAAAACCGATATACTAAAGAACTAATTATTATAATTATATATATTAATAATAATAATAATTATAATAAATAAATAAAAAGTAATTAAAAATAATGACTCATATCTTCCCTCTTTCATCAAATTTCAAAGCTACCCCACACTCGTGAAACGTGATTCCATAAAAAAAAATAATACTATTAAAAAATAATAATAATAATAATAAACCATGATGCTGATGGGGATGATCTTATATACGATTACTAATTTACATTTTTTTTTTATATGACATGACCATGCTATATTTTGACGTGATCATGCTAAAAAAAATTGTAAATAAACAAATTGAAATTTCTTGACCAAAATAGATGCTTAAACGCCATTGATTGTCCGATTATGCTAGTTTTATTATTCTTGGTCTATTTGTTACATAAATTATTTAATGATTATCTTGCAAAGAAACGAAGATGAGAAAGTGAGAAGTTCCTTGTTCAGTTTCTTTCTTTCTTTCTTTCTTTCTTTCTTTCTTTCTTTCTTTCTTTCTTTCTTTCTTTCTTTCTTTCTTTCTTTCTTTCTTTCTTTCTTTCTTTCTTTCTTTCTTTCTTTCTTTCTTTCTTTCTTTCTTTCTTTCTTTCTTTCTTTCTTTCTTTCTTTCTTTCTTTCTTTCTTTCTTTCTTTCTTTCTTTCTTTCTTTCTTTCTTTCTTTCTTTCTTTCTTTCTTTCTTTCTTTCTTTCTTTCTTTCTTTCTTTCTTTCTTTCTTTCTTTCTTTCTTTCTTTCTTTCTTTCTTTCTTTCTTTCTTTCTTTCTTTCTTTCTTTCTTTCTTTCTTTCTTTCTTTCTTTCTTTCTTTCTTTCTTTCTTTCTTTCTTTCTTCTTTCTTTCTTTTTTTTTATATTGTTAAAACTTTGTCTTTTTATTATACGTATAAATAAATACATACATGCAAAATATTTCTAACACAATTAAAAAAAGTTTCAGTATAAAAAGGTATAATTAACTGAAATAATGAGGCTTATTTATTTGTTATGATATTGACGCCAATCAATTACGCGTATATTCAAAGAAACTCTTTTGTTGAAAGGGGTGAACGAATTAAGAGAATAATTTTCTACATCAATTTACCTGATAATGAAAAATTATATTGAGTTACGTCATTCGTGTCCAACAAGAACGTGTCAATTATTTTTGCACTGCTTAGACAATATTAACTAACGAGGACGACAAGAGACGTCATTTTCCCCGCGTGTCAATACAGTTGAAAACTACACCGGTGGACACCGATACAGATTTCAAATAATTTATTTGTAGGACAGAGAGACCCAGAATAGTTTTTATTTTACAGGAAATACTGGAAATGTAGTAATGCACATGAAAGCTTTAGGAAAATTCGTGCATGAATTTGTGTTTCCAAGACCATACATATTACTATATAATATTATATATATATATATATATATATATATATATATATATATATATATATATATATATATATATATATATATATATATAATATCATATTATTATCATATTATATAGCATATGTCTAAATGATATTTAAAAGATACATAGACATTTTGCAGGGTCGGACTGGTCATTTAAGTTGGTCAGGGATTTCTGACCGGGCCCCCCTGGTCTGGGGGCCCCTTGCTAGCTTGACAAAAAACAACAACAACAACTTTACGTTAAAAAATATTAAAATAAAATTTTATCACGTACTGACATAATTTTAAAGAAATTATAATTTTTTCAAAAACAAATTTTGAAAACTGTTATTTTATTGTAGTTTGTTATTTGTTTTTAACATTTTTAGATGAAGTTACACGAGTTGATTCTAAATTGGACAAAGAAAGTCAAAATACTATACCAGATCATAATACGTGAATGGTGCATAATTATGTGTTTGCGAATTGTTGTTTACTGCATTTATTGCCAAAGAACTATTTAAAATAAAACTTCTCTATTATCTCCACATCTTCATAAACCTATATTAAATTATTTTCAAGCATTCAATCTTATAGAAAATTCAGTTTTTTTTAAAGCTATGATCGATGATAAAGTATATTATGCAAATTTGACCAAAATATTTAATTAATAAAAAAAAAATGAAGTTTTACAAGAGAGAGAGAGAGAGAGAGAGAGAGAGAGAGAGAGAGAAAGAGAGAGAGACAGAGAGACAGAGAGAGACAGAGACAGAGACAGAGAGAGAGAGAGAGAGAGAGACAGAGACAGAGACAGAGACAGAGACAGAGACAGAGACAGAGAGAGAGAGAGAGAGAGAGAGAGAGAGAGAGATAATATACATTATATAGCAGAAGAAAATATTCAGCAGGTCGTTACCTCTATTACAGAACAATGAGGGATACCAACAAATATTAAGTGGTACTTTTATTAAAAATGATATATTTTTATTATATGAAAGAGAACATATATTTATATCGTCTTGAATTGATAGATGTTGGAAAATTTTATTTTTAAGTTCGTTTAGTATTTTTAATTAATTATTGCAAGTCGTAAATTGACCTCGTGGTCGGCAGCTTTTTCCTATGCCCACATAATATTATACTGCCATTATACATGATTAAACCATGTCAACCAACTATATTCCTAACATTAAATACATTAGTGCATAAAATGCCTATGTATTAAAATTTTCATTACTCTGTTTCAAGGTTCAAGAGTTTAATATTACCTTTATTTTAAATCAATATAAATATACATACATAAATAATTAAACGGGTCAAATAGGTTAATATGGAGAGCGGCAAGTAACAAGTTAAGGGGTGGCGTGCTATTAATTGTTATGGTGGGCTAGACTGCGACATTTCTTCCCCTAATCGCTGCTCGTCTCTCAAGGTGACCCCTGTCACCGCGTCACTTAGCGCTTGATCTTTTCCTCTGTTTGCATATCTGATACCTTTATTACTAATTCATCGCTATAAGGGTAATAAAAACCCACGTGCTTTACAAAAACAACAAAACTCACTCTAACTGTCTCTAATCAGATTTCAATTAATTATTTTATCTTCTAAATTTTGTTACCTCTCTGTAATTTTATAATATAAAATAACTATTTTGTACGTTTATAAGAGCTGTATGTCTGACAATTAATTTAAAGATACAAATTTTTATCTTAATTTTTTTCAAATTTGGGTGCGTAATCTCTACAATAACAGGGTTTTTTTATATTCTTTTCAAAGTCAGCGTTGTATATTATATAACATCCTAAAAGTAATGATGTATTAATTTATTTCAGGAAATAAAATGGGGAAAAAGTGTGGATTTTGAATGATATGTGCTGTTCTTGTTTGCCGCTACTGTCGTCATAACTATCAAGCGAATGCATGAATGGAGGGATGAAGGGCTTAAACAAAGAGGTAAGGGTAGGGGGCACTTGTTGCTTTTCAGTTCTCAGTGATACAAAGAGCTATAGTTGGTATAATCATAATATATATACGGCCAGTAAACAAGCAACATGTAGGGGTATGTAACTACGTTTTTTAAATATGCCCCCCTGTCTGTCCCCCCCCCCAATTATAGATCCACCCTTGTTAGATGGAACATTATTATATATGTCTCACCGTGACGAAAGGAGGGGGGGGGGGGGTTATAAAAAACGCTTTTTTTTTGTTATATAAATAATTTATACACATTCGTAAATGTGTTTTTATATTATTTCCCCATCAGTATTTTTTTAGGCTAAATAATAATCTTACATGACTAAGAATATGATTTCTTTATTGACCCAGGCACTTCATATAGTAACAGATGTTAAAACAAGCGTTGGTCGTGTCGGCAACTATTTACATACACTAACTATTATAGGTATAACACGTTGCATTATACTGTGATAAATAATTTTACCATATAGTACCTTCTTTCAATACCATGCATTGATATATTAACTAACGTAATGTTACATGTAATTACATGGTATTCCATAAGGAAATATACTGATAGTAATATTTTTAACAGTGTCTGTACAAGTTCTAGCTCGTGTTGCGGGTATAAATGGATGAAAAGGTTGATTATACACAAGAAAGGGGTGACAACATTATTCATCAGGCCATTGAACACTTGCTGTCAATTCATTTCAAAATAGGCTCTATTATCAAAAACACATTACATGAATTACATATTATGCTTGGGTTTAAGTATAATAATACAATTTTTTAACCAAATCAGCCACAGGAAAAAATAAGTTATTATTATTTATATATTATCTGGTACGTCTTATGTCTTATTTTATTACAAATTTACTCATTATTATTGTTTAAATTATGATTATAAATCAGAAACAATTTTGTTATTATATAATTAAAATTGTTAGTATTATTATGTTGAACTTTCCTGGAGTTGGTAACTCCCTGCTCTTAACTATTGTCTTAGTTGATGTCTCACATTGATGTAATAATAATAATGATAAACAGGGCAGGGTGGTTATTTTAGGAAAAAATAGCTGAGTAAAAGGTAAGCGTGCGTCATGGTCACGTTTCTTAAATTTTGACTGCTATGAAATTGTTTCAGGGGGTAGTATTTATTGTTAAAACTTATGTAAACTTGATAACTTATAACAGGTTTGGATTTTTATTATTACTATGTAACACCAGGAATACAGAAAATTAAACATTATATATGGAGCAAGCAATAATTATGCAAAATTATTAAATTTAATAAGTATAATTAATTATTGTACAAATTTACTAGCAGTCTTAAGTAATTTTAAGTTATCTTATATACTTGTTAGTGACAAGGATAATATGTTGATTACTGTAACATTGTTGCTGAAACCACTACATTTACAAAGAATTCACTTGCACATAAAGAATTCGAATAAAAGAAGTTAATAAGTTTATAAATAATGGATTTTAACGTTTTTAATCAATATTTCAGAGTGATAATGAATTTATTACATTGAAAAATTGTTAAGGAGGATGTTTTAATTTTTTAAACTTTAGATATTTAATAGTAATAGCAGATAGCTTTGTATCGTTATACGTGTAATGTAAATTTATTTTATTACATTTAATTTTAATTACAAAGCAGTTTTTATTATATATATATATATATATATAATATATATATATATATATATATATATATATATATAATTTTTTTTTAGAATACAATTTGTATGACATAATTTCTTTAATGTTGCTGCACATTTAAATATTTACGTTATTTTATTACTTTCTATTATAAATTTTATGTTAGAGTAATGGCCTGTGCTCGCAGAATAAATACGTGAACTATGAAATTAGAATCTATAAAAAATAGTGTTTGTAAATGAAAATTGCTGGCAATTAAATTTATTGTGCATTAAATATATTACAACGTGTGGAAATGACTTTAAAATATAAAATACTGTGTAAACAATAAAAAATGAAAATCTAAATGTTAAAATCTCCATAGTTTGATTTCTATAATGATGTTTAAACGGAACTCTTTAATTAAATAATCCATATTTAAAACGTAACATTATCTCACCTTTAATGCCGTAGGTGATATTAAATAGTGCAGATTCAGTTAAAATAAATAAATTACTTAATAGCTACAATTTTAAGACCCATTTTAAAATACGGAAGGTAGACTTATTAAAATATACTCGCATCCCATAGTATAAACTATAATAGAACTAGAAATAAAAAATATATATCTATAGAGAAAGAGCAGCGAATAGGAGGTACATACGTACTGCCGTTTACACTGATGGTGCATGACTTAAAGTAACACATCAAGAAAAGAAAAGAAAAAACATATTTCAATACGCATGATTGTTTTTATTAGTAAAAAAAAAGAGTTGGATTTTCTTATTATGTAGTTACTTTATTGGCAGAGAGAGAGAGAGAGAGAGAGAGAGAGAGAGAGAGAGAGAGAGAGAGAGAGAGAGAGAGAGAGAGAGAGAGAGAGAGAGAGAGAGAGAGAGAGAGAGAGAGAGAGAGAGAGAGAGAGAGAGAGAGAGAGAGAGAGCAGACAACGAGTTAATAATGTAAATCAATTTTTTCCCATTTTTAAAGACAGATCCATCAAATTTATCAATATCATGTAAACAAATTTGTTAATCATAGGATCAAAGAAAAAGTTTCAACTTTGTTCTTTCTGAGCTAATAAGTTTCCAGTTTTGTGTTCCAGTTTTGTGTGAGCAGATAAAAAATAAATTAAAACATCGTCTAGCTTAACAATAATGATTTACATTTAGCTTTCCTTACACCAAATTTAAACTAACATATTTTCAATGACACATTTTTCAATCTGCTGAGCTGCTGAAAAAAATAAGTCTTTTGCAACCGCACCATTTTATGATTAGAAAAAAGTTGAGCCAGCGTTGACTTTACGGAACAAACTTGTATAAAGATTTTATTATTTGATGTCATTGAAACTTATTACAACTGTACAATATTATATTCACCACCCATTTCATGGTATAGGATCACCAGTTTTAATGAAAAATTTGAAATATGATCATAAACACAAAAAGATATTACAATTAATAAAAATTAATCTAGGTCGATATATTCCAAGGTGATTGTTTCGTAGAATCCCTTGATATGTTATAAGAAGTGAAAATGATATCAAATCTATAATGACAGTAGCCCGGCTTCTCTTGTTACTGGATGTTGCGTCTAAGGTTTTCTCATACTTCTGTATCTCCCTCACTTGAAATAAGTATCACCATATGTATATGTACAAAACCAAACATCGTGAGAATTGCAGTGCAGTACTGAACATTAAAGTTGCAAGCTTTTTGAACTTTCAATGTATGCATCATCAAATTTTGACATTTTTTTTATGTAGAAATAAAAAAAAAAAAAAAAAAAAAAAAAAAAACGCTATCAAAAAAGTAAATTAAAAGCCATGTATACTGTACATTGGGTTCAGTTATGCAACCAAAGATGGGTTAAATGTATTAAATGTTTAATGTGCTTACACCATCTAATTTTAGCCAGTTTAGAAGTACTTTTAGAAGTACTTATAAATGTGTTCAGTTTTTGACAAAAGCATCGGGGGTGGAACCCGGAACCTCCTAGTTTGCGCTCAAGTGCTCTTCCATTGGTGAACTATGTGAAGAGCATAGGTAAATAATAAATTACGTAATTTATGCTGCATTTATATCATTGTATCAATCGGGCGGAAACTGATAGGTTCCGGGTTCCAGTGCCAGCTGCTTTTGTCAAAAATTTGCAGTAATCATATTTATTTGATTTGATAACGTTTTTTACTGCGGCCCACGCTTTCATGCACCGTGAGGACGTGGGGGTCACATGCACATGAATGTAATCCACTCGCAGTTCTGCCTTAAATAGAGGCAATTTGACCAGTCGAGGCTCCTCCTCGAGATGATAACCGTTCCGTCGTTCTGGGCGGAACAGTATCCGATTATGAAGAAATCTGAGCCGAAGACGTCCATGAAAATCTGCGCAGACAAGCCCCGGAACGAAACTATGTCACCCGATAGGCCTCTGCACTTCACTTAGTATGACATATGACCAATATATTCATTATCCTCTTCTGTCTTCTGCGCGCACTCCACATGGTGAACGATTATAAGATGGCTGTAAAGACAATGAAGCCGATACCTGCATGGTATAGTAACAAATTAGTGGAAAACGAAGTCAATAGGTCTACAAAGAATTGGTGGTTAAAAGAAAGATGCAAGGAAATACAAGATATAACGACACAATAGGAAAGTTCACAGGTACCGGCTCAGATTCTGATGCATTATACTCGCCAGCATGCGTGGTACTCGTATTTATATGTGGGCTAAAATCAGAAGGTATAAATTAGCTATAATAATTTATTTTATTTTTTAAATAGCTCATGGACTACCATTTGCCTACTATAGACAGGTGTTGGTGTTATGGAATAAGTAAAAGAAGCATTAGAAATAAAAATATTTTAAAGTTTGTCATGAATAACTAATCTGAAGACTATCTGGTGAAATTTGTACATTAAGAAAGCTATCAAGTTGCTATAAAATGAAATATGTTATTAAGGGTGACAATAAAATATCATGTAAAATTTGGAATATTTTTACGACTTAATATTAAATCGGCTACATGAAAGAAGAAGAAGAAAAAGACTTTGCTATTTGTTACCTTACAAGAATATTACACATGAATACCTCACACAATTATTTCAAGTTTTTCATTCTAATTTCACTTAGTATAACAAGAGTATTAACTCAGGTGTCCCTATAGCGTAAGTCACGTTTTGATATATTAACTTACGTGTCCCTGTGGTGCATCTCTTATGTCGCTGGTGTAATTCAGGTGTTCCTAGCGTAATGCATGTTTTCATGCGCTAACTCACGTATCCATCTCGTCAGTTACGTTTCCATGTCTTGCAACCGTTTTTTGTGTCACTTCAAAGCTGCCCAAATTCATATAGACTTAAACGCGGGGTTCAACTATTTTCTTATGTAATTGCAATAGTAACAATGAAATGCAATATGTATAAAAACAGCATAGAACAGTCAAATGTCCAGGAAAAATACAACGTGTTATTAATATTTAAAATAATAATTGTGCTTAATGTTTAACATTAATCAATGTTTTGTTTTTCTTTTGTGTAATTAATTATGTACCATGCACTAAAATTAAAAAGAGTGAAAGTGGAGGAGTAATACTTTTACAAAGAACTTTACTCGCTTTGTGTACTTGTTCTTTAAAAAATTGACAAACTATTATTCCAAATTTGTCCTGAAAATAAAATTAGTTCACTCATTTATTATTTATTTTACTTCTTTAATGTGAGACCATCTTTAAAGTCGACTGTCTGTTCTGAAAATGCACTGATTTCACATTTCTGTTATATTTTAAATTATTCTGTACTTTGAGAGAGAGAGAGAGAGAGAGAGAGAGAGAGAGACTGCAAGATAATTTTAATGAACTTATCAATGTAACCTCTGCTAAAGATATGTTCATATAGTTTATTAAAAAATAAATCTTATATCAATTTAATAAATAACACACATTGAATCAGCAAAAAAAAAAAAAAAAAAAAAAAAAAAAAAAAAAAAAAAACTTAAATCAGTTTAACATTTGTCAGGCAGAGTAGTAAACATTAAATTGAATACGTTTTAAATCTTCCACCGCATCTTATATGCAATAATACTTTAATATTTAATGATTTTGAATGTGTAATATTTCATACTAAATATTAAATTAAGAAGCAGCGGATGATGTCTTCTATTTTCGTACTTGCGACTGTAAATAAATAAATAAATGAATAAAAAAAAATCCGATTTAATATTTGAAGACAGTAGTCTTCCGTTGTATACGCGATATTTGTGCAAATTATTGCACAAGTACAAGTATTAGCCAGCCTTACAGCTGTGTGGGGTCAGTGGAGGTCTTTAATGAGTGACCTTTTAACCAGTGATACCAAAATATTTCATTTATGATTTGATTCGATTATTAACAGACATGCACATTATAATAATATGACAACATATCAAGTGTGATTTTTTTTTTTTTTTTTTTTTTTTTTTTTATAATTTGCTTAAAACAAATAACAAAAATGTTAGTGTTGTCATTCCTTTTAATTTATATGTGCATATTTAAAAATTGTAAAATCAAGCTAATAAAAAAAAATATATATTTCAGGTAATGTAACTTACAGATCATTGCAAAGAGAGCAAAAGAGGGTGGGAGGAGAGGGAGATAGTTAAGTAGAAGGGGAAGAAAGATAGAACTGTACTATAGTTGTGATTAGAGGAATGCCTACATACTAGGGGCAAGGATAGCGCGTGCGCAGCCTGAACTCCCGCGCGCGAGACTTACTTTAGTGCATGATGGTGAACCTCGCCAACGCACTTCAAGGAGGGGGTATATAAATCAGAGCGCAGCAGCTTATGTGAGTTATTACATCTTGTATTCTTTTCAAGTAATATCACATAATATACTGTCAATAAAGTGCTAAACTAAGTTGTTGTTCAGTGATAAGAGAAGTTTAATTATATTTAAGAGTGATTACAACCTTTTCGCAAATTTTGAAAAGCTGTCCACTTAAGATGTTTGTGTTTCGATTCTTGTGCTCCTCCGTGGGCATTGTGTTCGCCGTTGTATTTTTGTACTGGTAAGTAAAATTTTGTATTTTAATTCAAATTTTTAATCAACGATTATACATTTACATGAAAAGTTTAATTTTAAAATGAACTTATGATAAAAAAGAAACTATTTAATAAAATTTCCTCTTATGAATTTTTGCGTACTTTTATATTATACCTTTGATACATATTACATCTCTCTCTCTCTCTCTCTCTCTCTCTCTCTCTCTCTCTCTCTCTCTCTCTCTCTCTCTCGCTCTGTATAAAGCTCTCCTCTCGCAAAGCATGTCAAAACAAAATTAATTCTATAGGAGCATTAAAATTAAACTGCACTTTTGATAATCATATTCTATTTAGAATGTATTGTTGTGTATTTAATAAACAAAGCAAAAAAAAAAAAAAAAAAAAAAAAAAGTTTCAAAATTGTCTAGGTAAAAATACATTAGAGCTAGATTTAAAAAAAAGAGCTTTACTTTTTTTATATATAATATCTATAAATATAAATATTATATAAATATTATATATATATATATATATATATATATATATATATATATATATATATATATATATATATATATATATATATATATATATATATATATATACTCATACAGAGAGAGAGAGAGAGAGAGAGAGAGAGTATGTCAAACCGTCTTAATCTTTTTTCTGCTAAAGTGCATAGATTATAAACTTTACAGTGTTGTTACAAAATAATTCACACTCGCATGAAATTAAAACTCTCGTCGGGATTGATAAGTTTTATTTTGAATTCATTTGCGTAATTGAATAAGTATATGATGTAATTGCTTCTGATCAAGGCAATTTAGATCGTTTTTAAGCATATATTTTTGAAGGGAATTACCGCGCTGCATATTTTATGCAAACCGTATTTATTGTTTTTTTTTTTTTTTTTTTTTTTATTTGAAACACACAATTTTTACAAAAATCCAACCAAGGCATAGCCTTATCGGTTGATTCATAATATTTTATACACAATGCATTAAATAATTACATTACTACTATATAGTCATGAAAATTATTATATTTCAAGTGCAAATAAAAATAATTGATAAAAAAAAAAGACATAAGTATTTTCTTATTTTGAAAAATTTAATTTGTAATGGAAAAAATAAAATTGAATATTAAATTATAATTTATTAAAGAAATTTTTTTTTATATTTACTTTCATTTCATTTTTATTTTTGAAATCTTTTAACTCTAATGGAATTTGATTCCACAATTTTGGCAATAAGAATTTTTTTGTTCTTTCTGTGAATCTATTAACAATTTTTGGAACATATAGAGGATTTGTATCTGCAATTCTAGTACTATATATATGAGTTCTAGGTATCCCATGAGAGTTTTCAAAGTAATTATCACAAATAAAAATACATTTAAAAGTTTCTTCTATTGGCAATATATTAAAATATTTGAAATATTCAATATCACTTTGTAACTTATTTCCTTTTCTTAAAATTTTTAATATTCTGATTTGCATTTTTTTCAACTCCCATAATTTACCCGACTTAGTACATCCATAAGACAATAACCCATATAATATATGAGGATGCACAAAAGAAAAATAAAGTTGCCTCATAGTTTTTTCATTAACATATGGTTTCACAGTTTTTAACTTAAAAATTGCAGATCTTAATTTATTTAACAGCTGAATAATATGCAAATCCCAATCAAATTCTTGATCAATAATAGCTCCTAAGTAATTATAATTATTTACTTGTTCAATATATTCACAGTTACAATTTAAGTTAAAATTATGCAAACACTCATTATTATGTGCTCTTATTTCAATATTTTTTACATTATATATATATTTATTAAAAATGTGCATAACTTTTGTTTTTTTCCTGTTTATTAAAATCTTCCTATCATGTGACCATTCCAACACCGAATCAAAATCACTTTGTAACATTTTATTTGCCACATCAAAATTATTATGAGCCGCTATCATAAGCAGATCATCAGCAAACATTTTCCCTCTACAATATTTTAATAATTGAAATATTTTATTTACATTATTCCACAATTTCATATATTTTCTCAAACATTTTGCTTTTGCTATTTTCAAGTTTAGTTCCCGCTATAGGCCGTAGCAACATTAAAATACCAAATATTTAATTTCATGGAATATATATTGATAAGTTTTAAGGTCTTCATAGTTTACTGGCCTTGTGTGGACTAGACGTGTTTATTTATTTATTTTTTTAATTTTTTTTTTTAATCAATCACAACTAAATTATGAACGCAATACGGTAATTATTATTTTTTAAACGCCGTTCCTTTTGGATTTTATTTAAATCTTTTGAAACTTATGTGAGAAAAATTTATCCAATAAATATGAATTCTAAATCTGTATTTACAAATTTTTAGAACACAAGAAAATAGACGTAAAAAAAAAGTATATGAAATGGAATTTTCATTTATGCAGTATAAATATCCACAGTTCAAATTATATGTAACATAATTCAGAACATTTATAAGATATTAAATAATATTAATATTAATAATAATGAAAAAAGTAATAGAAAGGTAATTTATAATTGTTAACGAGATTTTGTTGAACTTCAGGGAACGTTTAAAAAAAATATATGTATATATATATCGTGTATTTTGAAATTTTAAACAAAGTGGACGCAATATAGAAACAGCAACAACGGTGGTAATGCTTATATAATAGTACTTTGGCTATATAAACTTAATGTTCAATCTAACTTCACAACAGCTTTATTAATAAATGAAAAGAAAAGCACATCTAATGTAGAATATTTAAAAATGTTGAATCAATAAAATTATTGCTCATAATCTTATAATTTTATATTTCAGTCATACAAAGGAAAAGAATTTTTTTTTTTTTTTAAAGAGGATATAATAATAAAGTTAACACAATAAGTCACACACAATCAAACAGAACATTTTGAAAAAAATCTTCTGAAAAAGATCATCTCCATAGCAACCATAATTTTCTTCTAAAATATTTAAATACATTTAGTTTTACCGTCGTCGTGTCTGAGCGTCCAGAGGGGGACGAAACAAAATGATATAATTTATTCTTCTGCAAAGGTGATACTTTAAAACATTTTGAAAATATCTTTCTCTGAACTCGCGACCATAACTGGGGTATGGTAGATCACGAGGTCATTGTGTGGGACACTAACGATATCTGATTGGAAAATCACATATTACCGATAAAACATTTACATTAATTTTTTGGAAAAAATGAAATGCTGTTTATAGAAAGATAAATGCATAAAAATTTTAATATATATATATATATATATATATATATATATATATATATATATATATATATATAAATAATGAGTAATGTACTTTTAATATATTTTGGCATATAAAAAATTGCCTAGAGTAACCAGGGCCACTTTTTCATACATAATTGCCCCCCCCCCCCCCCTCAAATTGAAAACAAAAACATATTATGTTGAAAAAAATTTATCAGTTATTATTGGATACTTAAAATTAGAAGAAAAAAAGTTCAAAATATTTAAGACATTTTACATTTGACCTCACATAAGAAAATTCATTTTCTGCAGGGGTGATCTGGATCACCCAGAAAACATAGGATATTAAATAATTGAAAAAATATTTCAGCACTGATCATCAATAAGCAATATGTTAATCACAAAAATTAGTGTATTTTTTTGTTTATAGTGCCACTTAATTTTACCCACCAAATACCAAATGGGAACCATAACTAGAGGTGGCCCAGATTACCCTGGATAATTTTTTCGCAAAATAGTAATAGCACTTTTTTTAATAGTTTACATTTCAACTATCTTTTTAAAAATTAATTTTTTGATGGTATAATGAGATGAGATGTGAAACCAAGTTACTTCATCGTGTTCTAGTTCCGTGCTCTTTAAATTTGCAAGCTCTGATGAGAATTGTTGCATTTTTATAATGCATGAATTACAGCACCGTACAAACAATTACGACAGATCAGTGCTTACGACGATCAACGTTTTCAAGGTCACCATTTTATTTAAATGATAGATTTTACGTTCAACTACATTACATTACGGCGCTGTGACCCTTACGTATTACACATAGAAACTGTTTAACGATACGATGATATATAGTTTGAATTTGAACCCGGCTGCAACACAATTGCAGCACAATGATAGTTTTGGTATAATAAAATGCACATTGCATAATGCATTAACAGCCGACGCACTTGAGCATAAAGCACGTACAGCATGTTTTTGTCATCACATTGTCAAGTGTATTTTTTTTGTGTGTCTGTGTGTGTGAGTTTTCTTCAATACATAATAATCATAATTATTAATAACTTTATTACAATTCGTTAGCCTCGAGTTGTACTCACTACAATAAAGGTCAATTAAATCTCGATGCAAATCAGTGCACTCATAAAAGTGAAATATTAAAAAATAGATTCACAATTTAGCTTTACTGAAAAATATAGAGTGCTTACTTGCTCTTCTGCAGTTTCAATGAGCTTATTACTTATATTTATTTTTATGTATATTAACATTATTATTTAATTCCTTTATTATTATTATTATTTTAAATCTCCCAAGATGTAAGAGTTTTATAAAAAGTTCAAAGTTATTTTTACATCATATTTTCATATTCTAGATTTGAATGAAATATATTATATATATATATATAGTGAAAATATTTAGCATTAAGTTTTTCTTACAGATTTTATTGTCAAACCGCTAAGTCCTGTGTTCTATCAGAAAAACTCTGGTGATAATTTATAACATCGGCTATTTTTCCACACACGCATAATCATTTTATGTTATACTTAAATAATTATAATGACATTCATCGTAAACCCTAAAAATTCATATTCAGAACACAAAAAATTAATATATTACCTAAAGCCTTTTAAGTGGGATTGCAAGTTTTTAGGGCCAAAAGCTTAGTGATTCTAGAGTTAATTTATTTTTAATTAGAAGTAATTTATTTTTGTATTCTTAAAAGGATTTTTGTTTAATATTAATTCAAATTTAGTTATGAAGTATTTTATTTTGTACCTTAATTATGATTAATAACGTAATATAAGCATACAATATTAATGGGAATAAGAAATATTCTGCTAATTTTCAAAATAACAGGAAGCAAATAAGTGAAATAACTAAACGATTGATAATAATTAATAAATAGTTTTTATTTAGAGGCCGAAAAGGTTCAAACTCACTGATACTAGTATTAATATAATTACTTGTTTTGCTGTCATTTTATTCTTTTAAGGTACAATTAAACTTTGTTTTTGTAAAATAAAATTATACATAAGAGGCATTTGAATTTATATCATAACGCAGTATTAACAGAATTCTAATTTTGAAAAACTGGATGCAAGTTTTAGTAACACGCTGAATTATTTAAAAACAATATTTTGCATGTGCATATTATGTTTTTTTTTAATTTAAATTTAATATAGTAATTATATTATGTACTTATTATTATTATTATGTTTTTTATTATAATGAAAAAAAATACATGTATTTCGTTAAGTTGAGTTTTCATATTACCGATATTACATATGGTGCACGGGTATACTTATCAATTTAGCTGAACTCCATTTAAGGTAAAAGTTACTTTTCGGGGGTACAGTTCTCATAACGCTTACTATATTCTATTTTTTGTACAACCTACGATTGTGTGTTTACATAGGACTTTTTCACCTTATAATAAACTAAAAAGCTAATCGGGCGAGGAAAAAAAAAAACAAAAAAAAAACTACATCTTCGTACCTAATAAGACAACGCAAATAAACACATTTAATTGACACAAAGCATTTACTCTTATATTAAGTGACAATTAATTAAATTAAACTATACAATCTGAACATCTACAATCATTATATTGCCAAACTGAAATTATTTTACTTTAGGCTCTAGGTAAAATGTTAACAATAAGTAGCAGTTTTTAGATTTATAATTATAATGCTGCAATTGGCGATCTTAATGCCTGCAAATTTATTCTCATTTTTAACTTGCAGCAATAAAATTAATAATACATATTGCTACGAATCAATAAAAAGCCTTAAGTAATATTGATAATAATTTAAAATATTAGTCATGTAGTTCATTTGTTGCTTAATTATAATTTTTTATAATAGTAATAATAATCGGGCAGTAATAAAACTCGTATTATTTTGGAGTCTATATATAAGTCTATATTAACTCTTGAAAATTTGAAAGCTAATTTATTTGCATGATTTCAGGCTGTTAACGCCAACATATGCAAGTCCATCCGGTGGAAAGAAGGGGAAGAAGGAGAAAAACGTACCTCCCCCACCTCCTCTGCCAAAACCGAAGAAAGACAACCTGGAAGAAAAAATTATTGGAACTGCATTGGACATGAGAGACGAGAAATGGATCAGGGTTACGAGGTATTCATTGGACCGCATTCGAGAGATGGGGCTTACGCAAACTGAACGTCTGGTGCATCACCTCAAGCTGTACTATGATATACAAGACAGCGAGTTTAATTGCTATGCATTTAACACAGTATGTGAGCGATATGGTTTTCAGGTTGATAAACCAGACCCTTATTCGACACCAATTACTGAGTCCGTGGCTTCCACGTCCACTGGTAGTGGCAGTTCCGAGGCAGCCGCAACATCTGCCGCATGCTCTGACTCTCAGGACCCACCACATCAAGATGTCGACAACGATCGCAACCCCGCAGTATTACCCAACTCTTCAGCTTCTATTGATGCACAATTTGATCAAAGCTATGCATTAGATGTGGCTTTCATATGCAGAATATTAGAAAACAATGTAAGTTTCGGGCAGGATAATGTCCTTGCTGAAATACAAGAACATGCAAATGAGTTTCAAATAATGGATGGAATTCAGATCTTACCTCCACAAGAATTTCGGAATGAGACCTCGTGTGAAGCAAACATCTTAGAAGCTGTAACAACTCAAGCGTATAACATGAACGAGGGTGAGAACATATCACAAATGATGGCTTCGCGTCTTGTAAATGATTTGCCTATTATGAATGTTTTGAACGGCAATTCCGAGGAGGCAAGCGGTGGATCGCCTAGAATACCCATCAATGTTTTGAACGGTAATTCCGAGGAGGCAAGCGGTGGATCGCCTAGAATACCCATCAATGTTTTGAACGGTAATTCCGAGGAGGCAAGCGGTGGATCACCTAGAATACCCATCAATGTTTTGAACGGTAATTCCGAGGAGGCAAGCGGTGGATCGTCTAGTATACCCATCAATGTTTTGAACGGTATGTCCGAGGAGGCAAGCGGTGGATCCAGTTCATTACAAATGAATGACAGCGCTGTTTTACTGACGGTGGTAGAAGAAAAGTCTAAACGTGCTTGCAAAATAAAGTTTGCCGTACCCAAAAATATTGATAATATATATGAGGCAAATAAAGTTAATGCCAAGACTTTGAAATCATGCTTGCAGGATTTGCGAAGCAACTACATTGGAATTCTATCAAACGCAGTACTACTAGGAAACCCAATTGTTAATCGTGTAAGTCCAACCCTAAAATTTCCACCTGAGGTAACGACATATGCATTTCAGTCTACCAATGGAGTATTAGTGATTACTGACTCCATGGAGGTGATGATGTTATTGTATGCAGTAAATGATGACTTCTTTAGCCACCTAATTCCCTCTGTCTACTCCATCTATACGGAAGACATTATCTTAGGACTACAGCAGAATCAACTGCCACCACAGAATACACCAATACCACCGCCTACTTCACCTAACAATGAGGAAGATGATCGTCCTGATTATGATGATGTAATTTGGTCTTTGCCGAGAGAAGAGCCCCAAGAATCTGAAAACAACCAAGAAGCCGAAAATACCCAAGAAGCCGAAAATACCCAAGAACCTGAAATGGAATGTTTCGATGAGGAAGAGCAAGACTCGGACTACGTCAATTTACTGAATTTCCTGACAAAACCTACCAATGCGTCGAACAATAGTGACGATGGTAACCTGATAGAAACTGCTCCAGCAGAACCAGAGGTAAGCACAGAGGAGACTCGTGATGAAACTATGCACGAGGCTATATTAAACTTTTTTCAACAATCAAAAGAAACAGCAACCTCACAGCAACACAGCTCATCAATAAATTTGCAAAATCCAAATTCAGTTATAAAGAGGACTGCCACGATAACGAAATATGAAATGTGTCAGTTTTGCAACAATATATTTATTTCGATTCTTCACCAGGGGCGAGGAGTACGTAATTCTACGAATACTACTCAAGCTGTCAACGGCGAGGAAGCTGCAGGAGGCCAACGAGCACCAGATTTTATATCCTTGGATGAGGAGCAACGCGAATCCCTAGAGGAGAGCTTGCGCGACATGATTGATACGTTCTTTGATAATCTTGGGCCTAAGTAAAGGTAAAAATAACATATTTAAATGGGATTATAATATACAGTAAATAAATACAGTCTACCTCAACGCTGTTTTGGTCTATCGCGATATTGATTTATTACAATACTGTATAGAATGAATTAACATGAATTTAATTGTCATATTTTAAGCAATTAAAAATAATTTAAATGCCCTGTAAGTTGAATAGAATTGTAAAGTGTACGTGTTACATATTCATTATAAAAACTAAAAAAACTATATATTTTATGTAAAATGCAGTTTGAAAAAGTTAATGAATCCATATAGTGAAACTTTAAATTAAAGTCAGTCTGAAATTTTCTTAAAATATATTTGTGTGTGTGTGTGTGTGTGTGTAGGAGTGTATAAAATTATATTTACGCATCTTTTATAGTTTTTCATATTTTCTGAAAAAAGTAATTAACAGAGATTTCTAAAGGTATTATTCAAAATATATGAGATTACCTGAGTACTGTTCACAATAATTTTTAATATTACTCTTTCTCTCTCTTTGCTCTCATAAATTTGAGAGATTATATTGATAACCATAGAGAGAAAAAAAGGTTTATTTAAAGTTGAACGAATGACAAAATTTAATAGAATTATTGTTATGTTCCACAGTCACATTTGGATCTGGCGTCCATGCAGGAGTATACACAACTTGCCAATCGCAGCGGACAACAGCACGCAGCGTTACACTGGAGACTACCAAGCTATATAATAGTCAACTTCACTGCACTTGCTAGAAGACCCAAATTCATAGGTGATTCGATATTAGTTTACGCATCTTATATACCCAAGCACTATCATTTTCTCGTAAAGTGTTATTTTTATGATTTATAAAATATAATTTTTTACACGGAAAATACAGACTGCGACGGTTAATATATTATGTTGGCCCAACTAGTCAGTGTAGTCAACAGACCTCAAATCTGCCAACTGAAGGAAATAATAAGGTATAGACTACAAAAATTAGAGGGTAATTTTACTGCACATTCTAAATAAAAGAGGATATTGTCCTGAATCGATAGATGCTCAAATTTGTAATTTTTTAGTTCAATAATTTTAATTACTTTTTGTAAATCATAAAATGACGTCACGGGTGTCAACTTTTTCCTATGGTTACATGCAAAAGTTGAGGCCTGTGACGTCATTTTTCGATTTTCAAAAATAAATTAATTCTTATAATGGACTCAAAAATAAGAAATTCGCATACCTATCGATTCAACACCATGTCCTCTTTTAGAATATGAAATAAAAACACTCTCTTAAATTTTTTGTAGTCTCCCTCATTTCTATACTGCTGAAAAATTCAGAATCTGTAGTGCAAAAATCTCAATCTCCCATAAATGAATCCTTAAGTTTTCGCATGGCCGCTATGAGTAAAAGAGTACTATAAAAATGTTGGTTCTGGCAAAATTATTAGAACAACTTATTAAGCTAGAATAATAATAATATAATAATAATTATCATAATAATATAATAATAAAAGTTTTATATTGCTGATATGTTGGGTTAACCAGAAAAAAATGCAGGATTTCTAATTTAATGTTACCCTAATAATCCTTAATCGACGATTAAATGAAACAGGCAATTCTTTGTCCGGGAAATTCATTTTATAGAAGAGATAATTTTTCAACTAAACATTCTGCAGTTTTATTGAATAAGTTTTCATTTTTAATGTGTTTCAAAAATTGACTAAGCTAGAGCAAAGTAAAGTGCGTGAGAGACGGGCAAGCGAGAGCGCGGCAGCAGCTTATGGCTCTTACTGTATTATATAGTGAGTGGAATAATGTAAAATGTTGTAATTTTTGTGATTCAAGCCTCAAAATTTTAGAGTTCGTAGAGGACACCTATACAAGCACATGTTTTGAAGAGTTTCCAGCTCAGCATACCGATAGGAGGCCCAGGGTGCCCTCTTGAATTTTGACCCTGCAATCATTTTTTTTTAAGTGAAACGGTTGATCCTAGAACAAAATATGTGAAGACATAATTGATAGAGATTGAGGAAAAAAGTCTTCGTGATGCGTCCATTTTCCCTAGTTGCTTTATAGTAGATCTTTTTCACTTAAGTCACCACACTTTTTGTTTTAGCATCAACCGTTTCATAAAAAAAAAAAAAAAAAAAAAAAAAAAAATAGAGTCAAAGTTTGAGAGGGTATTCTGGGCCTCCTATCGGAACGCCGAGCAGGATACCCTTTAAAACATGAACACCTATGTGTCCTCTACGAACTCCAAAATTTTTGAGGTTTGAATAAAAAAAAACGCAATACTTTACATTAGACCCTATACTGACAATAGTAAGAGCCGGGAGGTGCTGCCGCGCTGTCGCTTGCCCGTCTCTTGCGCACTTTACATTGCTCAAGCTTAGTCGTTTGCATCAATAACACAACATTTTTTAATTTTTAATAAAATTGCAGAATGTTTAGGTGAAACATTTTTACGGAAATAAAATTTTTTATATCAAAATGCATTTCCCTGGCAATAAGGAATTAATTCTATTTTCATTTAGCCGTCGATTAAACTAAAATTACATTTTATTAACTGCAAAATGAAAAAAAAAAAAAAAAAAAAAAAAAAATCTGGTTGCCCCAATAAACTACATCAGCAATATAAAACTGTTATTACTTATACTTTTTTTTAAATGTTAGTTCTAGTTTTAAAAGTTTATAAGTTGTAGTGCAATAAATTTTGCTTGCGGACCAATATTTTTAATGCTTTTATTTTCTCCTGGTGGCTGTTCCAGAATATAGTTTTTTTTTTTATTTTTTTTTTATGCGAGTTAGTTCGAAAATTTTTTGCATTACTGACACTGAAAAGTTCAGCCGTATGGGAATTATGTCGATTACATTTTTTTTATCATTATTATTATTTTTTTGACTACACACTACAACAAAGCTACTTTTCACCACTAACGAAATAAGCTTTGTTGCAAAGTCACTATATTGTACAACATTATATATAATGCAGTTAACTGACTCTTAAAAACAATAAGTAGTATTATGTTTCAGAAGCGGATAAATTGTGATTTTTTTCCGTGCTGTAAATAGATATTTAAAAAATATATTATTGTTATATATTATATGTTATATATATATATATATATATATATATATATATATATATATATATATATATATATATATATATATATATGTTTGAAAATTTGAATATCGAGCGAGGTGACATGATGATAAAAATTTCATTTTTGTCTTACCTTCTGTAAAACAACTGGGCTTTCACTCGCTGCTTAATTTGATGATAAAAATAACACACAACACCAAAACTTGTCACTATATAAATTAATAAAATACTCAATTCACAGTTTTTAAAAATCTATATACATAGCTATGTTATATTCACACAAAATTGTGTGAATTTTGTGTGAATGTAACATAGCTATGTATATAGATTTTTAAAAACTGTGAATTGAGTATTTTATTAATTTATATAGTGACAAGTTTTGGTGTTGTGTGTTATTTTTATCATCAAATTAAGCAGCGAGTGAAAGCCCAGTTGTTTTACAGAAGGTAAGACAAAAATGAAATTTTTATCATATATATATATATATATATATATATATATACTCACATATAATATATATAGATAATAGATATACACCTTTTTAGGCCTAAAAAGCTCAATGCGTTATTGAACTACTTGTATAAATAATATTATATCCTATTATAGCCTCCATCAAAACATTATATATTATTTAAACCTATAAATATCTTAGTAAATTTAGAAATTATTATACTACTTATAGGAAATCAACTCCTTTAATATAAAGCTTTTTTGTAGCTGATGAAGCTTGGTGGTGCTTATGTAATTGTTAAAAAAAATGTAAAAAGTCTGGCCAAGTGTGAAAAAAAAAAAAAAAAAAAAGGATGTTATTGTAAGTGTTTAATCCCTACGTGTACTATAGAATGATTTTATAAAAAACTGTAATTAATTTATTGCTTTTATTTTTTCTCTTTTCATTTTGCTTAAAGTTTTGTTTTATAACAAATAACTCTAGTACTCCAAATATTGAAAGGTGCAGACTGTATAAAATTGAATATTAATATTATACTATATGTAATGTATGTATATAGGGTGTGTGCGTATGACGTCATAATAAATGCACTTCGATGCGATAATTGAGCGACAAATAACATTGCTTTATTGCTTAGCATTTGACAAACGTGTGGGTTTTTGCTATTTTCTTTGGAAAAGAAATTTTTTTTTTAGTTTTTTTAGTTTTTTTTTTTTTTTGGCATTATTATTTTTCTAACTATTTTTAAACTGGCAAAATGTGCCATTTTCCGATACCGGCCCATGTTATTTAGTACTCACTTATGGCGCAATAACTTTAACATAAATGCAACCACCTTATATATATATATATATATATATATAAAGCTCTTTCGAGATTGTTATATATTATGATTTAAATAATTTACACCTGATTATCATTTCTCATTTCCACTTTATAAAAATGATTATAAAAAATATTAAAACATGTGTGAAATTTATAAAAAAATAGTTTTCTTTTTATAAACCCATTTTCATAAAAGAGAAAGATTTGTATTTGCAATAAAGCTTTTTTTTTTATATATATATATTCTTATTTCTTATAACATATGAATCCTTTATATGATATTTGTCGTGTTTTTTATTATCATGCATTGGCTTTATATTCTATAATAAAATAATACAAATTATATCTACTCAGTATATATGCAGACTAAAAGACTATAAAAATATTTTTGCGTCAAAAATATACGTACAGAGTACACAAATTTGCATCTTTCCTTTAAAGTTATATTAACATTTTATTACTTAGATTATATTATTTAACAATATGTTTTCACTATATGGTTATTAATATTATAAGAAATCGTGATAATTTTAGATGCGATTTTAAAAATGATTTAACAAGCATGCCTATGAGTACTGATACTTTAAAAAAATATTAAAATTATTTGTTCATATATGTGAGTATACTCAGTATAACTAACTAACTAATATAATATATATTCTAGTAAGGAAATATATTGCCTATATAATGTAAGTTTTGTAATTGTGATAATTGCGCGCGTGACAACGCGACACAACTCTGGTCGACACCTGTCCTTTATCTTAAAAAATAGCCATATAAGCTTTCTGTAGCTCTGTAGCTCATATGTTGACGTTGACTGAGATATATGGTGATAATGTTCCCATAGATTAAAAAAACTACAAAAAGTGACCAGAGTTGGAAGACATATATGTACGCGATATTTGCGCAAAGAGGTTCTTTTGCGGCTCTGCGGCTTGCATCCAAAGTTTTAAATTTTTGTGCTTGTTTGTTAACAATATCAGAAAAAAAAAAAAGAAAAAAAAAGTAGTAAATATTATCTTATCTTGTAAAGTCGAGTGAAAATTTGCACACATAGAAATATAAATATATTTACATTCATGAATAGATAAATAATTCTTAAAATATAATAAATAAAGAATAATTTTGGTACGGTTGGTAGTTTTGACCTCTAAAATCGCGACAACGGCAACCTTGCAGTTTGCATTGCATGCAACAACGCAACACAGCACAGCTGGTAATAGTGAAAGGAAAATTAGGTTAGCGTCGTGAACGTTTTTTAGACGTATTTTATTGTTTATTTTACAGTTTTTGATACTATTGTACCTTTAAAATTATATTAAAATGGGTAAACACGAACCGGGAACACCTAAATTTATTGCTAATAAGATGAAAGCAAAAGGATTACAAAAATTACGATGGTACTGTCAAATGTGTCAAAAGCAATGTCGGGATGAAAATGGTTTCAAGTGTCACACAATGTCGGAGTCACATCAGAGAAATCTTCTCATGTTTGCTGACAACTCCAAGAAATATATGGATGAATTTTCAAAGTAAGTGTGCAGTGTGCACATATTTCTAAGACTTGGTAGTAATGATCACTGGCCACAATGATGTTGCATAAATATGTATATATGTATGTAACGTATGTATGTACATACATATATACCGGTACATATATACACTATGTCCTTTACATACATAAAGAAAGTACTGGAAGGATACAGGTTCATTTTTTTACTGAACCTCAAATTTCTTATTACATACTTACAGAATTAAGTATGTATGAATATACATACTTACATATTTGTTATACATACATATGATATACATACATACACATATATGTATACATACATAATAAACTTAACAGTACATAATGTATGTATGTATATACATACTAACTATCTTCATATTAATGCTGTTCGTAAATCCTGTTCTCTTGCACCAAAAAATACGCATTCCATTTGATTAACTATAGCCCATAGCTGATCGTCACTTTAGGAGCAAAGAACTATAAGGGTCTACAAACAGCATTATTGTTAATATGACAGGAGTTCCTGTTACAAAAGTAAGGGACTGACGACGGGGTGCAGGTACAGTATGTATTTACTGTTAATGCACTTACCAGCTCCTTTTCTTTGTAAGCAGATTCTCCTTTAATGGTAGCAAAATGGAGTAATACACATATTTATACATACTTCATAATATGATTTTGCTCAATTTTTACATTACGCAAGCAGGTGCACATATTTAACTGCAGTGGTGGCTCACTGCTTTTTACTAAACCTTATTATAAAACTTAAGACTAACTTGTATTAGACTTAACTTGTATTAATGTGCATATACTGTATGCTCTGGACAAAAGTTTCCAAATTATTTATATAGGCAACCCACAACCACACTATGCTATCTTTATGAAAAAACACAGCGGCTGCCTCAGCCCTGTTTGTAAACTTTTGTCCATGAGTGTGTACATACATATAGACCACACCCTGTTTTAAATAATTCCATTGATTGTTACTATTTATTATTATTTGTCATGGGGTTCCTAATTTATACTTTTAATGTGTCTTTGAATCATGTTAGTCAGACTTGTAAGTGTGAGTCCCATCCTCAAGTCTTGCTCTTTTATTTTATTCCTACCCATATTCAAACCTCCGTTTGCTCTCCTTGAGGTCTCTTATAGTTTGGCAACACCATTTTTACATAGTACAGGTACGTCCTATACACAACATCTACCATTTTAACAGGTATGCACAAGCTTGGTTTTACAATTGCAGTAAAGGCATCACTATTAACTTTGAGATTAGATATACATATCTTAAGTTTCCATTTACAAAAAAAAAAAAAAAAGAAGAAGTTTATGAGATGCCAGAGTAGCATGTTTGTATGTATACTTAAAATATGTGCTTTGCACATATATTAACCACTAATGTAATTTGACTTAGTTGTATAAGTTGTTAATGTACTCAATTTTTTGCAGAGATTTTTTGGACGGATTCACGGACTTACTCAGAAGACAATTTGGCACTAAGCGTGTAGCTGCCAATAAGGTTTATCAAGACTACATTGCTGATAGAGAGCACATCCACATGAACTCCACTCGCTGGGTCACCCTCACTGGATTTGTCAAGTGGCTTGGACGTACAGGAAAAGCAGTTGTTGATGAAACAGAGAAGGGATGGTTCATTCAATATATTGATAGGTGAGTTAACAACGTGTTAGCAAGTGAGGTTATTGGTGGTGAAAAATTCTTATACTTTTCTTATAGCTTAGTACACATAAAAGTATGCCTAGCACTATCTCCCATTTAATATTTCTGACCTGTGTATACAAGACTGTGATATTATATTTTATCATTAAAAAAAATTGCTTTAAATTTTCAATGATATTCTTATGAGAAAAACACATGCTTAATTTACATGGTAATCACAATTGTGTATACAGTACAGTAGATGTCTAAAAAAAAAAATAATAAAATAAAAAAAATAAAAACTAGGGGACCCGAAGCTGTTCCTGTGCGCCTCACCAATAACCTCCATAAACTTCTCATTGAAAATCAAGGTCCGTATATACCTGCGAGATTTTAAAAATGTTCGATATTTCTTAAATAATTGTTTTATTTAAGCAAAAACTGCCATTTGAAATGGACAATATCTGTGGGGGATAATGCAATCTAAAATTCTCCTGGCTGTAATAAAGAGGTTGGTTGCTCCTGAAAAATTTTGATCAAGGTCGCACTGCTTGAAGTTCTATATCCAATCGTGACAGCTATTTCCTTTTGCAGTACAATGTTCAAATAATGTAAAGTTGTAAATGATGTAATTTTTTTTTTAATTAATTATGGATAATTAACTAGATGGGCTTTACCTTTTTAATTATCCTTTTGAGCAACTCCCTATGTTTTGACGTTGACTGTTTTCATGTCTGTACAATTTTTTATGCTCAATAAATATTTATTACGTATTTTTATTATTATCACCATGTGATCAATCCATACCACATATCAAGTCACGTGACTCAACAGTGACGTCATAGGTACATTTTTATATATTTTTTTTTTCTTCTTACCTACCTACTGTCCAAGGTAGGGTTCTACCAATAGAAGGCACTATAGTTGATTTAGCCCTTCACGGCAACTTTATTCACCTAAACAGTGATGTAACTGGTGAGCTGCATATATGTTATTGGTTTAAAAAAGAAGTACAATTCATCACAACATGAAATCAAATGCGCGAGTTTTGTGCTGCGCTCAACCTCTTTATTATAAGGACCTTGATTGAAAATAAAAATTTAAGAAACAATAACATTTATTTAGTTGTTGTTATGGTATTATTTTGCAATGCTTCTAATGTATGAAATAACACATGCTGTGCAAAGAACCAAGCAAGCAATTGATGTCAAATTACAGTACAAGTAGAAACAAAGTAAATACTGTATGAGGTGTCATGTAGCATTAATTACACATTTACAAAAGTATTGTGAGAAATTTTTATTTTGACTAATTTGTTCTCTTGTTTGGAATTAGCTTTACCTAAAATCGTTTAGCCAAAAGAGTAATTTTTTTCCCTTTCCTCTTTAGAAATTACCAAATGATCAAAAAGTTAATATTTCAACGTTCATATCTGGTATCTATCAAAAGAGCTAAGAATTGACCACTTCGTTCTTTCATTTGCTCATTCATTCTTCCTCTTTTTTTTTGTTTATGTGATAAAGAGTTACTGTGAATTTGTTAATTATCAGGGATTATAAAAAAGTAGACTACTTATTTTTTTAGACATAAGAAAATCTGAACAAATCTAAAGAAAAGATTAAAAAATGTGTTGTGAACACATACGTGATCTAATGTTTCAACCAAATTAAATGCTTTGCAAACTTGATTCAACTGCATGGAGAGGAAAAGTCCATGCCTTTATGTCATATTTTAGTATTGCAGTGAAAATATCTCATAATTCTGGTCAACTTTGAGAAAATTGCTCTTAATGGATGTAGGCATCTTAAAGAAGTCTTTTTTAGGATGCGTTGGAGTAGTGCATGATAATATTTGTGTATTGTATTTGTGTGTAATACAGCTTGCAGTTAATCCCACATCCTATTATTTTGTTTCTATTAATTACAGACTTTTGTATAATGTAATTTTCCATGTGACGTATTTTAATAACTAACTATTTTGTTTTTTCCTTTAATTTAAAATGTGCACCCAAATGTTTCTTCTTCTTCTTCTTTTTCTTCTTCTTCTTTTTCTTCTTCTACTTCCATTTAATATAGATACATAATGTGTGCTTTGTTATTGCAGAGACCCAGAGACCTTAGCCAAGCAGGAGAGGAAAAGTAAAAAGCAGAAAATGGACAAGGACGATGAAGAGAAACTCTTGGAGTTTGTTGAAAAGCAGGTTTGTCATTAGGCGTGTGTGTACAGGTAGTTTCTCTGACACTTCAACTATTCACTTGTCTAAATGTTCATTGTTATGACAACTATTATTCAACCTTGTCATCCGGGGGAGGGCTATAAAAACAGAAGTTCTCGCAATCTTCTACTCTATATATTTAAGAAGAAAGGTACGAGGCTAATAACTGCTGAACCACAATCAATCAATTTAAAGTTAAATTAGGATAATTTTTTAAATTAATTTGTTGCTACGTAAATTGATAATTAAAAGATGTGGTAGAAAAACTTGTAGATAGACTGGGAAAAATTGGGAAATGGGAAATTATTACAATGTAAAGAATTAAATTAATTAACTTTAGTTATTATCTTTTAATGCTTTTAAAGTTTAGCATTTTCTACTAAAATGTTTTATTTTTAACTAGCATTTGTTAAGTCCATTTTTTATTATTGTTTGTTTTTTTACCTATCCAATTACTGGAATGCAGTTGTTTGACATTAAAGCCTAGGACAGCCGTCCCTTCTTAGCGATTTTCTTAGCGCAGCAATAAGAGTTTGGACTGTGTTAACTTTATGGATGCTATCGCAGGGATAAGATAACAATTGCGCTAAGAAACGACCGCTGTCTTGAGCTTTATGTAGTGGATTATTTGTTACTATTAATGCTAAATTCTAGAATATAGTATTTTTTTTCTTTTTCTTTTAGTTTAAGAGTTATAAAAATAATAGTCCTTAGCTGTTACTTTATTATTTTTTTCTATATGAAACAAACTGATGGATAGTCAACCATAAAAAAAAAGAAAAGAAAAGTCAATTGCTTCTTTGGTTTAGCATTTTCTGCCAAAATAGTTTTTTTCAATTAGCATGTTGAAACGTGAGCTTATTAATTAATTTTATTGAGTAAACACACTTGGTGTACAACATAACATAAATTTTACAAATTTACAAACATAAAATAAAATAATTGTATTTAGGAAAAGGAAAGGTACCATCGCGGTAAATAAAATAAAATAATAAAATAAATAATAAATAATTATAATAATAAATTATAATAATAATAAAATAAATAATAAATAATAAAATAAAATAATACATATTATGAAATTAATTTATCATTAGTAATTTATAAATAAAATATACATAGGAATCGTATAGATAGGTTTGAAAATATTGGAAAGAGAGCTTAGCTTTAGCTGACGGGGACCCTTAAAATTAAAATTCCATGCCTAAGGATAAATGCTAGGCAACAGTAACAAAAAAAACTTGTTATCATGATCTGTCACGGCAATTATTAAGTATTCATCTGCAACTTCTGAAGTATAAATTAGAAGGATTATACCCTAAAGTAATAATAAACTTATGCCAATACTCTGTCCATGTGATAACAGGTTTGTTTTATTTATGTTGCCTTAGTATATTATGCACCATCTGTGATGTCTACATTATATGAAAGCAGACAACAAAAGGTGCTTAATTATCAGCTTCAGATATTTCTATGCTTTGAATGGTAGTTTAACATTCACTCTTGTACCATTTAAAGCTTTGTGTGTGTATGTGTTTATTATTAATAAAAATACCACATGGGTATTTTTGATAATTAAAAGTGTTCTAACACAATAAAATTCATACATACATACATACATACATATCATGACGCTATAAATCCCTTTCGGGGTAAGCCAACAACACAGATGTTTTATCCTGACCCAGTGATAGACCTCCACAACTTCCTATCCTGACATACTTCACTTGCTTCCGCCAGTCTCATACCTTGTTTCATACATTTCCTTTTGCATTTCATACTGCGTACATTCTTATTTTTCAAACATCTTCCAACCACCTCAGACCATGATGTTTTAGGCCTGCCTCTATCTCTCCTTCCACCCACTCTACTATGAAATACCTGCTTTGCTATTCTTTCATCACCCATTCTCTCAACATGACCAAACCACCGTAATACACTGTTCTCATACTTCTCAGTCACAGTTTCTTTTACTCCACATTTCTCCAACACCCAAGTATTCCTTACCCTATCTAATCTTGTTTTACCACACATACTTCTAAGAAAACTCATACCAACAGCATTCACCCTACTCATATGCCTACTCTGACATACCCATGATTCAGAACCATATAAGATAGTTGGGAGTAAGACAGAATTGTACACTGTAAGTTTTGCTTTGTTTGATAAAGCATCACTCTTGGCCAATCCTGCCATGCTGCCAACTACTTTCCTACCTGCCGCCACTCTCCTCTCAATCTCCCCATCTATACTTCCATTCTCTTGATATAATCTTCCCAAATATACAAACTCTTTCACTCTTTCCAGCTTTTCTCCATTCAGTGTGAATTCATTTCCATCATCATTTTCTCCACCAAATACCATTACTTTAGTTTTCCCAACATTTATTCTCAGATCCATTTGTTCTGTGCTTTCTTCCAACCTATCAATCATCTCTTGCAATTCTTCCTCACTCTCAGCCACCATCAACGCATCATCAGCGTACAACAACATCCACACCATTAACAAACCTACGTTTACTCCACTTCCATACTTTTCAGCCAACTTTATACATTTATCCATGAAAATATTGAATAACCACGGCGACATCACACATCCTTGCCTAACGCCTCTACCCACTTTAAACCACTCACTCAACTTTCCGTTTACTCTCACACATGCCTTACTACCTGCATACATGGCTTTCACACCCTCAAGTAACTTCCCTCTCACCCCATATTCATCTAATACACTCCACATCATACTTCTGTTCACTCGATCATATGCTTTCTCTAGATCTACAAACACAGCAAATACTTTCTTTCTTGCGTCCATACATTTCTCAATCAACTGCTGCACAGTGAAAATCTGATCAGTGCAGCCCCTGCCGGGCATAAAACCACATTGCACTTCTGAGATATGACCCTGTGTAACCTTTTGCACCTTA
The DNA here is from genome assembly GCA_949318235.1 of Ecdyonurus torrentis. Classification (NCBI taxonomy): domain Eukaryota; kingdom Metazoa; phylum Arthropoda; class Insecta; order Ephemeroptera; family Heptageniidae; genus Ecdyonurus; species Ecdyonurus torrentis. The sequence goes on from OX439127.1 coordinate 48,273,294, forward strand.
TCAATCACCATCCCTCCGTACATTTTACCAGGTATACTTAACAAACTAATTCCACGATGATTTTTACAGTCATACTTATCCCCTTTCCCCTTATATAACGGAACAATCAATAAAATTCAATTTGGGGTAAACTAGAGGGTTGTAATTAGAAGGCCCAATCCATGTCACTGAAATTCTAAATGTAACCTGCTTTTCAATATTATTTGAAATTCCACTGTAAAATCTATGGTAAAAATAAATAAAAAAATAATAAAAAATAATAATAATAAAAAAAAAAAAAAAAATGAACTGTCACCATTAGACAGACCACTGCAGTTTTAGATATTGTCAGGTAGCTGAAACGCATTTTGTGCTTTTGCAAATTGTAATTCTTCAGTTCCACTGTTTCTAACAGTTTGATGACATTTTTTTCCCCCTCCAAATGTTAAACTTTTACCAATCAGGCAATTAGCAAATTTACAACAACTGCACGGAATGCATTTTTGCTTCTTAAAGGGATTCTGGCCTTGGAACATTAAAGGGTAGTCAACGATGGCTTTTTTAATAGTGACCATCGTGCTATTAAACCTCCCAAAAACGCGATCTCAAAATTTTAATATTTAACCCACTGAGAGCAAAAGCGGTTACAGCAACCCTGAACCTAAATTACAGCTAAACTTGCTCTCACGCTGGTTTGGAGCGAGTGTAAGTTACTCTTACCTTCACATAAATTATTTCACTACATACATATCTGTAGCCGTAAAAACATTTTATATTTGTACAATATTATGTCAATTGGCAAGCGCAAAAATAAAAGTATTTCACACTTGCGCCAAACTAGTGTGAGAGCAAGTTTAGCTTTGAGTAAGTTTAGTTTAGTTTTGATGTAGGTTCAAGGTCGCTGGCTCTCAGCCCATTAATAATTAAAATTTTAAGATCACGCTTTCAACAGGTTTAATAACACGATGATCACTGTTAAAAAAGCCATCATTGACTACCCTTTTAAATAATAATAATAATACAATCATGAGATGGGACCATCATACATATACATGTTATGTCCCTCAACCCTCTCTGCCCTTACAAAGGGGTGAAAATACTGTAAATTAGGCAAATTTTGAAATTCATTACATCATGACATCTGGATCTAAGTACAAACAATTGTGATAATAATTTTTACCATTCAAAAACTCACAGTAAATTATCAATGCTATTCTTGTGAGAAAAACTCTCACTTGCTTTGAGGGACATTGCACAAGTATGTATAATAGTTCCATCTCAACATTTTTTATTGAGGAGATTTTTTTATTCCCTCTCTTTCTCTCTCTCTCTCTTGAGGCTAGGATGTCTTTAACATTATCTAAAGCTTCATTGCATCAGACAAGAGAGAAAATAGTTATTGGAAATAACAGGAAGTTTTGTAAGTGAAATTTCAAAATTAATTTCTTAACTAGTAATTTTGCTTTGTGACCTCCCATTTTTTTCTACATATCTGCAATTTTATCATCCTTTGACCTTTGGTATCACTGTGGGGGGGGAAAAAAAAAAGCCTTTACAACTGAACAACTTTTAGTCAAATCACTGCAATCCTCAATTTTAGCCTGAAAAGCATGCCAGTGTTCTGTTGTCTAAAAATATGGTTTATTAGGGGTTGGGGGGGGGGGGGGGGGCTCACTAGCACCTGTGACGTCACGCGTTTCGGTAACAGCAATGTTATGGTATATGGCAAAACTATTCACAAAACAAAACGTCACAACAGCCTTGTGCCCCCCCCCCCCCCCCCCCGCCCCCCTCTTGGTGTAGTAGTATCTCTGTTTTTATTGATTTATTTTTAATGAAAAAAAAAAAAAAAAAAGCAGAAAGAGCAATAACAGTAGTGCTTAAGTTAAAACTCTTATTCTTAAATATAATTTATACTAATCCAGTTAAAAAAAATAGTGGCAATAATTTTGATGTTTCTCCTTCTTATATATTTATAATATGTGAAAAAGCCATTGTGGCTAATATAGTATATTATTATTAATTCCTTAGCCTATATATTTAAGGAAAAAAAACATCACAGTTAAGGATACTAATAAAATAAGTTACAGGAACACATGAATAGAAAAAATATGGTTGAGAAGGGACATCTTGTAGCTGTCACATTTTAACCCAAGTAACAGAAAATATTCAAAACCCAGGCCAAAATAAATGTAATCGCAAAACGTGAATATGTGAGGGTAATGGACTTAGCTGCTCAAAAATTAGTTTTTTTGTTTTTCTTATATAATTTGACTTGACAGTAACAACCATCTCTTAAATAAATATTGGCATACCAATCTAGCAATAGATAGCTGTTTTGGTCTACTGGGCTTCATCAGCCTGGCGAGGAGAGAGAAGACAAGACCCAGCTAGAGAGCTCTCAAGTGAGTTGCAGTAGTGAGTCAAGTCAGAAAGAGCAAGGAAGCTGTGAGGCTTTTATACCCTGCAGGCCAAGTGGACTTTGACTGACTACTGCCACACATTGCTCATTGGCTGTTATTTCATAGTCTTGAAAAACGTTTATTGCTTTGCACAAACTTTTATTTCAACATGGGGTTTGAATATTTTCTCTGTTGCTTGGGTTGAAATGTGACAGCTACAAAGCTTATCTTACTCCCTCCTGGACCTCCTTTTTCTATATGTTCCTATAACTTTCATTATTATTATTATTTTACTATTCATATTTCTCCTGCTTTACCAGTAAAACTGGGTTTGCATGCCCCATGTCAATATTGATGAGAAATGTCTGAAGCAAATTGCTTTTGTAGGCTCAGCAGCATGACATTCCTTAGTGAGGAGGTGTGGCTTAATTTATCGTGTTCTTAAATTATATGGACTTGATTTTTGTAATTGTTCAGTAAGACGAGTTTCAAAGATTATGTTTGAATAATTAGTTTTTGTATTTCATTTCTTTTATTGAATAATTTTGAAGCAGTGCCAGTAGATGTGATGACATTACCCTTAACCATGGTTGAATGCAGTCACACTTTTAGTATTAAAATGTTTTGTCTGTTGCAAAAACGATTCATTGCATTGATTGAACTGTTCAATTTTGTAAAATATTGTCAGACAATGTTGTCATCCTACAAAATATATATTGAGAGTGCTATAATGTCCCAAGCCTACTCGACCCCAAATTTTGGATTTTTCCATTTCAGGTTATTTGTAGCAAAACAAAATATTTATCAAGGTCAAATAGACTTTGGACATTATAGCAGAGCTCCCTCGACATTATATATAGGCCTCTATATATATATATATATATATATATATATATATATATATATATATATATATATATATATATATATATATAGGATATATATAGGCCTATATAAAGGCAATTCTAGACAAGTGAATAAGTTTAAAGATTAAAGGAATATAAATATATTTCTAGGTAGTTATTGTTATAAATTAAGTGAAGTATAAACTTTTAAGCTTTGGATTGAGTGTCATTGTATTTTAGTATCGAGTCTAAATGTAAATGTTTCTCAAGTCGCAACAAACTTCTGTTTACTATTATTTCTTTATTGGGGTATGTATAAGGAAAAAAACATCGCAGTATGTATTAATAGGTTTAAAAATATATTTTTAAAATAGGTGGTAGAGATTAGAGCATGTTGAAAAAAAAAAACATTATTGGGGTATACTCAATAACATATAAGTGATAACCAAATGATGACTAAATTTGCCACAGGTATTGAGTATGGGCAATTGTTATTATAATTTTGTCCATTTAAAGGTTTGTGATTTTTTTTTTTGAACTTTGCAAAAAAGTGCATTCTGAATTTAAAATTATGTTTGGGGAAAAAAAAACTGTTTAACATGATTGTCATGTTTTTTTTTTTTTTTTTTTTTTTTTTTTTTTTTTTTTTTTTTTTAGTTTTTTAGTTTTTAGAGTAAAAAAAAAAAAAGTTAACGAACATTATTCATTCAATTTCTATATTAAATCAGGGAATTAATTGTTCTGTTTTTGAAACAGCACAACATTTTGGTTGTTACTGGAATAGAAATAAGAAATAATATATTTTATTGACTCGAGCAGTTCATTAGAATAACATAAGCAGTGACCTGTTGGTAGGATAGATTGGGCTCAGTCCACAGGCATTGACATGGAAAGCTGTTTGTTATTAGGTGCAGCTTGGCCAGATGCAGCCCAACGATGATGACTCCACAGCTCCTTCAGAACTTGTGAGAAAAGACGCAGATGAAAAAATTTCCTTACAGTTAAACCTGCAACCTCTCAAGTCTGCACCTGTCCTGCTTAAACCTGAGGAGGGAGTATTTCAGAAGCCAATGCCACCCAAGAGTTTAAGTCTCAAGAGGAAGCTGCCTGATGGTGACCCCAAGCTAATTGAACAGCTTGAATCCACAGCGAAGACAAAACAGAAGTGTTGGCTGGCTAAGGTACAAACCTCAACTAGATAAATAAATACATAATTGCATTTTTTTTTTATCGTAAGGAAACCTACAATAATTATAGAAGTATTGTATTATTGTTATTGTTTAGTGATTACCTGTGTCTTTCCTATTTTGTCTCCTATTAAAAAAAAATATATATATCCCAACAATCCCAAGCATCTAAAGAGCACGTGACTCCTGACCTAAGATGCAGTTTAAATTATTGAATAAAGAAAAAATCCTAGTGGACTTACTTACCCCTACTTGATCTATTTCTAGAATATTTACTATGTTATGTGATGTTGTACACTTTCCTTGCCTTGCAAGTGCAAAGAAAATCTTGCAGGTAAGTTACAACAAGAGAAAAGCCATCATTATATTTCTTCTTGATATTTTGACAGTTCAGTAAGATGAGTATATCTTTCTAACGGATAGCTGTTAATTTTTAAATCCTTAATAACAATTTGCTATATGATGTAAAACTATCTGATCACTAAAACCTGTTAATGAAAATTGAGGCAAAAAAGATAATTAGTGCCTCGTTTTAGTATTGTGGTTTTTGAAAGAGTATTCAAGTGACACCTGCTAGCAGACAAGGTCTATTTATAAAGTGGGAATTTTTTTGAACAAGATTGCGCAGCTAAAAGTTCTATATTCAATTGGGCGAGATATTTCATTTTGCATTTCAATGTTTAATTGTCTTTGGTTTTTGAGAAATTCACTAGTAAGGACATATAGTCGCATCATCAATCCATGACAAAATTCAAGTCACTTGACTAAACAGTGAAGTCACTGCATGGTTCACTGGTGCATTTTTTTTCTTCTTACAGTCTGAGCAAGACACTAAACAAAAACAAGCAAAAAATCTATCCTATATATATATATATATATATATATATATATATATATATATATATATATATATAGGATATGGTGTACTTTTTTACAGCTCAAAGTGCTCTTTTAGAGTATAATATTTCTTTTAAGTTTGTGTTTGATTTCACCAAGTTGTATTTGGTTTTGACTAACTTTGGTTAGTGACATAACTGGTGAAGTTGTGGTTATTGGCTTATCAGCAAATTACAATCCATTGCAAAAGAAAACAAAATGCGCAAGTTTAGTGCTGCATGAAACCTATTTTATATATGGACCTTGGGTAGCAGAGAATAATGTATAGGAATTTTATTTTCATTTTAATATTAACTAGCAGAACAGTTTTTTTTTTGAAGGGGGGGGGGGGGGGATAAAGTAAAATAATAAAATAAAGAATGGGGGATGTGAGCATTAACAGGGACCTTGTGAGAGAGTTTATAATTTTAAACCGAGGTCCAAATTTATCATCGTAATATGAAGCAAATTTAAGATGGAATGTTAACTTTTAGAGCAAAACTCTCTTGCATATATACGTAGTTGCATTAGATATCTATGTTGTTGAAGGAGTTAAGAGTTTATACATAATTGATAATGCTTACTTGTACATAAGCAAATATGCAATGTTGATTACAGAGTTCAAATTTTCTTTCTTAAGACAGTAGGTATGATAAATTTATATGCACCAAACTTAAGCCCCAACAAGCAAGATGAACTTGAGGCAAAATGATAAACTAAGTAGCTTTAGACTACAGAAGTGTGATTGAGTGAATAGGATTTTGTTTTAGAGTGTTTTGTTGAATACATGGTGAAAAGGATTTTGTTTCAGAGTGTTTTGTTGAATACATGGTGAAAGCTATGTATGAAGGTAGCAAGGCATGTGGCATGAATGGACACTTGTGAGTGGTTTGAATTAAGTAAGCAGAGGTGGATGGCAAAGTTGTGTAATATCACCATGGTTGTTCCTGGGCAAATGCATTAAGTTGATGGAAAGAATGGAAGTGGAGTCAATGTAGGATAATTAATGGTGTGGCTGTTACTGTATGCAAATGAAGGTTTTACTTGTGGCTGGAAGTAAAAATATATTGCATGAAATATTATGCTAGATAGCACGAAGAAAATGGATCAGAGAGTTAATAGTACTAAAACTAAAATAATGACATTTGGTGGAGAAAATGTTGATGCAAATGGAGTCATTTTGAAAGGAAAGAATTTGTATACCTGGGAACAGTGTTTCATGAAAATGGAAGTGAAGATTGCAAGATTGAAAGAAGAGTGTTTGCTGGTAGGAAAGTGGTTGGCAGCATGACAGTGTTATCAAACAAGGTAAACTAGCAGTGTGCAATTCTATCGTGCTCCTATCTTACATGGGACCAAATCGTGGGTGCTACAGAGTTGACATTGCAGTAAGGTAAATGCTGTGGGTTTTCTTTTCTTATAAGTTATGCGTGGTAAAACAAGATTAGGTAGGGTGAAGAATGTGTGGGTGTTGAATGAACAAAGAACAGTGTGTGAGTGAGAAGTATGAAAGTAGCATACAATAGTTTTGTCATGTGGAATGTATGAATGCTAAGAAGATTGCAAGCAATGTTTTTTATAGCAGTGGTTGGTAGGATAAGAAGAAGCAGGCATAAAACATTGTGGTTTGAAGTGATTGAAACATGCTTGAAATAGAAGGTTGTATGTATACTCAATTTCATCAGCTTTTAATTCTGTCACTCAAACTCCTCCCAATTTTTCTTGTTTTCACTCACCTCGTGTAAGTAAGTGATTTCTGCCGAGGGTAGAAAATGACATTATCATGTGCCTATATTGCAAAGGATGCTCTAATGACCCAAGTAAATGTTTTTGGTGGAGCCTGTGTGACAGGACAGTAGCTGATTAACTAGAGTATAGTACTAGGTGTAAAGCAAATTATGAATCAAGGTGAAGCAAGACACCAGAATAGATGGTTATGGAGATTAATCTGTAGGTTGAAGGGAAGTGCTATTATAGCTTACCCTGAACGAGATGTATGACATTATGATATGTGTGTATGTGTATACGTGCAGAAACCACTAATCTAAAATATCAATAATAATAATTACCATAAAAATACAATATACCAACAATAATGTTAAAAAAATATACATAGTTGGTCAGTTGGCATTAGAACATGCATCATAAAATAATAACAGCAATAGTTAAAAAAAAAAAAGAGAGGAAAGGAAAGTCAGAAATTTAAAATTACTTATGAAGAGCAGCGATTGAGGAAGTTGCCAAAATGGGTTAAAAATGGTGGTAACTTGATTTTCACAAAATATTATATATTTAGGTTATATGGTTAGCAAACCAAAGAATTTAATGTTATACAATAATAATATTTTATTCAACCATATTCCAACTGTTAGGTATTCATTGTGTAGCTGTAAAAGCAAGGGCTATAATGTAACAGTGAGTAAGGTGCCAACAAGATGGCTCTGTTAGTAAGTAAAAATATGCATTTAAAAAGTTAAAAAAATATAGGTAATATATAGCCTATATTATAGGTCTATATATCGATCATTACGGATAGTAAACGGTCACTAGGATTTTTGTATTTTTCAACTTTACATCGTAATATAACCACAGTACAAAAAACCACAGTAAAAAGGGTTAGAATAACCAAGTGGCCATATAAGTAAAATATATTCATTTTATTTATTTGTCAATATTATCAGAAATATATATCAGAAATTGATTGTTTTTTCCTTAAATTTATTTGTGTGTGTATATATATATATATATATAATATATATATATATTTATAACTTTTTTTTTTTAGATATTTGTATAGGCCCTACATATATGAACTATTTCATATATTTGATAAGATTTACCTTGATTTGGTATTTGACTTTTTGTACCTTTTTTTTATATTAGGTTAAATTGGTACATGTTAGAAAGCATGCAAGGTTAGGATTTAATTAAATAGTTGAATTATTTAACCAACGCGGACTGTTGTGGACTGTCGAGGACTGTGGTGGTGGGTTAGTGTTAATTAAAAATAAAAGTTTTGTAATATTTTGTAGTTCCTATAATGTATTGATAAAGATGAGGTGTTTAAATACCAATTTGCTTATCTTGGATTGCAGGGCATTGTGGTGAAGATAGTGACCTCAGAACTTGGACCCAAATTCTACAAACAGAAAAGTATCGTAGAAACTATTGAGGACGACTATCGAGCTGTTGTGAGAACTATAGATACAAACCACAGGATCAAGTTAGACCAGAATGACTTGAAAACTGTTGTACCCAAGCCAGGTAAGTGTTCTAGCAGCCTCGATGTAGGAGCTAATGATATTTGAAGCCAAGGTAGCAAATCATTGAATGAGAGAAATTCATAAAGATAGGGATACTTCTTATTTCTTAATGAGCACATTCATTTATTATTATACTATAATACTATTACTTAGCTGCATGAACCAATAATGTTGAATAAAATACAATAAAAACTACATAGCTATTGCAAATAGTACTAGTACTTTATTTAAAACTGACAAAATTAAGGTACTCAAGCACAAACATTGCCTTTATGCTGTTAATTTTGGTCTTTTAAATCAATATTAAAACAATAGGATAGAAATAGAACGAGAAAAATTGGAGCACTGTGCATTGAAAATTAATGCAAAGCAACGAATCAAAATTAATTAATTATTTATCTATATTTTCAATTTATTCATTGATACATTTATTTTAATTCACATTGATTGGCTATAATATTATCATGTGTTTTGATACCAGTATTGTTTGGTTAGTGTTAAGAGTGGGCCAGGCATGTAATGAGGTTAGACCTAAACCTCACCTTTTAAAATATATGTATTCTTGTTTATGTGTATGCTTGTTTTGTAGAAAAGTCAATTAGTTAATTAATGACACAAAGTTTTTTCACAAAATGGTATTAATTAAAGGCGTAGAACACCTTGAACTAAAAAGTTGCGTAATATCCTAACAAACCTGAAAATCAACGTTGATATGGCCGGAATCATTTATTTCTAATTTATTTTCCATCCACAAAATGACACTGGCGGTCACTAACGTCACAGTTCGCCCGGTTTACGCGTGCGTAAAACAAGTTAATGTAAAATAAATTAGAAATAAATGACTCCGGCCAAACCAACGTTGATTTTCAGGTTTGTTAGGATATTACGCAAGTTTTTTGTTCAAGGTGTTCTACGCCTTCAAGATATTGATAAGAAATAAAACTTCAATAAGTTACGATAAATTTGAAAGAACAGAATAGGAGAAAACTAACAAGGGCCTTAGCATAGTGGATATATTAGATAGCATATTGGATAGCTTTCAGCACTAAACTCTGAGAGAAAACAGAGTGTATTATGCCTTTGTCAGTCCTTACAGACTCGGAGATTTTTTTTTTTTTTTTTTTTTTTAATCTCTTGCTAGCAAGATGTACACTTAACTATGGAACTCCCTTCACTATGATAAGGCCCTTTCAAATTTATCACATCTGACCGCAATGGTTTATTTTCCTTAATGAATCTCTTGATTAAGTTAAGAAAAAATTGACTGCGTTATGATTGTAAAATAAAGATAAGAGACACGTGTCCATTGTCTAATCTTTTTATTCATAAACATCCTGGTTAGGGGTTATATTAAAGAAAGGATAGAAATACCAGCAAGGGCATTATCACAGTAGAAGTTCTATTGAAAGGTCGAGGTCTCACATGTCACAGAGTTATATGTTATAATGTTTATATATTATAACTGAGAGCTTTCGTCAGAGACCATGACCTCTCCATTCTACAGCAATAATGTAATAAAAAAAAAAAAAAAAATACTAATACATAATATATAGGTATATAAATTATATTTATGTATAATAATAATAAATAAATGCAGCTTTCTAGCAACTGATCCAAGTCTTCTATACAATGCAGTATTTAATGCCCTGTTTACCTCTTTGATTTCAGGACACTTGGTGCTCATTGTACAGGGAGAACATCGTTTAAAAACAGCAGTCCTCAGGAGAGTTTTTTGGGATGCCTTTGAAGCTGAAGTGGAAGTAAAGCCTCCTGTAAGTACTATCCTCAATAGGACTTTTTACTAGCAGTTAAAATATGATATTAGTCAAGTTTATATTTTAAATATGCACAAAAGCAAATTGTACTAGCATACCTCAGCATCAGAATATTGTTTCTTGTCTTTGGTTTCCTTTTCCTTTTTTTTTTTTTTTTTATTAAATATATTAATAAAAAAAAATACTAAGGTTTAAGGGAGTAGGGGACCGACGCCGGCCATTAGACTCAAACTTTTCTTGTCAAAAAAATCTGAAATTTTGCACAATGATACTTCAGCTTGAGACAATTTCAAATATATAAAAAATTTAGGGGTTCACTGTACAAATTACTTTTATATGATTTTTTTTGAAAATTTAAGCCCATAAGGCCCAATGTTAATTTCAATAAAAAAAAATTCTCGGGACAGTCAAACATCATGAAATTTTTATCACGGCTAGGTGTGACCCTTAGCTACACAATGACACCAAATTTAGACCCAAAACACTTCTGGTTTTTGAGATATAAGGTCGGTACCCTACTCCCTTAATGTAATAAAAAGATTTTATAGAAAAACACATTGATATATTAGGAAAAATTGGGGAATAGGAGATAGTAATGAGCTTACATTGACAGGGACGCCATGGGAGAGAAGATAATTTCAAACCAAGACCAAAAAAGCATAAATGCATAGAGCTTTAATTAAGTATAATATGTACTAGCCGCTCATATTGCTCTGTAGAAAGCAAGCATAATAAAATAGGGAATCTTGGCTTTCATTTGGTTTAGACAGTGTGAGCATTGCGCACAGTACACTGACATTTTTAGCACCTCTCCTCACTAGTGGCTTTAGTGCGGTTATAATTATCCGTGGCTTGGCTGACCAGAGTACCAGTTCTCCTCCAGCCTTCTTCTAAGCTGGAGGTAGGGCAAGGGTAAAGGTAAGGACAAAGAGGTGAGATGTTGAAAATGTCAGTGTGCTATGCGCAATGCACACTCTATCTAAACCTAATGCAAGCCAAAATTCCCCTTTTTAATTAGCTTGCTTTCTACAGAGCAACTTGAGCATCTAGAATATAAGCTTAATTAATGCTCTATGCATTAATATTTTTTTGGCCTGGGTCAGAAATTATTTTCTTTACCACGGCTCTTTTGTGCTCTCTCATCTACAGCATTTGCTCGTATGTTTCACACTAAATTTAAGTTTTGTTTTTTAAAAGCCTTGTTTTGTTTTGTTTCAGCATTCTAAAGGTGAAGGCTTCAAAATAAATCTACATTATGACAATTTCAGCAAACTCTGGGTGAAATCTTAAGTGTTCTGTCTTGGTCCACCATCTCACACTCAACAATGTGGAACATTTTTCTTGGGGGGGGGGGGGGGGGGGGATTTGTGTGCCTATTCCAGGGGGAAGTACTGGTTCTTGCCGCTTGAAGAAATTTTAGTCAGCAATCGCAGGCGGCAAATTGCAATGTTGCCCTATGCTTAACAAAATTATGGCTGTCGGTATCGTCAATGTGACAGCGTTTTACCTCCCCTCGGCCACCCTGAGCTACCCCTTAAGCCAATCACCACTGATATGCCGCCTGCTCTCCACCAATTCGGCTGTCAGGGTGAATTTTGATTTTGATTTTGATTTTTTTTTTTTTTTTTTTTTTTTTTTTTTTTTTTTTACTACCCTTACAGTTCCTGCAATTCTGCCGCCTGCAATAAAAATTTAAAAACATGCTGCTACCAACTTTCTCTTCACTGCTGCCTATCGGGGGAGCATAGTGATGCTCTATCCTTATTATATATATCAGTGGCCTATTCTGTTAAGTTAAAAAATTTGGTTGAAGGGGCTTAATTTTCAGATAAAGTTGTATAGGGTCACTAATCCACCAACCGTACTTGTCCATGAACCATGACTTTTTGCTAGACTTGCTAGAGTTATGATTTTTTCAGAATTAAGTCACCTTAGCATAGGTACTTCAAAGCGCGTGTTGAAAAAAATCGGAAAAAATTTTCGCGGGAAATACGGCGCCTTCTAATTTTCCAACTTAGCCAAAGGTAGGGTTGCTTTTTGTCACATATCTTTTTTTCCAATACAGATATATAAAAAATGAAAAATGGGGTTGATTAAGAATTAAAAATCGTATAAATGACCTGTGTAACGCAATGACCTTGACCTTTATTTTAGGTGATTTTTTTCAAAAAGTAATACAAAAAAAAATATACGCTCGGTCCTTCTTATGACAAATTAATATAGCAGTAATATGCGCACACATTTCACCTACAAAATGGTGTAAAACAAGTTCTGGAGTTATGGATACAATTAAAGTTCCAACTAAAAATGTAGAGTAACCTCAGCGCGCAGCCATACTTAACACTGTTATAAAGCGCTCTCACTTGACACAAAGTGCGTAAGTTTACGCTAGGTTACGAAATATAAAATTTAAATATATTTAAAACAAGTAAAGATACTAAATTATAGCAAATATTTAATGAGAAATTATATTTCATAACAAAAAACAAATTTAATTATAAGGGATCAGACTTTCTTAATTTCAGATCATCGATTTTTTTTTCCTAAAAAGAAAAATATAAATAATCAGTGATTACTTAGTGATCAATTTAGTGATCACTAAAAAGTAATAAATAGAAAGTTTCAGTTTTTTTTATGAAAACCTGAAATTTGAATGCAGGACATTCAAAAATAATTTTTTTGCGAGTTGTATATTTTGTTTTTTAATTCGTAAAATATTAACGAAAAAGTCAATTAAAATTGTTGTGGGCAATTTTATTTCATATTTTTAAGAGAATATTGTCTTCATTCGACTGATAGACGAATTTATAATTTTTTAATTGATCAAAAGTTTTTGTATATAAAATTTTTAACAATTGAAAAATGATGTCATGGGTGACAACTTATGTTTGTGTGCATCAGAAAAAGTTACCAACCTTAACTTTGTTAGAAAATTAGAAATTCGAATATCTGTCGATTCGGGATAGTAATGCAATAAAATTACCCCCAAAACTTTTCAGTCTTTCTCATCAATATAATTAATAGTAATTGATTAAAGTAATGATTATTTAGCACAAATATCCTTATTGACTAATAAAGGAACAACTGTTTTAAGGCCGACTTTAAGCGATTTCATTCACATCCGCTTCCGTTTCTGCTTACTACGCATGAGCAGTACTTCGAAACGGAAGCGGATGTGAGTGTAATCGCTTAAAGACAGCCTTAAAACAGTTGTTCCTTTATTAGTCATTATCTCAAAGGAAAATTACATTTTTAAAATTTTATTAGTTTCACTTCAGCTAATCGCGACGTAATACGTAACATCAGCTTTCTAGGCCGATTGTTTATGATTTTTCTTTAAAAAAGAATATATTATTAATAAATAAAAAATACGACAAATAGATTTTATTGTTTAGGGACAAAGTAACTATAATATCAAAGTATGAAACAAAAATATAAAACGTCAGAAATTTGACTTGCTGTAATAAAAGAAAAACACTCGAAATATTTATATCTCGCGAAAAATAATAATTGAATTTTCTTATTAAAATTTCAGTTTTTCATCAAAAAAGGCTGGAAGTTCATATTTATCCAATTTTTAGTAATCCTCTTTTTTCATTTATATATTTTTTTTTTATATAGGAAAAAAATCGATGATCTGAAATTAAAAAAATCTGATCCCTTATAATTAAATTTGTTTTTTGTTATGAAATATAATTTCTCATTAAATATTTGCTATAATTTAGTATCTTTACTTGTTTTAAATATATTTAAATTTTATATTTCGTAACCTAGCGTAAACTTACGCACTTTGTGTCAAGTGAGAGCGCTTTATAACAGTGTTAATAAGTATGGCTGCGCGCTGAGGTTACTCTACATTTTTAGTTGGAACTTTAATTGTATCCATAACTCCAGAACTTGTTTTACACCATTTTGTAGGTGAAATGTGTGCGCATATTACTGCTATATTAATTTGTCATAAGAAGGACCGAGCGTATATTTTTTTTGTATTTTTGTATTATTTTTTGAAAAAAATCACCTAAAATAAAGGTCAAGGTCATTGCGTTACACAGGTCATTTATACGATTTTTAATTCTTAATCAACCCCATTTTTCATTTTTTATATATCTGTATTGGAAAAAAAGATATGTGACAAAAAGCAACCCTACCTTTGGCTAAGTTGGAAAATTAGAAGGCGCCGTATTTCCCGCGAAAATTTTTTCCGATTTTTTTCAACACGCGCTTTGAAGTACCTATGCTAAGGTGACTTAATTCTGAAAAAATCATAACTCTAGCATAAAGTCATGGTTCATGGACAAGTACGGTTGGTGGATTAGTGACCATAGGGAAAAAAAAAAAAAAAAAAAAAAAAAAAAAAAAAAAAAAAAGGGAGGAAGAAGATGAAGAAGATAATAATAAAGAAGAAGTATTTTTTATCCATACCAAAACGGCAAATAATAATTGGGCAGATATGGTGAATAATAAGATTGATAAAAAAATTTGATAGAAAAAGTTAGATTTGAAAATTGGGGTATAGGAGATTGACAGTTGTGAGAGAAAGTACATTGATATTGATATTTTAGTCGCTGTGCTTATAATTTCCTGACAGTAAAAGAGCCATTTAAATTACTTTGACATTAACATGATGGGTAAAATGATTCAAGTTTTGACATTCAGAGGTGTTTATTGTTCTACAGAGTGTATCATAAAGATTAGTTCCAAATGAACAAATTTCATGTAATAAATATGTATATAGGATAAGGATATACTACATTAAAATATTCGAATGAAATATAATCATATGTAATTATCTTTAGTGTGTATTTATTCAATGAACATCTGTCCACTACAAGTCGTACCTGAAGTAAATTTTATTTAAGTTCATACATTGGTCAAAACAAGAGTGGAGATATTTACAACCGGATGCACCCCTTTTTCTCAAATAATTTTTCCCAGATAAACTCTAAAATTTTACACGTGATCAATGTAATATTGAAGTTAATAGGCGTTTAATTTTATTCATGTAACGCAATTAAAATCTGAGAAAAGGGGGTGCTTCCGGTTGAAATAACCTCTGTTCTTGTTTTGGCAATTGATTAGTCTGCAGTTGTAAGTTTTCCTCAAGTTTTAGTTTTGCTCAATATCATGAGTATATTAATTCATAGTTGTATTAATGTTTTAGATGTTTATTTTATAAAGAGAAGAGAGACAAATAAATTCATCAGAGAAAATATTGCATACTTTCTTGTACATGTAGCTGAACCCCAAAGATATTATTTTTTCTTTGGAGGAGAAACTGTAATTAATGAAATCCAGGCCTCATAAAAATATTTCCCCTAAATAATAAATCACGAGATGTGGCTATTATACATACACATATTAAGTCCCTTAACCCTTCTGTAAACTTAACAAACTGGGGAGACAACTTGTAAAGTAGGCAACCGGATTTACAATTTCTTTTATAGGCCTGGACTTCATGTCGTATATTCATTGCCCCATTAACAGTTTTTTTAATCCCAGTTTGTGCAGGTACACAAGAACTGAGGGACATAATATGTGTATGTATGATGGTTCCATCTCATGAATTTTAGGTTTTCGATATAATGTTTTGAGGCCTTCAAATAAATGTTCAAAAATAAAATTATCATAATAAATAATTTTGTTTCTGAAGACTTTCATTAAAAATTTTGTGTATTCATATTTATTTTAAATCTAGTTTCTTACATTGCGTGTGAAAAATTGTTATTTGGGTGTAAATATTGATGTTTTATTATTGCTTTAAGCTGTAAATTCAATCTCTACAAACATTGTAAATAGAACTAGTTACAAGTATAATCCTCTGTATTATTAAAATTATATTATCAGTACATAGCCCTCTGTATTTTAGATTAAATCCAATTGTCCTTTTTAATTTTATGAAGTTATGCATGTAATGAATGTTTAAATTATTTTGTAACTCGTATATGTATGAGAATAATATTTATTTTTATTTTTAATATTTTTAAACTTAACATTTGCTTAAAAAAATGTTTGTACTGTGTAAATTAAATAACCCCCACCCTATCCTCATGCAACCTACTTGCAGTTCATATAGTTATTCCACTTGAATGGTAAATGTTCAGCAGCAACTCGATTCTGAGTTAGTGGTATCTCCACTAATAAACACATTTTCTGTGTTTGAAATGTAAGAAAAAGTTGCTTAAAGGTAGTAATTGAGTCTACTAGTTCTAAAACCCGCTTCTTCCATTTGCAATAAAGGTGAGAGTTTCTTATCACTATCAGGTAAGATATCAATGTTGTTGCGAGCAATATGTGTAGCTCATTTTTTGTCAAGCTAAGCAAAACGTGTAAGCCATTTTGGAATGTTATGTAGATGGCGCTCGACTTACACATATTGCTTTGCGTGATAAAAAACAAGATACACATATTGCTACGCAACAACATCGATATCACCTTTGTTGAAAATGAAAGAAGCTGGTTTTGGAACTAGTAGACTCAATTACTCAAGTGACATTTTCTTAATTTGCATACTGTGAATCACTATAATTATTTCCTTGAAGTTTTGAACTGTGGGTCTTATTTGGTTACTTCAATTACTCAGATCATTATTCATTCCATTGCAGTTCTTCTTTGTGCATTACATGCATACTTGACTAAAATTTAGAACACTAAGTCATAAAACTGTGTTACCATTTAAAATTATTATTACAAGAATTTTTCATAAATATATTTTTTAATGTAAAAATTTTATATCGTGTCGCTACATATGTATGACCTTGTGTGAACTATACCTATTAGCAATATATCAATGCTTCCACGTCAAAAGAGAGCATCTACACTTTCCAGTTTTGCATCTACACTTTCTGCCGTGGAGCATCGCAATGTTAAGTGAATGGCCGCTAGTCCAGTTACAGTGCTGCGAGGAAAGTGTAGATGCTCTCTTTTGATGCAGAAGCATTGATATATGACGTTAAAAAAAAAAATACAATTAACATGTGTAATAGAAAATAGTAACGTTGAATTGAAAATTAATATTAACTTTTTATTAATTTTCAATTCAATGTGCTCTTATCACTCTCCTACTATTTTCTATCATAAAATTTATTTTTAATTCTTACACAAGTATCTTATACATGATGTAGCGAAAAATATTGTAATTCATTATTTATCACGGAAAGCAAAACGTGTTACTTATTTCTGAACATAATGTAGATGGCGCTCTGACTTACACATTTTGTTTGCTGTGACAAAAAAAAAGTACACATTTATTTGCTTCATATAGCTACTATTTTACATCTTGATAAAAAAAAAAAGACATATTTTCCTCTACAATATCGATTTCAACTGCAATGGTTTTTTCCTCATTTTTAGACCTAATAGCAAAATAATTAAAAATAAATGTATTATTGCCACTGTTTCAAAAATATTTGCTGTATGTGTTCAATAATATTTAATTCAATAAATATAACTGAAGGAAATTTTTTTTTTACCTCATTTGGGTTTATATTTGGCACGATTTGAGGAAATAAGATGGAGAAGTTTTAACTATTATATTGCATTTTAGCAGAGATATCTTACTGTACTAAAGAGCATTTGAAGTAGTTCAGGCTCTTTTTGTTGAAGTTGGCATGCAACTTCTCAATCAGTCATGTAACCAAGCTACATCAAGGTAAGTTTATTACTATTCTTATTTACTGTAGTTTACTGCCAATGTTCTAATACAATGTCATGCCAAGTTAATAGAAACTTCTATTGAATGTTATATTTTAAAATTGTGCAATTCTTTTAGTTAATAGTTTATTAATTATGTAAATATTAGTTTACACACCTTCCAACAAATTCCATCTTACTTCAGACAAAATCTCATGTATAACTTTAACAAATCATGATAAAATTATTTATGTGAGAAAAATACGGGGAAAAAATAACAAAAAAAAAAAAAAAAAAAAAACATGGCGGTTATGATTTATACATTGTGTATTTGAACACTGCTTGTATTATTATTGTCATATAATGATTTTATTTTTAATAGTTTTTGTATAGTATTTTACATTTTAGCTTAAAATAAGTTAATCCGAGGCCATGGCGCAGTGGTAGCGTGTCTGCTTCGTGTGCGAAGGGTCACTGGTTCGACTCCCAGGCTGTGCGGCTTTTACAAGACCGTGTATGCTGGCGGAGTGCACTTGTGATCTTTGCATATGAGGTTGATGCGTGTACTATTGTGTCATGAGTCATCGGTAGGAGAGGTGTGTATGCATGTCTCCGATCGTCCTGATGTAGGCAGTAGTGACCCTACATCACGCAATAGAGAGAATCTCGGGACGGTTCACCATTTCACTCATATTTCCTGCCTATCCATTCATCATCACCTATAACCAAACTTGCTGTAGACTAGGTAAATATAAGAGCCCTAGATAACACAAGAACAATTTGCAACCAAGGTTGACTGGACACAAAATGTGTATGGATTCTCAGAGTCTTTTCCAGTAACCTCATGGGGTATTAGCTTCTCTTCTGTATAGCCCATGAAAGATTGTATAATTACAATCACAATATTATTAATATTGAAATTGCTTTACTTTTAATTTAAGGATTTAATTTTAAATCTTCCAATTAATTAATAAAATTTTGTATTATGTTATAATTTCAATGCATGTTTTTACAGTTCTTACTGCTATTAAACTATATTTTAAGCATACGTAGAACACTAAAATGTGTACTTATTGACTCATCAAACCTTGTTGCAAAGTGTAATTAGGATTGTATTTTTGCAGGGTTGAGATAGATGTGCAATCGCTGTGTTCTCCTACTGTGTGCAGCATTTCTTCCATCTTGACCCTCGATTCAGCTCTACGCAGGTGACGTCTTGTGTTTTTGCACTCTATACATTAATGGCAAGTAGATTAAGTTGTCGTTTCGTTGTCTGACAGTTTAAATATTGTATTTAGAAAAAAAAAATAAAACCTTATTTCTTCATTATATAGAGCTGAGAATTGTATTTATATATACATTTAGCATTATACATTTATATAGGCCTATATATATGTATATATATATATATATATATATATATATATATATATATATATATATATATATATATATATATACATATATATACCTATATACAAGCCTATAGGCCTATAGATTTATTTTTGTGCTCATGAACGTAGAATTTTAGATTCTTATTCTTGATAAAAAAAAAAAAAATAATAAGTCACAATGAAAATCTTGGGGAAATGAGCATTAGCTGACAGAGATGTCCCGTCACAATGTGTCCCCATCAGCTAATGCTCGCCATATTTTTTACAAATTCTCCAATATCTGTGATTTTCTATCAAATCTTGTTTATTAGTCAATTCTTACATAGTCTATTTTTCATTAATCTATATTATTCTTGATCAAGCTTGGTTTTAAAATGAGGCTCTATTTAAATTTGATGGCATGATGACAAACTTTATATTTTGGTTGTTAATATTTCTGCTTTCAAGCTATGTAAACACATAATTATCAAAACACAATTATGAGATCAAAACTGAATGAAAAAAACAGTAAGAAAAGTGACATATAATGATAATAATAATAAAAGAAAAAAATATTCATTTAACAGTAGTTCTTGTTTTACTATCTTCTATTAAACAAACCATAAAGTTGTGGACATCACAAATCAACTACTATCAAAATTAAGTCATTATGAATATAATTATTGTCAGAGTAAAAGTTCGTCATTATTATAAATTCAAATCTTTGTTCTAAATCCTAAATATTGTTTGATTTTAAATGAGTGAGGAAGGCTATAAAATAATAATAAAACTCAATAGCTCCCAATTAAATATTGTGGAATGGAAGAGGGCTAGTTTTAAGCTGATGGGAGACACCTAAAGAAAAAAATTATTATTATTCATTATTATTATTATTTTAAATCTCAAAGTGTCCCTTTTAGCTTACAGCTCATTATATTCATGTTTTACAAATTTTCATTATATCTATGTTTAGCTGAGAGTTGTGGCACTCTTTTGTAAACCAGCTACCTGGAGTTTATTGGTATTACTGTATTATTATTTTTGGTCAAACTTTATTATTATTATCATATCCACTTTTTAGTCTTACTTTTTTTATTATTATTATTTATAATACTTTTAGTTTAAAATTTTGACTTAAAGGAATACTGTATTATATAGGCCTATATAAAAAAAAGTTGTGTGTACATTGAAGTTATTTTTCTGTATTTACCTAGATAAGCATAAATAAGCAAACACAACAAATATCAGTCCTTCATCAGGATTATTTTGAAAATTTAAGGTTGTACCATTTGAAGTAGGTGCTGAGAAAAAATATGTTCATCATAATTATTATTATTATTTTATTCAAACACAAAAATAACTACAATTATGCAAATTTCACATAATTAAACATAGCTTAATTATGAGATTTTGGGATTAACTACTGTTTTAGTTAGAAGAAACAAATGGGGTGAAAACTGAGTTGTATAGCTAAGCTCACTAAAAATGATGATATGCTATGAATAGTAAATTTATTTCTACTTCCTTTGAACTTAGATTTACAATTTCATATCAATGCTTTTTTTTTTTATATAATATCTTTACGATCCAATTCAACAACTGTGATAATAAATTTTAATGGTTGTTTAAAAATCTCTAATTTTGACACCGTACCATGATAATATGATGGTATTAAAATTATTGGACACGTTTTTATGTTTTTGCATTGATCAAAGGGTATTGTATTTATTGTTGCTAAACTTCAATTAAAAATGCCAAACAATTCAACCTGAAACACTAACAAAACAAGCAAACAAAATAACTCAGAAAAACTACTGTCTTATGTTAAGAGAGAGAGAAAAAAAAAACGTTTCTTTTAAAACGAAAGCTTGAAATATTTTTTAGGCAAAATAATATATAGTATTAAATGTTAAAAAAATTACTAAACTTGGTAAACAATAACAAAATAGCACAGCTTATAGATGTAACAACAATTTGCTTTGGGAATGTCCTGCTCATTCCTGAATTGATTCAAAGGGAGACAACATTATCACATTTTCAATAACATATGTGGAGTGCATGATTATTGCAGAATACATTATATATATATGTACATATAAAAATGCAATTTTGTTCTTAAACTGAAATCTACAAAGAAAAATAAATATGCATTTGAACTTAGAGAATGAGAAAAAGTAATATAATAGACATAAAAAAGGGATATACCTATAGATAGAATGTATTCGCATTACGCATGTCTTACAATGGTCAAGTAAAAATTTCGGAATGCAACAGGACATTCACTTTCACTAACTAAATTATGGTTTGGAAATATACTTGCAAAAGGATTTCTTAAAGGTAGCTGCACTACTTGTAGACTGTTAACAAACATTTCTTTGACTCTCTGTAAGTCTAATTGTGATTCCATGTGTGTATAAGCAGTTAGTAATACTGGGGCTCCTGGATTTACCTTTAGCATAGGACATAGAGACGGACCCCAACTATCAGTTCCTTGAAAACCAGTATTTCTATATAATCCACTGTTAAAGGCACATATAATGCTTGGTTTAATGTAACTTTTTCTGCAGTAATCAAGATATGTCATTCGAGCATGGAATTCATAAACCAGGCGACCTTCTACATGCACATGGTCATCATCAATAGTAAGTTCACAACCAATGAATACCAAATGCAAAGTTTTTAACTTTGGTAGTAAGTTAACAAAAAAATATTTCCACTTTAATATTTGACAACATTCAAATACATCTTCTGCTCCCACAACATGAACAACTAAATGTTCATAATCAAGGGGATTAGTTGCACCTTGTGTGGCCAACAATTGAAGTGCATGTAGAAGAGTCAGTGGATATGTTGCTAATTCAGAAACATGAGACAAATAAAGTTCCCTTGGCATTTTATTAGGACATTTTAAATCTAAGCTTTCTAAATAATCTTTCATATTTAAATTAAGAGGGTACAAAATTTTGGTAGGATGAGGAACACTAACACCAGCCGTCCCATATTCACTTTGAGACTGGATGAAGAGGAGTTTAATGTGCAAAGTTGAACACCATTCTTGATGATTTTGAGGCAAATGCTCATCACAACAATAATTTATACAATAACATTTAGGACAAGTGTTTTGGAAAGCTGGTTTGTAACATGTATAGCATGCTCTTGGATGAAGAATAAGTGCAGACTCAAGGGGAGTGAGGTTACGATTAAGCATTTTTTGACAATTTTGCAGTTCAGACAATCTGAAATGTCTCCTGTCATCTTGACTTAACTTTTCGGCTGGAGAGAAAAAGTAGGGCCTATCTTCAGATAACACACTTGCTATTAAACTACAAAATTCCTTGTGTTCTGGCCAGTGTTGTAATTGGTGCTCCCTGCTGCAGTAACATGCTAAAGAACATGCTGTACATGTTTGAAGTGGCATTTTATTATTACCTGAGGTTGCTTTACAAATGCAGCAACAGTTGCTTAAATGGTGTGCTAATGGATTTACTGTCATTTTGGGGGGTCGGAATTCAAACGGAGTTTTTTTTTGGCCTGCGGGGTCATTTTGGGTATCATCATCCTCTTCTACGTCACCTCCTCCTTGACCCTTATTTTTTTTCTTTCTATTTTTCTTTTTCTTGGCTTGAGCACTGTCTTGAGGACCTTGTGAATCACCCTGTTTTATTTCTGTAGGTGCATTGCTGGGTACTGCAGGAGGTTTAGGTGCTTCTAACGGTATTGCACTTGATTTATCTTGTTTTGGAGGAGTGGCTACTTTTTCAGTTTTGGTCCCTTGTTGGTTTGCTTGTTGTTTATTAGCACCTGGTTGACTGTCTTTGGGTTTCTTTTGAGGTTGTTGCTTTGCTTCCTTGTTTTCAGGTTGCTTTGGTTTGTCAGGTGTTTCAGTGGCAGGTGCGCCTGTTGCCCCACCCTCAGCAGCTGGCTTCTTCTTCTTCCTCCTGCGTCTCTTCTTCTTGGCAGCAGCAACCTCTGCTGTGTCTCCTGCATTTGGCTCCAAGTCATCATCCTCGCTCATGCTTGCATCCTTCTTATCTGGTTTAGGCTGATCAGGTTTGCCTTTATTATCATCCTTGCCCTTAGGTTTTTCATTTTTAGGTTTTTGTGGTTGTTGTTGTTGAACCTTTTCAGGTTTTTTGTTCTCTACCTTTTCCTTAACTTGATTTTTATCAGTTTCTGAAGGCACCTTTTCAGCTGGTTTCTTTTCCTTAGGTCCCTGTTTCCCTTGTCCCTTATTTTCTTCTGCCTTTTGCTGCTGCTGCTGCTGCTTTGCTTGTGGTTTCTTCTCTTCTTTTACAGCTGTTTCAGCTTTTTGTTCTGCCTTTTCAGGTTGCTGCTTGGCTTCTGTTTGTTTGTTGGGCTTTTGTTGCTCTTTCTTTGGCTTTTCTGCCGTTTCACTTGGCTTGGGTACTTGCTTTTCTTTAGAATCTTTAGTTGCTGGTGGTGTTGGTTGTTTCTCTTCCTTTGGCTTTGGCTGTTGCTTTGCCTCCTTAGGTACTTCTTCTTTGCCTAAGTCCTTATCTTCTTTTTGTGTCTTTTGATCTTTCTGCTGACCTTTTTCTTTTTTGTTGTTCTTATCATTACCTTGAGGCTGTTTAGCCTGAGCATTGCCTGATTGCTTTGGTTGCTCTTGTTTTGAATCTTTTGGTACAGTCTTTTCTGCAGGTACAGCCTCATCAGGTTTCTTGTTTCCTTCCTTCTTCTCTTGCTTGTCTTCTTTTGTTACAGGTTTGTCTACTGACTTTGCTACTTCTGGTTTTGCTGCTGATTTTGTTTGAGGCTCATTTGTTTTCTTTTTATCACTTTCTTGTTCTTTTTGTGGTCCTTTTTCTGGGGCTCCAGAAGGTGTGGATGAAACTGTCTCTTTTGGTGCTGCTTTGTTTTGCTGTGGTGCATTTTTGGCTGTTGATAGCAACTCGGACACTTGTGGGTTTGCACTTTCTTTATCAGCTGTTCCTTTCATGTCTGCACCTTCACTTCCAGAGGTTGTTCTAGCCTTTGCATTATCTTTATTTGGTTTCCCTTTGACTTCGCCACCTTCACTTCCAGAAATAGTTCTTGACTTTGTATTGTCCTTATTGGATTTTCCTTTATTTTCTCCACCCTCACTTCCTGATGTTGTTCTTGCCTTGGCATTATCTTTGTTGTTCTTTCCCTTGGGTTCTCCACCTTCACTTCCTGATGTTGTTCTTGCCTTGGCATTATCTTTGTTGTTCTTTCCCTTGGGTTCTCCACCCTCACTTCCAGAGGTTGTTCTTGCCTTAGCATTGTCTTGCTTTTCTGGCTTTGCTTGTTTCTCTCCTCCTTCACTTCCAGAAACTGTTCGTGCCTTTGCATTATCTTTCTCTTGTTTTCCTTGTTTTTCAGTATTTTCACTTGTGGAAGTTGTTCTTGTCTTTGCATTATCTTTGCTGTTCTTTCCTTTGCCATCTGCTCCATTGCTTGTTGAAGTTGTACTTGGCTTTCCACCTTCTTTTTGGGCTGCTTCTGGTTTCCCCTTATTTTCCCCGGTTTCACTTCCAGAGATGGTTCTAGATTTTGCATTGTCTTTGTTGTTCTTTCCTTTGGCATCTCCACCCTCACTTCCAGAAATTGTTCTTGATTTTGCATTGTCCTTATTATCTTGCTTATTTTGTTTCCCTTTGTTTTCTCCACCTTCACTTCCAGATATTGTTCTGGCTTTTCCATTATCCTTTTCAGGCTTTGCCTTTCCTGCCTCTCCACCTTCATTTGTAGGCACAAGTCTTTCTTTCAAAAAATCTTCTGCAGTTGCATTCTTACCTTTTTTACCACCATTGTCTTTGCCCTTAGCTGGGGCTTCTTCCTTCTTTTGTGGTTCAGCTTTGGACTTCTCTGTATTTTCATCTTTCTTTGGTGTGATGGGAGCTGGAGCCTGTTCCTTCACTGGAGTTGATGGAGAAGCCTTGGTAGCTTGTGATGGAGCTATTTCCGGTGATAATTGTAGCTTCTCTGGCTTAGCAGAGGGTGCCGGGGACTTTGGTTCTACACCCTCATTTTTCTGTTGTACAACTGTTATTTGTGGTTCCTGCTCATCAGTCTTGGATTTTTGTACATCTTGTTTGGCTTGTTGCTTATTTGGTTTCAAATTTGTTGGTTTCTTTGGAATTTCTGGCTTTTGCTGTTGCTTTCCATCTTTTGGTTTTGTTTCTTCAGCTTGATTGTCTATTTTTATTTCTGCTGGAGCCATTGGAGGTGTTGCAACTGAACTTTTTGGATTATTTAATGTTGGAGGCTTTGTAACTTTTGGCGATCCTGGTGGGGTTTGGCTCTGTGCTACTGGAGAAGAAAAATCTTTAAACTGCTGAACCAGAGGCTTCTCTGGGGTCACAGGTATTTGCTGCTTTTCAGCTACTTTAGCTTGTTTGGAAGGAAAATCAATTATGTTCTTTATATCCTGTGCTATTCCTTGAACTTCTGCAAGAGGCACTTTACTTTCTGTAAGTGTCTTAGGTACCTCTTTTGCAGAAATATTACCCAGCAAGGTTTCTAGTGATAGTGGAGGTTGAGAGATTGGTGAAGCTTTTGGAGAAGACTTAGCTTCATTTATCTTGGGCGATTTTATATCAATTGGTGTTGACTTCTTATCCTTAGGTAGTTGAGCCTGTTGTGGTACAAATGGAGGTATAAGTGGCATACTTTGAGCAGCATTCTTTTGCAATGTTGGAGATGATGGTGCAGCAGATGATAAAAATTGAGAAAAGTCTGTCAGTAATGGCATCGCCTTTAATGGATCTTGTATCTTAATTTCTTGTTTTGCTGTTGGAGCAGCTACTGGTAAGAATGGCTTCTGTGCAATGTCTGGTTGTGCAATATCTGCAGCTGGAGTTTTGCGTTCAACCTTAGGTGAGGTTTTTTGTCCTTTTTGATTTTTAGGAGATAGTTTCTTATTATCAACTGCTTTGTCTGCAGGAGGAAACTGAATATTTTGCTCTTTACCCTTTTGATCATCTTTTGCTGCTTCTGTTTTTGGTGCATCAAAGATTTGAGGTACTGGAGGTATGAAAGAAGCACCCACTTTTGGTGAGCCTACAATTGGAGGAGGGGCTATTGGTGTGATGCCAATATCAGATAACTTAACAGGAGCATTAATAACTCCGGCACCCTTACCTGGTGCCGCAGCAATTGGAGAAGACATGAGCTGAGCAGCAAGTTCAGCTTTGGTTGGTTGCTTTGCTGGTGCTTGGGGAACATTTTTTCCTGGAGATGATCCCAATTGCACTGGAGCATTAGATAGCTGTAAACCTGGAGGGCTAGCAATAGGAGCAGATTGCTTCTGTGGTGGGGGAGATGGTTTATTTGGTGGTGGTGTGGGTTTTTGTGCTGAAAGAGGTGGTTTTGCAACAGGAGGCTGTTGAGGTGGGGCACCTTTTTGTGGAGATGTTGCTAGTGGGGCAGGAGCAGGTGCAAGAGGTGATTTTTGTAGTGCAGGTGGCGTGCCCACTCCTGGTAAGGACTTTATTTCAACTGGTGCTGCACTTGGAATTGGCACTGCAGGTGTCACTGCTGGTGCAGCAGGTGCTGAAGGTGCTGTCTGGCCTGATCCAGACTCACTAAATGAATTAGAGCCAGATTGAGGAGCTGGCCCTTGGCCTTTCCCCTTTTTCTTGCCCATTTTGTTACCTGTTGAAAAAATAATTGGAGAACCCTGTAGTGTGTTGTGTGTTGCCATTGAACATGCTGTTTTATGTGTGTATTTGCATTGTTACTACTTACCAATTTTGGTCTTCAGACAATGTGTATCACCAATCCAGTATAAATCTTTTGAATTATCTGAAATATAAAATAGTAATTATTATAATGCTTGCACGCTTTGGTGTTATGATTTCTTGCATAGTATAGTTGAACTTAAAAGGAAAGTCAATATTGATTCTACTTATGTTTAATTATTATTATTACTTCCCTTAACGTCTATTTTTAACTAGTTCAAACTAGAATATTTGATCCCTAGTCCCAATTTACTATATAAATTAGAGAATCTTCGCGTTTTATTAATTTTCAATTCAATGTGCTGAATTCAATGTGTGATTCGTTTCAAT
The DNA here is from genome assembly GCA_949318235.1 of Ecdyonurus torrentis. NCBI lineage: Eukaryota > Metazoa > Arthropoda > Insecta > Ephemeroptera > Heptageniidae > Ecdyonurus > Ecdyonurus torrentis. Next base: position 48,300,677 of record OX439127.1, read on the forward strand.
CAATGTAGCGTAGAAAGAAAAAAGAGAGGGAAAAAAACTTATTGAGGCAAATAATCATCAATGTTAGCAGCAAAAGCAATCGTAGGTTGAGGGGGGGGGGGGGTGGCAGAGTAACGCTGCCTATGTAAGTCAAAGGATTTAATCACTGCTTTCAAAAATGGTTATTATTTTTTTATTGTTATTAATTTTTCATGTTTTGTCTGTCGATTGCTTTTGCAGCTATAATATTAATGATTATTTATTGCCTCAATTTTGTTTAATCATTGTAAAAATTATATGCTCAATATTCAATGGTTGCTACAAGCTAATTTTTTTTTATTTTTATTTTAATTTTGTGTTTATGGCTCAAAGCATAATATTATTATTTATTTGTTTATTATTATAATAATAAGTTATAATTATTAATAATTAATTATTAATAAGTTAATTATTAATTATTGTCTATAACAATTCATTCAAATTTTTCTGTCGCCAACGAAAAACTTTAAGAGGAGGGTTCCGCAACGCTAAGAAACGTTAGGAAATTAGTGGTAGTACATTTTTTTCCACGCAGCGTGATTCATTCAGAGCCTGCAGGGCACAATGGTACGCAACCCGAGGGAGCCACATATTGAAAAAGTTGCATGTAGTGCAGGCAGCACAATACATGGCATTATGGTATAAAAAAAGTAATTAAATGTAATTACATTTTAATTATTTTTTTATTGAATTTACAATGCATAATATTTAATATACCGTACTTTGCATTTAAATGACATTATACTACTATTACATACCAGTGTGTGTGTGTATTTATATATATATATATATATATATCATAATAATTAAGATTTTATTATTACTATTATTGATTTGGTGTGCTGTAGGTTGCCTATGTCAGGCTAAAATAGCTGAGCATTCCCTCTCCCAGGTTAAAAAAAAATGCAAACTTTCAAAAATAACAATAAAAAAAATCATATGTATATTTTAGTTGAGTTCTGCTACTGCTTACCTATTTTTTCATCTGTATAACTTAACGCTTTTTGAAAATTATTTGCAAAGGAGGAGGTGTGCGATTTTTTTTTTTTTTTTTTTTTTTTTAAAGTTACGTTACATTTTTTTATTTTATCCACCAAATATGAAATCTTTTAATACCATCGGTTATGCAGATAACATACCTGTTAAGTCCATGAGTTAAAAAAATGAAGAGCCTAATCCGTGTTTTAAATGACTATAATTAATCATTAGCGAGGCATGAACAGGAAATTTTTGAAACTTTACACATTTTCTGTCCGATGTGTGTACATTACGTCAGTGTTGATCCTTTTTTTTTTTTTTTTTTTTTTTTTCTTTTTCAAAGTCTTGCTGTTATGCAGTAATATTACGATGTTGATGTTAAGTTGAAAAATATAAAAATTCTGGCGCGGCTGGTTACTATCCAACAAAATCGGTATATTAAATGATATATGTACATTATTTATTAATATTATATATTTATAAATAATATTAATAGTTGTCCTATATAATGAGATTCTATTCTATGCATTGTAAATTAAATTCATTACTCAATATCAATAGAATAACATTATAATGTCAGGTACTGTGCCGCCTGTACTATATGCAACTTGTTCAACGTGCGACTCCCTCTGGTTGCATACCTTTGTAAATGCAGGCGCATCGCTGCCTTTGCGCCGGCGTATAATCACAGATGGCGTGGAAAAAAACACCACGCTTTCGCTAATTTTCCTGTTTTTATGTATGTATATTTTTTTTATACTGTATATTATAATATATATATAATATCCAAAACTTTTAATGATTAATCAGCCTTTATAAAATTTTAAAAATAGCTCATTGAATTCCAGCGCGGGAGGTAATTATTAAGCCCTTGTTAAGTATATATATAGCTTGCTGCCACGTGTGGTAAAAACTGTTTCAGTGGAATTTTTGCGTGACAAATACCTTTGTTATATAATTTAACTTAGGAGTATGAATTTTAGGCATAGCTTATAATACTAGCAAAACGCAATTTGCATTGAACTATTTTTTTTTTATTTTTTTTTTTACATAAAAAATGGCAATTGTAATTTATATGAGCGTATTTTGCTTCGGATAAATGTACTACATATAATTGCGAATTTAAATTATCACTTGTAGACGCGCAAAATAGTACCACTGTTGTTAACTCAAGGTAACAAACTAAAGTAAGAATTTAATTGTCTTATTCATTTTTCTTTTCTTTTCACGTAAGTACGTAGTTATGCATTCGAAGCATTTATACCTATTAACGAAGTTTTCTTTGTTTCCAGCTAACTCCTTGTTGATACGTAGTAAATATTTAAAATGAAACGTTCAGGTAAATTCAAATTTAAATAAATTGTAAGAAAAGAAATTTAAATACAATCGTGTATTACTTATTGCAACCTAATGATGTGCTACTTTGGGCCTAACATTTAAAAAAAAATCAACATATTGGTTTAACATAGGAGGTATAATTATAGTCTATCGAGTGAGCTATTTTGAATAGCATTTAAAATGAAATTTTCATTTTTTTTTCTATTTGGTGTCCAAATCAGAAATAAAATGACATGACCTCATTTACAACGACCACGAACGAAATATAGATAGTCAGAAAATGAAAAAAAAATATTTATAATTTTAATGAAATATTGGTGCTTATTTTAGCGGTGTATTTTAAGCAGTGAAAGTATCGTTCGATCTTAAATGCGTTTAGTTTATAAGTTTAGTCAGTGGATTATTTTATTATAAAATGGTTAAATATTTGGTTAAATAAATCGTTAAAGATTTCACGTGTCTAAAAATTGTGGGTTATTATTATTATTATTATTATACAAACTACCATTGATAAAAATTAAACATATAAATAAGAAATAAGTCAGCAGGTTTCATATTTGAGTCCCTCCTCCCTCAAAATTACAATAAAATATGAATTAAAATCATCCACTTCTATCTATGGCATATGTACATTATATATATATATATATATATATATATATATATATATATATATATATATATATACAGCATAATATATATATAATATATACAGGGGCGTATCCATGATTTTACAACGGGGGGGGGGGGGGGGGGGCAGCCTATAGTGAGCATAGGCAAAGGGGGGAAACCCACCCCTTTACCTATGCTTTTTCAGACCTGACGGGGGGGGGGGAAGGGGTCCGGACCCTGACCCCCCCCCCCTGCATAGTTTGTTCGTCGTAATTACGTGTTATCTTTGCTAGCATCATACAAAGACCAAAAATAATAGTTATTATTTGAAAATCAGTTCTAGATGTTTTTATTATTCTTTTAATAAGTAAATTATTATTAAATAATAACTTTATTTTATGCGTAATATTTTTTTAAGAATTCACTTTTATGTTAATTTGTATGAATGTTTGTAATTTTGGTAATAGAATTATAATTTTGTAAATTTCAATATTACAAAAAATTTAATAAGTTTTATCATTATATACCAATATAATTGTTTCATGCACGCTTGAAACAAAAAATGCATCAAATACAGAGAAAATTAATATTAATAAAAGGCTTTCAAATAAAATAATATCAGAACGGCCCATGAATTATAAAATGTAATGATATCGGATAAACGGATATTTATCGTCGTTGCATAATTATATCTCTTACTTTCTCTCTCGTACAGTATGTTACGAATGAGTAAATGTTAGCAACTTATTTTCCATAACTAAATTTATTAATATATTATATTTATCTTTGTCATCCCTCCCTACCTCTTAAAAACGTTCACAATTTTTTTTACTTGTGCGAAATGTCAGTCCACATAATGTGGTCATTATTAAAAATGCAGTGTGCATATCACCTATATAGTGTATGAGAAATTTATCTTTCATAATTTTTTTTTCTATCGATATCTACATTTAAAATTCTAATTATACCGTCTCTCTTGTGTGCCTAGCCTACGTAAGGACCATCAGCTGGCCTTTTAACTATACTTCTTTCTCGCTGCTTTCGCGTTTCTATTTTAGTGACAGAGGGGAAGCGAAAGGAATGTAACTTTAGTTTTCTTCGTTCGCCTACTTTCAGATCTCTCACTGTAGCCAAATTGAATGCTTTTTTACGACGTTTGCTTCCAGTTTATATATATATATATATATATATATATATATATATATATATATATATATATATATATATATATATATATATATGCACGCAATAATGATATAATATGATATAATAACAGAAAAAAAGCTTTATTGTGAACTATATTTTCATGCTCATTTTATTACAAACAAGTTTGATTTACTGAATTTGCGTTTGTTAATTTTGTATTATTAGTATATTAATTTATTTTTTACGATTTTTGTTTTTTGCTTTTAAAAACTACTACAGTAAGAAAGCTACTGTAAGCAAAGCAAACTACGCACTATTACAACGAAAGCAGTAAAATAGAAAGTTAAAACGTTTAAAAAAGCACAGACGGAGGCGCAGATCACGCTCAGCGTATTTTTAGGCATCACTTTTTTTTTCTATTTTGTAAAGCTCGTTTCACTTTAAACCTACCATTCGTCGTTATATCAAATTTCATTGTATTTTCAAAATTTTCAAAATAATAAATTGTGTTAATTATAGCAAAAAAAAAATAATAATAAAATAAAATTCATTTGGATTAGTGACTACGGTTACGTTATTCGTAAACTGAAAACTTTTAACGTGAGCCAAATTTGTAATTAAACTTCATAAAATATTGAATATTTAAGCGAACTATTGTAAAAATAAAATTTGAAAGAGATTAAAGTGTGTGACAATCGAAATGCTAACAAAATTATCTATATTTCGTATGCCACAAAAGAAAGTTTTCAATTTTGTTGTAATTAATTTAGGAACGTGGTCGTTGACTATTTTGGTATGTTAGATAAATGCACTGATCTAGACGCCAAGGGATGTAATATAAGAGCTTAAATAACTGTTAACACTTACCTATCTACGTAAAAAGACTGCTGTAAATTTATGAAGTGATTTTCTCAATAAAAAACAAAAAATCAGAGACTCGACATCCGTGATATGAGATGTAGCAAGCAGCAAAGCACGTTCTCAAGAAGCACGCTTTACTCCGCGGTCCACGAGCGTTAAAGGAGCTTCACGAGTAGCCGCAAAGAGCTGAAGATAAATAAAGACAGCGTAGCGGACGACACACAAGCTATTCGTAATTTCCTAGAGATGGCTCTCTCTTTGGGGGGTACCGTTCAATTTTCTACAAAATCAACATATCTTGAGAATAAGAAGTTTAGCATTTTATTATCTAAATAAACAATAAATAAAAAAGTAAATATTCGTCTTTATTACAAAAAAAAAAAAAAAATGCAGACTCAAGCTTTGAGGCGTGACAAATGTCTGGTCCACTCATGCATAATCCAAACATGGTTAGCATTAAATTTGCATAATTTTGACGATTCTGTCTGAATTATGTCTGCAACTGTTTTCAATATTGAATAAGTCATGCAACATTTTTATCCCTATATAATATTAATTACTGTATTAAATTGTAATGCACAAGTAGGAAATGCAATTGGATCAAAACGGGCAAAATGTTTTGATATATTTTTGTTTCTGTTTCTTTTACTATAATTGGTTGCTAGAATATGGATTTTTTTTTTTATTACTAGCAAAATAAGAACACACGTACATTTCTCCAGAAAATATACATTATTGCTATTAAATAACAATATCATTTTTTATATAGCTAAAAAAATTGCACCAGAAATAAATTATGTTAAACTTTTTTGTTTTTGTTTTTCTTAATTTGTTGCATAAAAAGTGGTAACTATGTTGACTAATAAAGGAACAACTGTTTTGAGGCTGACTATAAGCAATTTTGGGCACATCCGCTTCCGTTTCTATATATTTACGACGCATGCGTAGTACGTCGAAACGGAAGCGGATGTGAGCGAAATTGCTTATAGTCGGTCTCAAAACATTTGTTCGTTTATATAATTTAGTCAATATAATAAACTGTGAATATAATCTATGTGGTTTAACAAAATATTAAATTAGTTTCTTTTTTCTTGATTGTTTTGGTATCAAATAATTTTTATATTTATATTATTATCATAATATTTCTTGTGATACATTTCGGTTGACAATATATATATATTACTATTTTGTCACTATATGACATATGAATCGGGCCATTTTTAGTTGCCTCCAAACCAAATATATGCAGTGAAGATGCAAATCTTCCACACGGAATTGTCAAATGACTCGCGGGTAAAATAAAAAATAGGTTTTCTGCATTATCCTAAATTTTTGTAATGATCATGCAAAAATGCAGCTATTGACGTTTTTTGTTATATTTTATATCATTATCTGTTTTATTACGAATGTACGTACAGCTCTGGCCAAAAGTTCCTGAACGATTTGCATAGGCCACCCGCAACCATACCATGTTATCTTTATGAGAAAACGCAGCGGCCGCCGCTGCCCCGTTCGGGAACTTTTGGCCAGAGCTGTACGTACTTCACATTTGAAAAACGTGCCTTAAGATTTTATATATCAATAATATATTAACATATTATATTATATATGTAAATATATAAATATATTTTATATTATATATTTTATATATATATATATATATATATATATATATATATATATATATATATATATATATATATATATAATTTTATCCTCGCCTTCGCCCCCCCCCCCCCCCACCTTTCTTCAGTTCCACGTCGTGCCTCGTGAGGTTCATATATTTAAATGTATCCAGGAATTAGACGGAAAGAATAAAGCAATTTATATGTCTGAGCAGCTGCGATAAAATCTAATTTTATGACAAAGCAGAAGAATTCAGAGTGCCAGTTATATATATAAATAATATGTATTTTATCCATGTGTTCACGTAAATTGTTTTATGCGTTTAGCCTCTTTTGCTCCCTTTATTATGATATGTGCACTTATATGAGCAAATTTTATATAAAATCCAGAGGCGAGGATACAACAGATAATTTATTGAGTAATAAAATATACTATAATGCAAGACTATAAATATGTACGAATATAATACATTACCTCAAAAATTGTAATAATGAAGTTATGTTATAGGTTGTTGTTTTCTTTTGTAATATATTATTGGCTAAATGTTATAGCCAAGGTTCATGCAATATTGCTGAAAAAGCCATGTATACGCCTTATTAAAGTTTATTTATTATTATATTAATATAATTAGTACTGTGTGACAATTTGCATCTATAAATACTCGTTCTTTTTATCATTATATTATAATGAGCACGCTGATACTACAATATAGGATCTTCTCCTAGGAAACATTTTTCTTTTAACAAATTGATAAGAATGAAAATTAAAAGTATTCAATTTACTATATATCCATATGTTAATTTTATTTCAATTTGAAATTTTGACTATGCTTTATTATTTTTGTTCACACAAAACTGCTTTTTATACATCTTACTTTATAATTTCTACTCAAATATGATGTAATCAATGTTTCATGTATTTTTTTCAACTTCACACTTTAGAATGTAAAATTGAAACATTTTGTTTTATTTTCTTATTATTTTAGTTAGTGTTGATTATCTAGAATAGAAAGAAGTATTTTATATAATGAACAATAGTTCAATACGGTATAATATAAATTAATTAATTATAATTATACTGTATTATATTATAATTATACTGTATTGAAATTGAACTATTGAACTGTGTATAAACATTAACTTTGATTTTTTTTTCCGCGTGGTAATTTTGTAGTCATATTGAGCCTTTTGCTCTCCTATAAAAACTACAGTATATAACACGAGCTTTATAGACCTGGTCGCAAGGGTCTTAACTTTATGGAAACTTCCTCATTTGCCAAGATTCTTGATTAATTATTTTTAAGAACCGATCATTTATACAGTTTGTACTGTTTATACTATACAAAATACATGGACTTAAAAATCCCCTTGTAAATATCTAAAACAATTGTAGAAAGTTCTTTTGACTTTGAGCTTCCACTCATTTTATGTTTCTGTTAGTGCAAACCCTTCCATGAAAAAAAAAAAAAAAAAAAAAAAAACGCACTGAAAATGCTGTATTATTGCAGTCAATTTTTGAGTTTAAACTTCACTACTTGAAATGACAGAGCCAATGAGGTCTGGAGTATGTGTAGTTTTTTTGTTTTTTTTTTCTTTTATTAGCGTAATATATATATATATATATATATATATATATATATTATATGTGGCACAGTTTTCTATAGGCTGCTGGAGTTTATTTAGTAAGGCCACTATATATCATTTTTGTTTTACTCCACTGTACAGTACATCAGCTGAGGTGATTTGCATCACCATTTTTGGAACTCCCCTATTTGCATAGCTCACAAAAAAAGGCTATAATTAAGCAAAAGGCTAAAATTAAAAAAATTAAACAAATAATAAAAATTTAAATAGTGTATTCGCAGTTCAGATGTCCGATACTGTGGAGTGCGATACTGTGTTTCGTGTGCTCTTTGTGTAAGTTTGTACACCACAAATATGTACTGCACTTCCTTGCGGTGCAGAATCATGGACAATATTGCAATATGGATCAATTCTCTCAGTATATTATATGTGTTTACGTGATATTATATGTTCAATAAACACCATATAATTAAAAATAATTATACGAATATAATTAATAAATAAATAATAATAATAATTTTGGGTTGCGGGAAAATTATGTTAAAATCACGACTATATTTATTATGAGACGATTTTGATTCGCTCCATAAAATTTTTGGTCCAAATATGGATCAGATAACGTAATTTTTTTATATATTTTATTTTCTAAAATTAAAACTTTGCACCTCAGTGGTGGGTAAAGGCTGCGGGCCTTTGACCCCAGCCCCCTTAGACCTCCCAAAGTATCTGGTAAAAATGGTTACAGTGTGCAACAAGTACCGCACTAACCCCCGTAAGCTGTGACGCTAACTAACTAGTTAAACCGTAGTTAAGTTGTTATTTTGATTGTCGCAACAATTAAAAAAAGATAACTAAGGTTTAACTAGAGGTTGCCAGCTTACAGCCATAATTTAAATTATAAATTAAATATAATGATCGTGCTTATTTGCTAAAAAAAATGCATTTTATAAAGGATGAGGTTAAAAGGCCTTATATGACTACAAAAATCTGGTTCATACTTAACCTCCTAATAATAAAAATAACACACTTGTAAATGTAGGTCCTTAGACGAATCTGCTTGTCTGTACGTGTTGCAGATTGTCTACTGTGCGCACCGGTGCGCACCACCTCTATAACCCTATTAATGTTTTGCGACGAGCATAATTATATACTGTATGTATGCATCACCGCACCATATACAAAAGTGATTGTTTTGGTACTGTGCTAAAAAAGATAGTGCGATTCTATGTATTTTATATGATGAATCATACAGCTTTTTTTTTCTTTAAATGCATATAAAATACCTGTGGTGTACCTATTAATTATTAACTATCATTAATTATTTAACCTGAATTATCCACCTGCACCTGCGCCGACTCTCTTGAACGAGAGGCGCGCGTTTTGTGTGCGCATCATGATATTAGTTTATATGATGGTACGCATAAACTTTTTTTTCCTTTTTTTTTTTCCAGGGGGGTGTGGTTGTTTTTACTTGACATTTGACAGCAGCTGTTTGATTGTTTTCATTTTACGGTGTTGATTTCTGATTTGGTTTGTTATGATTTTATGTCTCGTTATCAATCTCATATACTTTAAAGTCATAAAAACATTATTCTGAAGTGTAGCAACAAAATTTGCCCATCAAAAATCAAAAAAACAAAACATTTGAAACTTTTAGGTCTATGTAAAAATGTCTCAAGTATTTTATGAAGTGCCTATAATCCACCAAGATCTTCGCCAAGAAGATACTATTATTCAAATTACAGAAGCATTTGATTATCTTAATGACTGTATCAATGATATATTTAGTAAATTGGAATTTAAGTTTATTGAAAAGAAATCTAACTTGCAAAATTTACAACAAAGAACTCGTACAGCAAGAATCAAATTGGAGAAGTTGAAAGGAAGTAAAAAGGCTACAAAAGTAAGCATGCCTTGTTCATTTGGCATTACTCTGTTAATCATTACATACATACACACGGTATTTTTATTAAGGTGTCATATTTATTTATTTAGGGTAGGATACGTACATACAGGGTGTTACAAAGTCTGAGAATTTTTAACGCTAAAAAAATAAGTACAGTATAGTAATATGCCGGTATGTTATACGTTATACGTAATTAAAAAGATGAACATTAAAACATCATAAATCAAATTACAAAAAGCCCTAAATTTGACATTTTTGAAAATCATCACAATTAAAATTGATTAAGTGGTCTTACATACTTACAATCTGAAAAGGATTGAAAAGTAAATTTTCAATTGGCAAACTCCATAACAATTGTTCTTAAAAATTCGGAAAGTCTTAACTTATTTGCTGCACTTTTTTGCTTCACCAATTGGGAGTTCAATTATATAACATTAAAAGGATCCCAATCATTGTGCACATTTAAGCCCTTTGTATTCATAAGCACTTTTACCTTGTATACAGTAATGCTTTTTACTAATAAACAAATAAATTAAAACATGTATAATCAAATCGAGTGTGTGTGTGTGTGCAAATAGCAAGGGTCCTCTAATCTCTCTATAGAGCATCTCGAGGCTTGGGACAATGCTTTTAAAGCTTTAAGAGATTTTTTTTTATATGCTGGTACGTAGTGCAGTTTGAACAGAGAAATTTAAATAATACGTAGTACCAATAATCTATAATATATCGGCACTATATATATTTATATACTTTCTTACTATTTAGTCGCTTGCAAGTTGTATTATAGTCCTCTATAGTTTGGTTTATTAAATGAAATTTCCTATGATCTATCCTTTGCTTAAAAAAAATCATTAGTAAGTTCCTACTAGTCACTAGTAATTCTATTTGTAAAATAATATCTTCCTGCATCTGATATAGACCCTTTTACTGTATTTGAAGTTTTAGATCATGGTCATTTCTATCTTCCCGATTACATTATATCCTGACCCTATACAGTATATTAAAATTTAGTTCATCCAATCCCTACTCCCGTACAGCAATGGATACATATAGCACAGTCTATGTACTTTCTTCTCTCTCTCTCTCTCTCTCTCTTTCACACACACACACACACACACACACACACACACACACACACACACACACACACACACACACACACACACACACACACTCACTCACTCACTCACACCAATTTTGCACTAGAGATTGAGTTTACAGTTCTTCTTAATCCTTCTCACTAATACTTGATGACAGGTAATACTATCATCAGCAAATAAACAAACTTTCCATGTCATGTGATGTCGTGTTGGTGATTGCAAATAAAAATACGTATGTACTTTTAAGAATTTTAAATTTTTGAACTTACAAAATACAGATTCAAATCTATTTTCATTCATGTAATTAATACTTCTGTTAACTACTACCAACCAATACTTCTTCTATGCATAAATGCAAATTTGAAAAGTTTGATGTCCAGACAGTAATTTGGACCTTAAATTCATGAGCATAACATGATACGGTAAAATCAGAGATGCGGGAAAAGGTAGTTACGTAACAATTTGGTTAGGTTAGGCAGGTTATGTGTGATTACAGTAATGGTTACAGCATGTATGGTTATAACATCTGTCTAACTTAACAAAAATGTTATGTAACCTCCTTTTCCCGCATATCTGGGTATAATCTAGTGGAGGCAGTCCTATATATTTCAACTCTTGTATTTATACAAAGTTTTGTGTTACAGGTGATTGCAAGTGCCAAATATCCATCAACCGAAGTATACAAAGACTATGAATCTATATTCGGTCACCTTGAACCTGTACGCATTACTCGACAAAGTAATAAATTGAAGTCAAAGTTTCCTCCTGTCGAGAAAAAAATATTGCAGGTAAGCATCCATTTATATCATATGGGTGAAAATAAGTATAAAGCAATTATTAGTATTAGGCCCAATATATTATATAAAATTTAAACTTTATTTTAATATAATCAATATTAAAGAAAAGGATAGAATAACCAGCAAGGGCCTTCCCCCAGTAGAAGTTCTATGGAGAGGTCGAAGTCTCGCATGGCACAGTGTTTTGTTATAAATAAGTTCATTTTATAACTGAGAGCTTTTATCATATATTAATGACATTATCAATCAAAGAAGATTCAATCAAAATTCTTCTTTGATTGATAATGTCATTAATATATGACAAAAGCTCTCAGTTATAAAATGAACTTTTTTATAACAAAACACTGTGCCATCCGAGACTTCGACCTCTCCATAGAACTTCTACTGTGGTAAGGCCCCTGCTGGTTATTCTATCCTTTTCTTGAATATTAATTTTTTATTGATTGGTTTATTTTATTATTAGGCCTATGATTTTAACTTTTTTAAAAAAGGCCATTTATCATTATTATTATTCTTAAAGTAGTTGCCTATTAGTGTTAGAGTACTACAATTCTCAGAAATATAGCAAGATTTGTGTTTTATATTTTTCGATACCTTCCAATCCTTTCTACCAACAATCTACCTCTTCCTTCTACATCCTTTCATCCCTCAAAGGGTAGATCAGGTTTAACATGGGTGCTTGTGCCTTTCCTACCTTCTGCAACTGCTCAACGGTCCTCTTGAATACGGGGGCTTAGTAAGACATACAGTAAATAAATAATAAAAAAATAAATAAAAAATAAAAATAATAATGTAGGTATATATTTACATAATCAAATTTAACTTCCAAAAATACTTTTAATAATTATTAGGTACTCTACTGGTATTATTGTAATATTATGTACTGTATTTATAGAAATTTACAGATTAATCTCCGTATTTGCTTTTGTTTTATTCAGGAAAAACTTCAGTTTTATCATGTTAAAGTAAGCAATAAACTAATGAGACGTAATGTTGAAATTGCCTTAGAAGAAGGACTTGGAAGTTTACCTCGAAATATTAATTCAGTGTCATCTCTCCTTCTTTTTAATACTTCAGAAAATCCGTGAGTATTTTGCATGCTATGTGACTTGTAGTGAAATAGTCCTTACCTCCAACTGTTTATTTCAGGTATAAACAGTATGTTATGCTGGATCCACTTGGCACCATACGCAAGACAAAGCAGTTCGTTCAAGATGAGAGTGAAAGCACCAGGATGGAGGCTGCTCCCCTCTCAATTTCACAGAAAGAAGAAGTAAAACGTCCAACAAGAGAAAACTATTTTTATTCTCCTGGTTTAGGTGATGTGCCACAGTTGGATGTTCCCATGGATTTACCTGATTTACCAGGTATATTTTTACACTCCAATCATTTTGTATTATCAAACTAGTAAATTCTTATCTTTCGCTCACTTAGGCATATTTGTTGGGGAAATTTTTGAGGAGCCTGCTGAAGTTTCTAGAGGAAAATAAATTCATGATGAACGAGTAAAAAATAAGTAGCCTAATAACAAAAATTTGCTTTGATGCTAAATTGTATTGCTAAAGCACCTTTAAGTCAAAATATGAATAAAATTTAGTATGTAAATTAGTAAACATGTATGCTGTAAGGCCTCACATAGTTTGCTTGTGTTTTGTCAGGCATTGCTGATGACTTGAAGTACAGCATAGACTCTGGACCAATGATCGCCCCCTCAGTGTGTACAAATGTGCAGTCTGAGACTCCTGCAGCAGTCTCCACATTGCAGTCATTGTTTGCTGAAGAAAGCACCCCAGTTAGCATCACGTCCCCTGTACCATCAGCAATTTCTCCCCCGTCCAGTACTCTAACACCCGTGCAGGCACAACCACCCCCACCTCCTCCTCCTCCACCTCCTCCACAAAAGGAGCCACAGATACGTAAAGAAAACACACCACCTCCTAAGGTACAGTTAATCTTATGGTGTTTTTTGGTATTCAGAAATTTTAATAAATTAATAATAGAGATAAAAGTGGTAAAAATAATTATCTGTACAGCTCTTTGTTGTAGAAAGCTAGCACATAATGCAACAAATCTCTCTAACTTTGTGTTGTTATTGACTAAGACTGTATACGTATATAGTGTAATTTATTGTATTGTGGACTCATAGAAAGTTGGTTTGGTGTGTTAGGTGACAGCAGTAGCTCCAGCAGGTGACATGAGAGCAAACTTGATGGAAGCCATTCGTCAAGCTGGAGGAACCAATAAAGCAAAATTGCGCTCCCTTTCTGAGAGGAAAACAGAGGCAAAGAAAAAGAAACAGGTAAATGCAGTGTGGGTAAATATTCAATAGATGAGGCTCTGATATGCTGTTTGTTCTCTTTCTTTGTCTGTGTAACTTTTGAATGACAGGGTAAGTGATACCCTCCATCTGATATTTCTTGCATCTACATTAGCATTATGTGTGTCTGCAGGAACAGAAAGCTAGCACAGCAGCAGGGGGTGATTTGATGGCTGATCTGCATGCAAAATTATCTTTGAGAAGAAAGGTAAGCAATTGATGAGCTGGTGTTGTGCATGCTGATAAGATGCTATTTACTTCCACTGTTGTTTGCCTCGGATTAAGTTTCACATATTGCATCTTGATTCTTCTTTGCTTTGCAATAAAAAATTGTCCAGTATGTAGCTATGCTAGAATATTTTCACGTTTTATTAATTTTCAACTAAATGTGCTTTAAATTTGTCTATTTTATTGTTAACATACATTGTTGAAATTATAATATTGATAGTGTCAGTAAATTGATTTTATGAACAAATGGCAGTAAGAATTTTTTTTCAAAGAAGCATACTATTATGTTCATCACATAATTTTAATTACGTAGTTTGACAATGCAAATGAAAACACGAACAAAACATAATATGTCACATCTTGAAATAGACTTGTGAGCATATTGTTGTAGTGACAAACACATGTATGCATCATTTCAGGGCATTTCTGGCGTGAACAAAACTGAGACTGTGGCAAGTGCAATGGAGAAAGTGTCAGCAATGATCCCGCCACCTCCTAGACCAGAAGTGTCACAAGTGAGTGGCACTGAAGATGAATCTGATGACTGGGAATGTTAGCAGTGGGTCTGTTACACTCGCATTGGAGAGGATAGAGAGCAACTTATACAGTAGCTCTAGGTTATGCTGTCTTTCTTTCTATAAGTCATAGCTAATGTTTTATACGTAATGTATTTTTTTCTATAAACAAACATGAAATATGTCCATGTGATAATAAATGCTAGAAAGCTGCTTTTTTTTTTTTTCTCTCTCTAGTTTGACAATCTTTAGTGGGCTTTGCTGCTTTTAGCAAGCATAATTAGTGATATTTATGTCAACCAATGTTTTTCATATCACATATCAAAATTATTTTCAAATATAAAAATTATTGTGTGTTACCTCAAGTTTTGTGAATGTTATGTTATATTTTTATAGTACAGACATTGTTAATATTTTAGAATATGTTATACAATATAATGTTGGGGGTCAATTTACAACTATTTTGTGTAAGTCCATGGTAATCCTCAATCAGATTGTAGAGATTTCAATCATTCCTAAACATACCATGTGTTGGTATTTACAATTTTAATATCTTGTGCTGCAAAGTGCTGTAGCTGAAATTTGTTAAAATAGCAAAAAATGTTAAAACCTCATATGGTACATAAAAAAAGTTCATATTTGCATTTTTAACAAATAAAAGTTGTAACATTAGAAAAAAAAATGAATATATTATATATATAGAAGAGTGATAAAATGCTTTAATAAGTGTCATGAATTATGAATTAACCATGTAATGTAATGTAATGTTCCCCTGATATTCTTATTTATGTTTTTGGAGCCACCTGATCTCTCTCTCTTCCTCTAACTGTACTTCTATCTTGCTTCCTATTTAGGCATAAAAATTACATTTGTTAAGAAATTTTCATGGTATTTTCAAACCGAGCACTGTAGTCTAGTGGATGCACGTCTGACTCGTCCGCAAGGGGTCACGGGTTCGATTCCTGGCAGAGGCAAAGTTTATCAGTAAGCTTTGTCCACCGGGAATACACAGTGCATTCGGGAGGTGGAATTGATATCTCAGGGCATTCCTCTACCAACTTCCTGACCAAGGTTTCTATGTTTCCCTTGGTCTGAAAAGGTGAATGCCAGGAAGAATTTGCTAGGACATGGCCGCCCTCCATGGAAGAGCCTAAGTCAAATGACTGGGTTTTGGACGCCTCGGGTAAAAATGTTGAGTCAGTGGTACCTCTCGTAGGTTTAGTTCAAAAAAAAAAAAAAAAAAAAAAAAATCAAAGTAAATATTTTTGTTTATTGTGGATAATTGCAAAAGATTTTTTTTTTAATATTATTAACAACATACCATGTATAATGATAGTTTTAAAAAATGTTCCATCATAATTACACATGATTGTGACAGGATTAGTTCAATTTGTTACATTTTAACCATAATGCACATATAATTATTATTGTACATCTCTTACACTTTTTTTATCTCAGGTCCTCTCTATCTCTCTCTCTCTCTCTCTCTCTCTCTCTCTCTCTCTCTCTCTCTCTCTCTCTCTCTCTCTCTCTCTCTCTCTCTCTCTCTCTCTCTTTCCCTCCCTTGCTCTCTGTACTTTTTAAATTTGTTCTAATTAATTAAATATTAATCTGCAAGAAACACAGCCATATAGTATGCGCACGTGGGAGTGCAGGCTGTCCTCATCTTTTAAATAAACCTAATAATTAATTAAGTTTTGTTTCTGTCATAGCTTGAATTGCTTGTATATTCAATTTGGATTTTTTGTAAATTCAATGCTTTTTAATAGAGATTACATGCAATAAATGTAAGCTATTTAGCATATAAAATATTACTATTAACAAACCTTTAGTGTAAATATGAATTTGCAAGCTTGTGTGTTTATTTTTGCCTTGTGTGTAGCTAGATGTATGTCCTACTGTTGGCAAAAGAGTTTAATTTTTCAAATAATCATGTTAATTGTGCCAGAGTTGAAAATATTTACCACAAAGTACAACATTTGCTTTGCCTTACCAATTGTAGCATCAAACTGAAGAGGTGAAGCGTGAAGCCACTAAGTGAAAAATCACGCAAGCTCAATATCCAAACGAAATCAAATGATTGCAAATCAAATTATCTAAGATTGAGAAAATTTGTGATGCTATATGAAAGAATGTTCTTTTGATAAGGTTATAATACAAATATAATAAAATAAATTTTGAATAATTATACTATTTAATTTTTATTTTATAGATATACCGTATGCCCTGTATTAATGCAAGGAACCATTATTTTAATGTTGAAGTATATTATGGATAATATTTCTCATTATAATTAGTCAGGCCTAATTACATACAGTATAATTAATAAATAAAGTAGAATATGGAGATATTAAGGAAAGTAAACCATCCCGGCTCATGATAAATTTGAAAGAAAAGTGTAGGAGAAAAAACATATTTGATAGTTTTTTGGCACTAAATTCAAATAGAAATGCAGTTTGTTATGCCTTTGTCAGTCCTTACAGACTATGAGTAGATTATAATATAAGTAGAATATGGGAGAGTTATGAAGGAATATAAACCATCACGGTTAAGTATGCTAAATTTGAAAGAAAAGGACTGGAGAAACCAGCAATGGCATTACTATGGTGAAGCAAGTCCTATAATTTGGTGAAATTTTGCTATTGCAGAGGTTATTATAAACACATTGAATAGTTTTCGTCAGTCCTTACAGGCTCGTTGAGAAACTATGAATTATGTCTGCTATGGTAGCAAGATTTTCACTATGGTAAGGCCTTGCTGGTTTCTCCTATATTTTTCTTTCAAATTTATCATAAAGTAGAATATTATTCGTAATAATATTTTCTAGTGTAAAATTCATGCCTATCTCTATTACTATACTATACATGGTAATACAACAATGCCAAAATCATAGTAAATAAAAGTAAAACAAGATCAGAAGCTAAAGAATGTAGCCGGGTGTATCATATGACATGGAGAGTGCAGAAGAAACAGTGATTGAGAAAGAAGCCTGAACTGTGAATTTTGTTGGGCTGTCATGTGGAAGGTTGAATGATGAAAGGATTGCAAAAATATTTTTTAGTAACAGAGTGGATGGGAGGAAAGGAAAGAACAGGCCTAAAATATAATGGTTTGAAGTAGTTTAAAGATCACTTGAGAAAGAAAATTGTACACGTAGTGTAATACTATAAGTGTTTGATTTGATTTGATAACATTTTTAACTGGTCCACGCTTTCATGTGCCGTGGGACGTGGGGGTCACATGCACATGAATGTAATCTAGTCGCGGCCTGCCTTAGCGGCAATTTGACCAGTCGAGGCTCCTCCTCGAGATGTAAACCGTTCCGTCGTTCTGGGCGGTACGGCAAAATCGATTATGAAGAAGTCCGAGCCGAAGACGTCCACATCCAAGATCCGTGAAAAATGTGTGCAGACAAGCCCCGGAACGAATATATGCCGCCCGATAGGCCTCCACACTATTTCCACTTCACTTAACTATGACCTATGGCCAATATATGTCCTCTACTAGCTGCGCGCACTCCACGTGGTGAACGATTATGAAGATGGATGTAATGACTATGAGGCCGGTGCCTGGTAGTAACAAATTAGCGGAAAAATAAGACAATAGGTTTAAAAAGGAGAAGTGGTTAAAAGGAAAACGCAAAAACAAGAAATAACGGCACAATAGGAAAGTTTACAGGCGGCACCAGCTTAGGTTCCGATGCATACTTCTCGCCATCTTGCGCGGAACCCACAATACTATGAGTGTAAAAGGAAGTTTGCCATGTGTTTGAAGCAAATTATTATAGTTTATAAGTAAAACACGCGGAAGTAATTATATATGCCAGAATAAAAAGTTGATAGAGGAGATCAATCCTTTATTTTGAAACGTAAAAAGCTGTTGACATTGATCATGAAGGGATTTATATAGCGATATATGTATAATATGTATGCATGTGTGTGTCATATGTATAATATATATATATATATATATATATATATATATATATATATATATATATATATATATATATACACACACACACACACACACACACAGACACACAGACACACACACACACACACACACACACACACACACACACAAGGGTTAATTAAGTGAAAAAATACAACGTATGTAGGTAAACGACTCAGACAAAAATGTGGAGTATTCAAAAGGTATTCATATCCAGGTAAAAAATACAAAAAGAATACTACCGAGTATTCATATTGTATTCTTTTGTGTCAAAATCAATACAAAATGAATACTTTTCCTGGATAAATACAAAAAGAATACTAAATTTTTATTGCCTTTTTTCGAGTGAATACATATGGGTAGTAAATGAATACAGTTTCAATACACTTCTCAGGTAAAAGGTAGTAAATGAATATAAAAAGAATACATTTTGAATACTCCGATTTTTACCTGAGGAGTCCATCTTCGTATTTTTTGTTCTTCAAAAGACACATATTAAAAACAAGTTTATAGCGGCACGTACAAAAAAATAATAATAATAATACATAATATGAAGAAAATTATGAATAAAGATGTGTAGTATAATATTCTATACCCTGTGTATGTGAGAAAGAATATAAATATGGAGACACACAGGTCGACCATTAGATATCATATCAGGGTCAATGAAAACAGGTAAAAAAAAAATATATAGAAAAAAGAGATACAGAGGATATTCAAAACTACTTGTAGTTTATGCGCTGGAGAATATAGCCAGAATATAGCCATCAAATTCAATGGGAAAAACTAAAGTAATAGGAAGAGTCGATCGAGAGTTGCACTATAAAAAAAATATTTATATATTAGAATCAATTTTGAAATGGCAAGAAGAATCAATGAAACAATTAGTCAACCCAGCTTTGAATTACCGCCTATTTGGATTCCACTCATAGATTCATGTAAAAAAAAAAAAAATACAGTCATTTTACTATTGACTTATTTGACTTATGGCCATTCAATGCAATCAGATGGAGATTTCAGTTGACACAAAACTACATTTAAATACATGTTATTTCCATATGCAAACAGAAATAAATTTTTAAGTTAAAAGACTGTACCGCGTGACCGTACTGTACAGGTGAAAATTTAAACAACAAAACAACACCTGACGAGGACGAGCCACACTCCCCGTTGCGGAGGTCGGTACGCCTCGTGAGCAAGAGTTAGTAAGCAGAGTCAGAGGAAGAGTGGCAGACACAGTAATTCTACATACGCCCTTGAAATAAACGTTACAATTTGTATATATATATATATATATATATATATATATATATATATATATATATATATATATATATATATATATATATATATATATATATATATATATATATATATATATATATATATATATATATATATATATGAAAAATATAGTTATAATTTGTTAAAAAAATAAATAAACGTCTTTTAAATTTAAATGTCATTGTAAACAATTATAATTCGCGGCGTAATTATAATAATAATATATAATATTTCTTGAAAATTAAAAACTTGATTTTTATACGGATTATATATAAATGATTATGATATTTTATAAATGAATTACATTTTATCTTCCTATAATTTTGTTATTATTTAAACTTTTTTTTAATTATAGATTTGTTTTTTATTCCTAAAAAATGCTATCTTAATAAAATAAAAAATTACAATTTGAAAATTTTAGAGACTATAAAGATTTAATATTGCCAAAATTATTTCTAATTAACTTTTTCAGTAATTATGCTCTCTAATTGATAAATATTAAATAAATAATGGAAAATAGTTTTATATATACCTACAACGACATTATTAGTAAATAACATAGTATTTTTTACATAAACAAGACAAAAAAAAACTCCAACTTCTCTTTCAATCAAACAGGGCACAGTCAAAAATATAAATATAAGAGGTATATATAATAGTAAATAGTACAAAGTCTAATAGCTCTATTTTATAAGCAAAATAAGCGTTTCATTCAGTTGAGGTCTGTTCATCAGTCAGTGCAGTTCTAGTGAAGCTATTCTTTTAATTAGCTTAAATGTTTTTTATACAAGTTTTACATTAAATTAAATTCTGTGGCATTTGCATGTTAATTAATAATATAATAATAAAGAATAAAATCAAAAATACATATTGCAAAATTAATTGTGTTATTTTATGTAACTTGTGAACTAACTTGTAAGTGTTAAAAAATATAAAATTATTAATTAACTGCTACTATTTACATAAGTTATTAAACAACATTATTCGTGACCTTCATGGGGTAAGTCATCATAAAACTGTCTGATAGTCACTTTGTGCGTGAATGTCTGAACCCAGGGCCTGCCTGGGTTCGATTCCCAAGAATGGCAAACTTTTTCACGTTGCTTTCGATGTGTTATATACCAAATATATAATTTCAGACGATGTAAGGCTTTAGAATTGATTTCTTAAATGTTTAATTCATATAAAAATTCTCGTCTCGTAATATTGGGATTAATTTCCCGTCCATAATATATATATATATATATATATATATATATATATATATATATATATATATGTATATATATGTATAATGTATATATTTAAAAAAATGAATTGAGTATTTTTATTAACTTATTATATTGACAATTTGGTGTTGTGTTATTTATCGTCAAATCAAGAGCAGCGAGTGAAAGCCCTGCAGTGTCTTAATTATAGAAAGTAAGACAAAAATGATTTTTTTTTATCACTTAAAAATACATATATATCACTTACACACACAATGGTCATTTCTGATTCGACCAGATCGCAGACTGGCAAATACATCTTTTAACGAGTTCGCGGAGTGGATTTTTGATAATTAGAGCTGCACGCTGCAGCGAGGTCAAAATTAAGAAATTTAAAATTTAATATCGGAGCTGTTATTACATTCTTAATATCTTATTTTCATATAGCTTATATTGGTTATCATTTTAAATATTTTATGAATTCAAAACAAAAACCTAACAACTTATTATAATAATAACTTACTTACTTGATAATAATACTTTATTTGAATATGACAAAAATGAAATAGAAACTATTTAATACTTAATGTTTTTCTCTGGAAATATAGATAATTTGAAAATATAGACTTTAAAATTTAGACTTAAATCTGTGCGCACATCATCTTAGCTAGTTTACTTATTTATTTATTACATAATACATAACAGAAAAAAAAAAGTAATATTTTGTTGATAATAACTTAATTGAAGTGGACAATGGTTGCCAATGATTTTAATATACTATAAATATTGCATATTATGTTATATTTATTTATTACTTGATGAAAAATTTGACGAGCAGCAAATACTCGTCAGTGGAAATAGTGAATAGTCCACCACACTCAAAAGTAATAAATTTTTTTATTACTGTAACAATAATAGAGCTGTCATAGTATTTCTTATTACTATATATTTACCGATTTTCATGAAAAAATAATAATAATAAATTTGAAGTGGTGATTGAATATTAATATTATTGGTCATATGATCACTTATATAAATACTTAAAGCTATAGTATATAATATTTAATATCTCGCTTTTAAAGAACTATTGATTTTACATTCATGGCAGTAAATATAAATGAAAACAAATGAAAAATAAAGAAAGAAATTACGCCGTTCGAGATAATTTTTAAAGCTTAATTTAATTATATTATAATAATTACAAATTAAAGTAAATAATTATCTTCATTGAATAACATAAAAGATATATATATATATATATATATATATATATATATATATATATATATATATATATATATATAGTGAATCTTCCTGCATGTTTTACGTGGAAAAAAATACCATAATACTTACCAACTTTTAATTATTATAAAAATGAGACGAGGTACATAAATGGACATAAAAAAGCATAGACGTTTAAAAATGTTTTTTTTTTATTAAAGAAATATTATAAGATATCTCACTTGAAGCTATTTGGCAGTTTTGATACAAAGCTTTCAATAATAATTATATTTCATACTATTCTTGAAACAGTATTTTTATAATAATTATTACAATAAATTTTAATATATTCTTCGACAATGCTTAAAAGCAGCATTGTGAAAGATAAAAATTTCTTTATTACATATTATATATTTTGAGCGCCAAAATACTTTATTGGTAACATTGTACTTAGTACAAATCTAATTGATAAAATTTGTGGATTCACTTTTGCAGCAGTATCGTGCAATTTTATAGAATCATTAAAAATATTGTATTTTTGTTTCATTAACGCGTATTTTCAGCAATTTTTCAAACAAAAGAAAAGTATCGATTATTTTTGTTTAAATTATAAAAGTACTTTTTTAACATTTTTAATTTTTATAAATATCAATATGACACACTTTTTTCTTCAATTGTAAATAATTGTGACATTTTAAAATTGCTTGTATGCAAATGCTTCTAAAATCGAGATGCAAACCTTCCTCGAGTTTGAATTTTACTTGGTATTCAAAACTCACAATTTCACTGTTAGAATTTTAGAATCTTTGCAATTTATCATTATATTTCCTAGAAGTGGACCACGCGATAGAAATGTTGAAAGCTTCGCGTTCAGCTGTTGATCAAATTCAAACCATGCATTCTAAAGTTTATAATTTTTTATTGCATTTTTCAAATTGGAAAAAAAAAATAATAATCATCATAAATTTTTCTGGCAAATTACATAGAATAATATTATTAAAAAAAAAAAAATCTTTTTACAACTTTTATGAAAATTTGCTTTTTCATTGTGCAATTACAAAATTTTAATAAAAAATATTTTAGTATAGTAATTGGCAGAGCAGAAGAGCATTTATATTTCAATAATTCATTAAAGCCTGAATTGCAAATTTGTATGCGTCTAAATGTGCATAATATTAATATAATTTTAATAGGACAAAAATGAGTGAATCATTAAAATTTCAACCGTATTTCTGTCTACATTTAATTTTTCCCCCGTAATAAATTATTGCAATATTTGAAATTGACTTTATGCTCGCATGCAAAATGAGTGATTATATTTTTATTTATTTTTTTGGAAGGATTTAAAAGTTTATTCTTGTGGCCGGCATTTTTTTAATACAATTGCGTTAAAATATGCTACGAAGAGTTTTTAAAGCTTAAAACTATTTATTTTATACTTTCCTGTGCTGTCTACTAGTAAAAATAATTTCTTTTGCATAAAATAAAGGAGGAGGAATAGTCCTTTTAGGTTGCTTCAATTATCAATCTCGTTCATTTGTAGCTATAATATAGAAAGCATTATATTGTCTATTTCTATATCGCAGCTATTTATGTCTGCTAATTGTGAATTAAGTTAAACTTTCTATAATTAATATTTGCTATTATAAATACCTAAATTTAATGTTTTATTGTTCGCTTAGATTGAAAAAAAAATTGCTGCTTGATGCATATTTCAACTTTTTGTTTTAAATTTATTGTTATTTTTGAGTTTTCTTTCATAGGCATTTTTAAAAAATTATTTTAGTACCTTTGTATAATATATACAAATGTATAATAATATATAATATTAAGTTTGATTATCTATAGCGTTTGATGTCTACAAATGTGCATGATTTACTTGATGTTGTTTAAGTTTTACTTTAAAATTGTATACTTTTTTTAAATTTAATTTCGCATATAAATTGCTACAATAATTTTAATTTGCAAAATAATACAATATTATTTAATGATACAATGAAATGAAAGCTCAGAATATTCCAAATATTTTAAATCTTTTTCAAAATTATCTAATTGCTTAGTACAAAGGATCAAAAGGCTTAATTAAAAGGATGCGGTCATTCTGTAGAGGCCAGTATAGCCACAGAGGCGTGCGCGTAGCGCTGGAATGAGCAAAGCTGCAGCCGAGAGATCCTCGAGGAAATTGGAGCACTCGCAAAGCAGCAGGTACATTTTGTCCCCGCGAGATACAGACTTATGGAGAGTGATGCGACGTAAGCCGGCAGACTTGGGAAGATAACGATACAGCATTCGAGCACCTGAAGACCAAACAACATCGACCAATTAGTCCACTAACCACTTGTAAGATAAAACAATTTCATTCTGAACATCTGAATTTTGAGCTGCAGATCACAATGCGATTTTTTTTCCTTTTTGAATTTAAATGTTACTAACACGTTTTCCTAATTTTCATATATATATATATATATATATATATATATATATATATATATATATATATTATATACGCACACACACGCATACTCACACACACACAAGAATATTATTACGTGTAATCTGGATAAAATATTAAGTTTTAGGATCCACATTAAAAACTTTACCCCTGGTATCTCTCTATACTGATGTATGCGGACTCGCACAAGCTTCAACACTTACTTAAGTTCATTGAAGTGATAAAATAGCATAACTAATAATAATTAATATAGAAATGATAAGCTAGATCTTATCTTACTTTTAACTTAAAAATGTATAGTTTAATTTAAGTATTATAGCAAATAAAATAAACTTGCTGAAGGAGCAAGGTTTATTCAGAATTCAGAATCTATGTATAACCTTTCTGAAGAATAGACTTTATATTTTCAAACAGAAAATGTTGATGCAGATAATGTGTTAACTAGAAGAATGGTGAAAGAAAAAAAATGAAAACTATTAAATGGTAAACTTTATAAAATCTTAAATTATGAACAATTAAGAACAAACTTTTGTTGTTAACTGATTTATTCATGTGTGCGTGACCTTGGCAAGCATTCAGAACCACGATGTGCAGGATCGATATGTGGATTGGAGAAGGCAAAAAATTTGGTGCTACGTATACGTTTAAAAAAAATGGGTAAAAATGCAAATAATATTTTACACAAATGAACTTATACTGTTGTAAAAAGATAACGTTTAAAACAATAAATAAAACTTCAGAATTAAATCATCCATATATTAAGTATTGATTTGAGTAGAAATATGAAAACGTATGACTATAGTTTTTCAAAACAATTAAAGATTAATTCATTTGACACGTACGTACGACTTGCATTTTTATCATTTCCTATAAGGATAAAAATAATATAGCAAAAAAATTACTAGCGCGATATTTTATTCCTAGATTGTATTGATGTTGGAAGTTTTATAAAGCTTTATTATTGTGTTGTTGAAAGTCTTTGATTATATGTCTAATTAATTAACTGCAATGAGCTAGTTTAATGTAATTTAATGTGATAATTTTGTTTATTGCTCACTTAAAAGTTGGTAAATTTTCATGTTGAAATGTATGTTAAAGTGTTGTATTTATATGGCATAATGTTATGAGTTATGACCAAGGTTCATGTAATAAGGTTGGAAAAGCCCTATACTGTATAATATGCTCTTTATTATTATTATTAAGGAAAATCATTACTGTTCTAATATTGATATTCTATTTCTAATATGTAGACTTCTAAAGTATATAGCTGATTATTAGCCGACTAATACAAATTATGAACATGAAATAAAGTTTTAACAATAAACAATTTTTTCTTCATACACAATATAGCAAGATATCTTAATAAAAAGTGTTGAGAACTATGATTTAAGATAGAATCTCTAGTTTAAAAATGTTTAAAAATGTTATTCTTATCTTAAAAGCTGCAAACACGCATATTGGCTTTTTCATTTTATTTGAATAAAAATATAAATTTGCGTGTGGTGCTGGCATTATGTGATCTGATTTATTTATATCATTTTGTATTGATTTTTTTGTCAACATAATCAATATAAATAAATAAAGGTTTAGGATAGCTGAAAATTGTATAATCCAAAGTGAAAATATAAATTTACCTAACAGTGAAATTCTATCGCCTTTATAAAATTCTTGTGTATTTCTTTCAGATTATTTACTGTTACAATAAGTAACAATGCTATTATAATCTCTACATTATTTGCATATTTGCTTCTTACAACATGCAAAGATTGACAATCCAGTTTTTAATTTTATTTCAGGAAATATATTCGTGATATTTGACGAGAAAAAAAGAGCACAACATTGTTTGAATTAAACGATCGCCGTCTATGCAATTTTTTTTTTTTTTTTTTTTTTTTTTTTTTTTTTTTTTTTTTTTTTTTTTTTTTTTGCTGACGGGAAGTTGAAATGCGTGTCGCACAAAGATACATGATAATGTAACTTACCAGTCCAGTACAGCCAATTCTTCTCGAATTTCTCGCCATCGTCTCCATCAAAAACTTTGTACACGCAAATGATGTAGCCCGTGGCTTGCGGCCTCAGAGGTTTGGTCCCGGGCTCGTGAAGAGGAGGCCTTGCAATAGTAGCTACTTCATTGAATAGATCCATGGTATGAGATGCTGTGTAACGCATTGCTGCGGGATCAAACTTGCGCAGGGAATTCATTCGGAGACCTCTAAAAAATTCTCCTGGATCTGTTTGACTAGTGTTGATCACATAATAAGAAATGAAAGGAATTTCCGCTGGAAAAGTAAAATAGAGGGAATATAAATCTTAGAAAACAAAGTTGTGCTTATCAATAATACTAACCATTACTTTCCATATTGGATAGAAGCATGCCTTCCGTTGCGGATTTTGCAGAGCCGACCTCACCTAAAATTTCTGTAGCCACACTTTTCTGTTGCATCAAGGGCCTCGCAAGAGGAGACTCCAAGTCTGGTTCAATGGAAGTCATGGGGGTCATGAGGTGTAGAAGTACGCATAACTTTGGATCGTCGACTTCAAGGACGCTAAGACCACCGGGTCGCTTCTCAGCCAACGGTAGCTACAATAGCACACAATATAAGTAAAAAAATTGTGCAATAAAATAATGGGTTTCTAAAAAAAAAAAAATAAAAAAAAAAAAAAAATAACCATATAAGAAAAGATTAAGTTTAATTAAGAGTCACGCGAGACCAAACTGTGACTGTGGCTTTATAGAATTTTCGTTATAACTTTTTAAACTTCAAAAAAATATACCATCATCTTGTTTCAAAATATATATGAAGTGTACTTTCAAATATTCAAGTTTAAAATAGTGTACTACAGATAAAGTCTATTGATCATACGAAAAAAAAACAACTGGTTTTGAGTTTGTTATTGAATAATCAATACAAACACACTCTAAAAAGTATAATATTTATGTGACTTGATGAGATCAATAAAATAACAGTAATGGTTTGGGGAAATGTCTATTTGCATTTTTGTCGAACTGTGTTTCCTTTTGCATTAAAAAACAACTTCCTTTCATATTTTCTTTTCATTTCTGGATGCTTTTGCCTGAATTATTAACCCACACATAACTAATTTATTGATTTACAAATGGAATATTTTATATTATTTCTGTTTTTACTCTTCTGATGTAAGAGTTACACAATATAATCTGCTTTCAATTGTTATATTATGCAATTGAATAAATTGTATAATATGCGCAAGACTGCTACTTTTTTCTTAACGTAACGTGTGTAGTATAGGTATATAATTCAATTTAGCTTTAAATTAAACATGGCTCGTTTTTGTGTTAACTGTTTTCCGATCGCCTGACTAAAGTCCGTTACTTTTTATTGTATTTGGTTTAGCTAACATTATTATATTCATGTCTTGGACACACAAGAGGAAAATAAATGGTTTACGATATTGCGCATGTTATATGTAACTATATTTTCAGAGATAAATTACTATTAGGTAAAATGTCAGTTGATAGTTTACATTTTCTTTTATTGCTTCTAAAAGATATTAATACTTTTTGTTTGGTTCTCTCACTGTACCTAGGCATAAAATGACACGTGATACGTGATTTCATAAGTTATAACTTTATAACTTATAACAAAATCCAAAGTTTTATACTTTTACTTTTTTTTTTTTTTTTTTTTTTACGTTTACACATCAGAGTTTATAATATACCAAGAACTTTTATGCAAAAACCATTTTTGACAATAATATATTATTATTTGTATTACACAAGAGTTTATTAATATTGTTTAATAATAGCTTACCCCAAAAGGGACTATATAGCGTCATGATATGTATGTATGTATGTTTAATAATATTGTATGTTTGTAGTATTGACATGTTCTACGTTGTAAAAGTCATGGAACGTAATAAAATCAATAATCTTTAATTATAAATTATAATGATTTGGATCATCGCAAAACTATTCAATTTTATGTCCTTTTGTTGTTTAGTGTAGGGAAGTACAAATTATACCTTTATTTTATCATTATATTTAGTTTAATTTGTATCACTTTACTGTAAACGTTATTGTTGCTTACAGCTCAATTTACATAACTTCAGTCAGCGATGTGTGTGGTACTCTAAAAATGTTTAAAAATAAATGTAAAAGTATAGGATTAAATTATTCTTAATTTCCTGTGAATTGAGAAAAAAAATCAGTATCCAAGTTTAAGGGAATTATTTACAATGCAAATGTATAAAAAAAAAAATGTACTGAGTACGTAATGTTCTATAATAAATATAAATAAATGTTACATTTTCAGATTTTTATCCACATAAATAAAGTTTATTTATTTAAACATAGGTAGCCGTAGAAAGAATCTAGACCATAATTTTTCAACGAGAAATACATTAATAATGCTTATAATAATTTCATTTTATGCGAAGTAAGTGAGAGGAAAAGTCATGACATGAAATATTTATCGCCCCTTTACGTTGTTTTGACATTTTTACACTCATATAAGTTAGTTATAATTCTATTGTCTTTTCTTAATAATTTTATTCCACTTGTCAGATTCAGTTTGGAACGTGGGCTGGCTGTAAATGACGCAGCCAGTGTGACGTCACTTATGAGCTTGCATCATGACGATGCTTTTTGAAACAATAATTTTTGGTTCAGTGGCGCGGCAACATAGGGCCAGTTTTCCTTGACTGAAACGACAACAAATGTATTTGTGTGGTTTGGTTTGCTAGTTGCACGCTATCATGCATAATGGTATCACATCAAAGAGATAGCGTTCTCATTACTTTCCACAACAAGTTCGTTAACATATTCTTTGAAGATTATTATCGATTTTTCATCACTTTATTGTATCATTAATCGCGCCTTTCTATCGTCTAACGTTTGATGATGTACAAATCTTGAGCTTGAGAGGTTTTCGATTATCTTTGGTGTTTAAATAAATCTGTTGCTTCAAAAAAGCAATACAATTAATAAAATACACAGAAGATTGAAATATTGGAATTGCAAAGGAATCAATTCGGCCGTAATATTAATGCTTTGTGTAGTTTTCATTTTTAAATAAGCTTGTGATGAGGTTATCTTTATATTATATATATATAATAATAATACTATATATATATATATATATATAGAGAGAGAGAGAGAGAGAGAGAGAGAGAGAGCATGCGCTGTAAACTATACTAAACTTACTGTAAATAAAATCTATACTAAGATAGCAATAAAAGCAATAAGCAATTAAGCAAGGAATGAGAACCAAAGTAAATTTTATAATAAACTAAATACTGGGGTTGTATATGATATAAAATTAAGAATCTCCAAATTATTCCAATATACAATACATTTAAATTCATGTTCGGTATTTCACACAAATCTGCGATCAACTCCAATAGTATTGCACTTATAAAGTGCTCGTCAATTCAAATTCACTCACAACAAACAAAGCAATATTTACAATAATTTATATCCATGTTGTTTTAATTGAATGTCAGTCTCCTACAAATGTTACTTATATCCACTTAATATATTTTCATTTACGCAACCCCGAAGTAAAATTTTATGTAAATAACTTATATTGTTTTAATATAAGTAAATATATTCATAGTATATTTAACTAAACCTTAGCAAAATATTACATTATGCAAAAAGCTATACAATGAGGAAGGTGAATTGAAATTTTTTTTGCTGAGTTTATGATATTTCTGGAAACAGCTCTTTAAAAAATTTTGAGGCGTTATTTTTTCTTAGGATGATTGGAGCATGCGAAGTATTTTTAATTAATTTTTTAAAATCGATCTAGAAAGCCTATGACGTCATCCGATCACTTTTTTCTCGACAAATACTAATCGTTCGAGGTTCAGTAAACAGTTGAATGAAATCAGCTCGTCCTCAGGATTCCAAAAAACTGGCTACTGAACCTTCTACGGTCAATACTTTCCGTAATAAATGCCCGATTGATGACGTCACAGGCTTTTAAGGTCGAATTAAAAAAATTAATTACAAATACTTCCCATGCTCCAATCGTTCTAAGAAAAAATAACACCTCAAAATTTATTAACGCTTTTTCAAAAATGTCATAAAAAGTGGGGGTTTAAAAGAATTCACCTTCCTCATTGCCCGTCTTGCACGAATTTATGTGCAATTATTTGCAATCATTCTTATTGTACTCATCATGATTCATTCCGTAATGTTTTAGCATTTTATTTACGATACAATGTTTTATATAGTTAATAAATTTAATTAAGTGTAACGTCTTTGCATTTTGCTATTAGTACATACAGGAGAAGCGCCAAAAATTCTACGAGAATACTTTTCAAACATTTTATACAATACATATTACATATTTATGTATGTAGTATAATGTGTGTGTGTATAATATAAAAGTGTGAATGCGTGAAATATATTAGTCCAACTTTAATGGGCAAGATTTGAGTTATGTGTTCGAGTGGGCCAGTCACTTCTCAGGACTGTATAAACCACCTTCTTATATTTACTATTATAATGATTATTATTATTTTAAAGATGAATGTGCATTTTATATTTTTATTATGTAGGATAATAATAAAAAGAAGAACTTACTGTAACCCCTGCAGGCAGAAATCGGTCGAGACTTGTCACGGGAATGATGAAACAATCTCGATCCAAAGTGTTCAAACTGACAGGCTTTCCCAAGCGACTAGGAGAGTTGGGGTTACCGGAGGATTGTTGTTGTTGCTGCTGTTGTTGTTGTTGTTGCTGCTGCTGCTGCTGCTTGGAGGTGACATTTGAGGATGGATTGGCGAGGGCGGGGGCGTGTGGTGCGGAAGAACCAAAGCTCACTTGCTTGGGTCCAATTGCAGCCGCGGCTGCGGCGGCGTACCGCATTGGATCTCCGGAAGTATTGCCCAGCATTAAATTTCTGTCAAAATTAATAAATTTAATAGAACTTTTGATTTATGACTTTGAAATGGACGTGAAATGATTTTAAAATTAATTGAAATATATATAAGAAAATAATTGTAAAATCAAAAGCAGCCAATTGTTCTTATTAACAAATTATCAAAGAGAGCAATGCCGAATAAATACAGCTTTGCGTACTCATTTTAAAATTTAAATCGTGCAAAATTAAAACATGGCCATGGCAGGCTATAATTACTGCATCTTAATTGTTGTATTTAATAATAGTTATTTAAAAATTAGATTATCCAAAAACATTACAATTGTAAATTCAAAAAAGCCAATTGTTTTATAAGCATTCGTCAAGCCTTTATGCAAAGAAGAAATACGTGCATATTGTTGCAATTGTGTTCATGAAATGTTATACTTTTATTGCTGTAACAACTTTTTAGCTCGAGCTATAAAAAATCAAAATCAAACTATATTAATAATAATAATAATAATAGAAATATAAAAAAAAATGAAAAGTTTGAAAATCTTGAGGTGGTTTATTTGTCTCCTCACAAAAGTGAAATCAATATCATACGCCAGTCTGCGACCGCAAGCAAAAAAAGCATAAAAATAACCGAGCATTGCAATAGCAAACAACTGAATTACGAAACATCATGCAGCAAACTTTTTGAAGAGTTTTTTTTTTCCGCTTAGATATCAAAATATGACAGAAAAAGAAGA
The DNA here is from genome assembly GCA_949318235.1 of Ecdyonurus torrentis. Lineage (NCBI taxonomy): Eukaryota > Metazoa > Arthropoda > Insecta > Ephemeroptera > Heptageniidae > Ecdyonurus > Ecdyonurus torrentis. The sequence continues at coordinate 48,333,418 of OX439127.1, forward strand.
AGAAAAAGAAGAAGAAGTTTTATATAGTAATAAATTATTATTTGTTAATGTTTTATTTCAAATGGGATTGCTTCAGAATGATAGAGAAAATTTGGAAAGATAGAAACCATACTTTAATAACTTAATTTGTGCATAATGCATAACAGCCATAATATTATAGACCATGCTTTCTATAATTATATTAAAAGACCAAAGGTAAGAACTATATATTATAATATATATTATGTTATATAATCCCATTGTAATATGTAAAAGTTAAAATAGTTGAGGCCATACTTAAGATTTTCTGTCGACTTAATATGAACAGAAATGTGCATGTGTGTTTGCCATGCACGCACCTTGCCAAGGAATGCCAATGTGATTGATACCACGCTGTTCTACGACGTACGTTTGTACAATTGATTTAATGTGCTATTTTGTGCTTCTTTTTTATTCACGAGTTGAAACAACGTACACATTTTTCTTAAATCAATATAATACAAAACAAGCATTTATACGTAATTTATATTTCCCATTAAATATCCTTGCTACTTCAAAAAAAAAAAAAAAAAAAAAAAAAAAAGCGCCAGTATTATGGCATGCGTTAAAGAGAGTATTGTTATTCATATTTTTCAAATACTCAGCTGCAAGCATAACAAAAAATGGTTTAGAAAAATATAAAATATTACTATGCTTTTTTTTGTAAGGGGGGGGGGGGAGGGGCTAATAGCTATTCATTTTTGTAACAATATATTATTACTTTACTTCATGGTCTTAAGAAACAACATCCAATTTTTAATATTTTTTAAACCTTGTGATAAAAATCATAATACTGTTTGAAGTCTAAATATTAGGGAAAAAAATGCTTTTATGGAATCTTTCATAATTTTATGCAAGATTCCATTGAAGTATTTTACATTTATTTTAATAATTTTATTCTAATTCGTTTTAATTCTGTTCAAAGCCTTTGGGGAAAAATTAACAGAAAGATAAATGGAGGGAAGGGTCCGATTCCAATGTTGAGTTAAAGCCTGTACGTATCAGTTTAGTTAACAAGTCGTTGTGTAACAATTACACAACTTTTTGCAATGTTACACATTTTAGCAAACAATATAACTAATTATGTGTTACATTATCTAAGTTTTCAGCCTTTATCTCTTAAAGATATGAGAAAAATATAATATACAACTACTGTTTTGTCAACTATAAGTAAAGTGGCTACATGGATGGCAAGTCTAGTCTAAAAATTATATACAAATCAAGAAGCTAAAATGAAAAAATTATTTGATCATAATTGGTATAAAAAATAGATGCAAAGAAATTATAGTTTGGTAGTTAAGTAATTGAGTCAACTATATACAAACTAAGTACCAATAAAGAGTTGTTATTTTTTTAATTCAAATTGGAATTTAAATTTTTCATGTGCTTAATTAGATCAGTGTAAAGGTAAAGCTAGATTGTTGATAGCGAACATATAAGAGCTTCAAGTTTCTCACGTAGAGTTTAATTATTTACATTGTACATTTCCCGCAAGAATATAAGTGAACGTTCGCTGTAGTAATATATATAGCTATAGAGTAGCTGATTAATTATTACGTTATTTTAGTTTCTTTTTATAGTAAATCTATCGAGGGGGGGGGGGGCGGGGGAATAACTACTTAAAAAAATATATCATTATATTATTTTGTTTTTTATCTTAAAAATTGGTAAAAAAAAAGTAAAAGGAGAGGAAAATGTTGATCGGAAAAATATGTGCCATGCAAAGACAAATATTTTAACTTTACACGATAGCTTTGGTAGAATGTGATAACAAAAATAAAAAGAACACATGGCATGTAGAACAAAACCAATGTCATTATATTATGTGTGTGTGGGTATATAATATATAATTTACTATAAATTTTAAACAAAATAAACAATATATTATATTATCTTACTTCAATAATTGTAAAAACCGTAATAACAATAAACCTACACGAAATGTACTATAAAAAGAATAATAATAAATTGTGTTATAAAAATTTACAAGTGTAAAAAATATAAGCTTAATATATATTATGTTTTCTAGTTACATAATTAAAATGTAAGATGTAGAGAGAAAATAATAACAGGTGCTAAGATAAATAGCTCTTCTACATTTTATCCCCTTACTTTATGTAATATTATCATAAAAAGTTTGGTATTTTTTCATGAGTAATCAACTATATTATTTTGCGGGAATATTTGTTACAATTTCTTACAAAGTAATTTATTCGCATGCAAACGTTAATTATTTTGAAACCCATTTCTCCAGTGTTTTTATTTATATTTTTACATGCATAGCAAAGATACAAAGTTACATGCTATGCTACAGTTCTATGCATATTATTACAATAATATGCCAAGTGAGTTTATAATATTCTATATTATATGAAAATTTAAGATTTTTTTTTTTTTTTTTTTTTTTTTTTTAATTTTTTTTTTTTTTATAAATAGAATAAATATGATATAAAATGTTGGCAAGAGCAGGGATGCAAATGGCATCGACATTCGGGTGAATATATAACCATGATGTTGTGCGTGCGGACTACAGTTGAACTAGAGGGTAAAAGTCTGTGGGACTAAAAGTTGGCAGTACCAGGCAGATTTTTGCTTGCTTGATTTTTTTTTTCTTTTCTTTTCTATTCCTTTATTCTAAAACACGATGCATTGTGCCTCTTTCTTGTAGGAAACTTATCACTGACTTACCCCAACCCACAGCTTGCAAATAAATAGAACTACTTTCACTTTAGCTGTGAAAACTTTGGATTGAAATTTAGCTATCTCTAAAGTTCACGTATACAAATAATATAAAATGAAAATAATTATACCACACGTGTCGCATACTGTACCGTACACTAGATTTAAATAAGATTGGTATACAAATTTCATTCTTTCACTCACTTACAAAATTTCTATATAGGGCTGATTGCTATGAATGTTTGCTCTCACAAATTTAGAAAATTTGTTTGTCAATGACGTAAAATTCTATATCTCTTGAGACGAAATTATTGTGCTCACACCAAAGTATGATAAACAATAATAAATATAATATTTTATTACAGTACTCATAAATTTTTTTTCATTGAAATTTAAAGCAAAAAGCATAATTTTTGTAAGCAAAATACGATGCAAGCATATATAAATATGACATTTAAATGTTAGGAATGTAAAAAGCGGAATTTTAATTATTTTTACAAATTACAAAACAAAAATAGCATATTATGGGTACATAACAAAAGCGCAGTCAAGGAAAAACCATTTGCACCAAAGGCATTTTCATTACAAGCAATATTCGTCAACAAGAACTATTAATGAAATTAATTAATTTGATCATTTGGTGCACTTGTATTTCTAGTTACAAAAGAATAGTCAATTTCTGAACCTATAATAAATTGAACATATCTGGACGAGACCCAGAACCATTAGTGATTTCCACCAGCAGGTCAAATACATGATTAAACCAATTAAATGGAACGTTAATTTTAACCAATGAAGCGTTAGAATTTTCTTAGTTTACGTGCACAACTCATAAAATGTGTTTCTTTCTTTTTCACTGCTACTCCGACCTTTCAACATATAAGCTGCATTCACTTAATATATATGTACTGTATATATATATATATAAAATACTAAACTTGCTCTGTTTACGTCTGTTGTATTTCATTTACAATAAGCATTAAGGGCAGAGAATTGCTCTTGCAAACTCAACAGGGTGTATGGTAAATATTGAGCGTGCAACATGCGTCAAAAAACTTCCTATGCGTTTTTACCCACCCACCCAACTGATGTGAACTCTATTTTGCTTGCCAAAAACTGACTTCCCAGCATCCATCCGCCTACATCTTTCATAGATCTGTACTGCTATATAGTCGTTTCTTGTTGCCTTCTCTCGGATCTCTCTTTTTTCTCTAGCTATGCTTAATGCGTGCCAGCGTCTATAAACTTTTTACTTCTTTTTTTTTTTTCTCACTGACTCTAACTCTTTTTACGTCTAGGCGGCTCCAAACCAGCCACCCTCCCGTACAAGCAATAATCATGAAATATGCAACGAACACTCAACTTTTTGTCTAGACAAAATTGAACCCTCTAAAATCATCAGAAAAATGACATGATGTATATTTGTAAAGGTTAATACATTATATTAATATTTGTATTTGTTTTAATTTACCCCAAGCAAAGAAGCAGACACAACAACTTACTAATTCTACATGTTTATGTCTGTGTTATTATGCAACGCATTATTGGATAAAACATTGTGAGATAAACTTATTGTGATTTAGCAAGCTCATGTTAGAAACAATATAAATAAATCGTGCAATAATGTAGCCGACTCAACCTTGGGTGCTCATGGTTTGTTTTGTAAATATTTATATATGTTACGAAGGTAAAGCAAAAAATAAAATAATAATAAATCATATTGCGTATAATAGTAATAATAATAGGATAAAAAAAGCATTTTGATTGCATTTTTAGCAAAAATTGCATACGGTGCATTCCAAAAATCTAAGACGAGCGATATGTCGGCCAAGAAAGAGAAAAGTGATTATAGTAATATAAAGTATGATAAATATATCACTATAACAAATGAAAAGTATTTATATATAATAGGGTCGTGCATGGAGGCTAAGCAAGAGCCCCAACACACCTGTAATGGTGATCATCCATTACCGTGTACCCTGTTGTGGTGGAATCGGAGCGCGATGCTCCGCGGAGACGCAGCCGGCCACCGCCGGACGAGCCTGCTTTACCGCCACTCGGCACGTACGAGCGCTCCTTTGCTTCTGCACGGAAATTTTTACGAAACATAAGATTCATGATGAATTCCTGATATGTATATTTTTTTTTGCTTATTATCAAGATTGGACCAAATATTAATTTTTAAAAAAAATTATGACGACATAAAATGATAAAAACTCTAACACGCGAATACAGGAGGCACATTATGCACGATCACATTTGCTGTTTTGTTCTCTTTAGATTTTTTAATTGGATAATCACTAGCCATGTTTTAGTATTTTAATTAATAATTTTTTTATTATTATTTTTAACTTAAAAAAATACGTCCACTATTTTTTTTCTTGTCTAAAAGGTCTATGGAAAACACTGAAGTTTACTTTCTCTGGTTGGACGCCAAACTGGTGAATCTCGGCGGGCTTTAGTCTTGTCTCACTGGTCGCCAAACCCCCTCTTTTCTAACTAACGTCCGCCAAACCACCACAGAAATAGGCAACGACGTTCCTTTTGCTCATCTATCTCAAATGTAGCGCGTTAACATTTCAAACTTAGAAACCCATCTAATTATTTTGGCCAGCATCACGCAAATATGAATTTTATTATTTTTTCCGTTAAATAATTACATTTACTCCTTAAGGGTAACAATCGAACTTGATTGTTTACACCCCCCAGTATGTGGTGAACGTCAACAATAGAAGTTGATCACAATAATGCCAAGTCAATTTTATAATGAGTTTTTATATGGCAACTTGTCTACCATACCCTCCTCTATACCATGCCTCTGTATACGGGCCAATATTTATATCGATTTTGCTTGAACTTGATGCTGGCATTAAAAGCTTTTAGTGTTACACATATTATATATTTTATACTATTGTAGAATGTGCGTAGACAAATTGTAAATAAAATGTAGTTTTTTACGTCATCTATAAATTATGACATGTATTAAAAAACATGAAATACGCCACACTTTAGAACGTTTGTATTATATGATTCTAACTAGTAAAACGTACGTAACGAGTTATATAATAAACTTATAATATGTTTTGATTTAGCATACATCATTTCTTTCTCTCATTACCAACATAATATTTTTATTTCTATTTTTATGTGAAGTATTTTGATTGTGCAGTTACACAATTACATCGCTCTGTACACAAGAACAGATGCCCATTTCTATTCTGTAATTTTTAGTCAAATTACACTTGGCAATATGTATGAATTTTTCATCTCGTTTGTTACGATTTAATATTTAAATTAACTTAAATACTTGTTACTGTATCACACTAAAATTGTGAATAAAATAGAGATGAAAAAAATTGTACAGACGATGTAACATAAAATTTTATTATATTGTCTTTTGGAAATACAACGCACATTTTTATATAGATCTATACGTTAATTGAAGTCTCCATAGGAACATATTGTACTGTAGAGTAAAACTCTGTATTTGAATTTATAAAAGATTAAATTCCTTTTCATTTTAATCCAATATTACGTTCTATAATATCATATTATTTTTATTATTATTTTTATTATTATTTTTTAACTTATCATTAATATCACTATTCTGGCCTCTGATAAAATCTTGCTATTTTCTAGGCATTTATTATAAGTACTTAATATTTTATCGTACATTTTATTGAATTCATAACGCGTGATTGATGTTGAATTATTTGAACAGATAAATATTACAGTGCTTTTCATCACTCAACATCTCATCACAGTGGAAAACTAAAACGAGAGTATTGGTAATGTTTAAGAAGTTTTGTAATACTTCGATTTATTGTAATGTTTGTTTTCTTCGTCAGTTTGCAAACTTTTGATATTTTATGTCAATCGTTAACATTTGATTTCAGCACAGCAATAATTAATGAAAGAATAGCGATGATAGTAAAATAACATTAAATGAAGTTTGAAAGAAAGACTATAATATATATATATATATATATATATAAAAGAAAAAAAACTCCATCATTAGTTTACAATTTTGAGATATTAATAATTAATATCGGCAGTATTGATAGTAAAATAAGGAGGAATGGAATTTTAAATAAAGAGCTATGTAATTAAAAACAATAAATAGATATTAAAAAATAAATAAAACAAAATAAAATGTAGCCTAAACTTGAGAGTAAATGCTGTACAAAGTAGAAATTTTGTTAGCAAGAAGTAAAGTTTTGCTAATTATAGATGCCGATAGCATCCCTTGTTTCCCTGAATCATGCGCTAGAATCTTTGCTACCTTGGATCTACTGTATCTCGCTTGCTTGCGGGAAACACCGCTAGCGTCTATTTTAAAACCAAACTCGACGCTTCAAATTAAAAATATCTATCTTAATATATTATTTGTGTTCTTGAAATAAACGTATATATATATATATATATATATATATATATATATATATATATATATATATATATATATATATATATATATATATATATATATATATATATATATATATTATATATATATATGTTTTCTTTTCAATGTTATCTTTTTTCTTTCTGTTTTATTATGTAAATAACATGTTATTATTATTGAACTCCCGTAAAATAGTTTTGTATTATAAAGTGGGCTTTAACTAAGCGAAGCAGACCCAAAAACATTAACAAATTACATGGATTAGTGAATACTATATTATAATTATGTGGAATGCTAATATTTTGTTTTAATGGGAGTTTTTAATTTATGGTTATTATAATGTTACGCAAATAAAGAACGTACTAAGCGTGTATAATACGTTATATTGCTAAGTCTCTAAAGCGCAATCTAAACTTGATTGTTTTGCTGCTCTGTGTTGTATATAAATAGGAGACAACAACACGCACAAGGGGAAACAAATTATAGTAGGAACAATAAAAAAAAATCGAAAATTTTGTTTAAAAAAATAAAATAAGGAAACGACATATAATTTCAAGCATATACAACGACAACAACAATAAAACAAAATCACATTGAGATTTCAAGCAAATTACAGAAATAATGAGCGTAGCCTAAAAAAACAAACTGCAAAGTGGAGAGAGAGAGTAATTAATGTTTTAATTGCGTCTGTTATTATTTGCTATTTATAGAAGCAGAGTTTTTTATGTTTACTTCTTTCTTTAATATAATTTGTTCATCAAGGGTTAGTTGTACTTTAGGTGAAATACAAGGTATAACAGACTCAATTTTGCAGGTATTATTTAAGTCAATATGAATTATAATGCTGTACAATTAGAAGGCCAACAAGTAAGGGTAGTGAAGGCAATATTGAGATACTTTCCTGGAGACATTACGGCTACGGCAACGGGTGGTGGCTCCAGTGCCATAGCGGCCGCGGCAGATGCATGTTCTTCGACAAGCGCGAGATCAGGGCAACAGCTACAGCAACATGAGGCTGCAGCCGTCGCAGTGTGTTCTAAGGGCGCTCCCGTAAATTCACCAGCCAGGCAGTAGCCACAACTAGCACCATCGCAATAAGCACTCACATCGGGTAACAAAGTGGTCACAGGACGAATCTTAATGCGACCTGGCTGTAAATGATAAGCAGGATGTCCTCCTGCGGAGCCATTAACGTGCTCTTGAGCAAGAACTGGAGAGAAGGCTGTAGCGTGATCAGATGGAAGCAAAGATGACGATTGGTGAAGATGGTGACCATTGGTTCGACAATCTGTTTCCATCATTTTGTCACTTGTTGTTTTTCAATTAAACAATCACGTTGTTTATTGTCATATCGAGCAGCAGAGCAAAACACCGCATTCTTGGCGTGACCTACCTCGTGTTATGATGTCACATGCGGCATATAACCTGCCTGCCCTGCCTGAATACTCCCCGCTTTTCTCTCTAGCGCATGCGTTTATCACAGCAAGTTTAACGCTGGAACCAATATGAAATTTCTTGTCAATTTTTAATACTACTACTGTTATTATACGACAAGGTCGTGACACATAGTCATTATAAGAAAAGGAGGAAACAAATAAAACTTGACCGAGAAGTTGAAGAATCTATATATTTTGATGAGTTGATGTTGTGGGTGTAAAAATTAAATAAGAAGCAAGCAAGTGAGCAAGCAAGCACGCTAAGTCGAGTGAGTAGTTTTGCAGTAGCACGCGCCTGCCTGCCTTGTTCTCCCTTTCTCACTCATGTGATCAATACAGCGCAGTGCCCACTGCAGTACTCTCTCTCTCTCTCTCTCTCTCTCTCTCTCTCTCTCTCTCTCTCTCTCTCTCTCTCTCTCTCTCTCTCTCGCTTCTCATTCTCTATTCCGCAACCCAACATCCTTCCATAACTTACCTCATTTTTTTTTTCCGTACCTACCTTATTATTTTCAAAAGCCACCAAGGTCTAAAGTCTTAAATTTTAAATTCCCTAACCTACCATAGGGACAAGTCCAATTCAGTCTGAAATGTGACCATATATATATTATTATATGAAAGCGTCAGATGCAAAAGCAGACATTCAACATTAAGCTGTAAACATAAGTTTCTCTTGCTAAGCAGTTGAGAAATGAACCATGCAGCAAATGTAGAAAGTTTGCTTTTGCAATTGACGCTTTCATATATTCATTTAAAAATTTAAAAAACACATCTGAAATAAATTTACACACATATTGTGTACAAGTTAGCGTACATAAACAAAATAAAAAGAAATAAGTACAACTAAGAAACCAATAATTTAATTCGTTGCGTGAGATGTGTGCATATTGAACTGCGAGAGAATGACAATTAAAAAGATGAAATATTTTTTTTTAGTTCTATGGATTTACAGTGTAGAAACTTTCATCATTACAATCATTACCATAAAAAAAAAAAAAAAAAAACAAGTACAAAATAATATTATTGTAATTTAAAAACCAATATGCAGATAATCATTTATACTAAAGAACTTTATATTTTTTTATATATATTCTTGTACTTTAATTTTGAAAATATCGTCGATGGTACAATCTTTATTGGTGACTAGAGGATTAAATGGTGCACAATTTGTTCATTCCATAGTAAACAGTATTTTTATCCACAATGAACTTTTAAAGATTTTTTTACTGTCATGTACCGCGCTGCCATCAGACTGGCTCATGTCAAAATCTAGGTTAAGGATGACATTCCAGTTTTTGCGCTTCACATTGCAACATCGTAAAGTGAACTACATTACAACTAATTGCAATATCTTGCAATGTATAAATTATTTTCCACTCAATGCAAAATCTAAGATATTATAATATTATGCTTTTTATAACCCCCTCCCCCCTTTTACTTTTGTTATCGTGAAAACCGCAAAGCTATTGAATTCTTTGATCCAACCAAAAGCTGCTTCTTTTATTTTATAAAGCTAAAAGTTGCATATTATCCTAATTCACACTGATATTTGGCTAAAAAAATAGAATGGGTATTGTTTCCAAAAAGTTAAATTTGGTGGTTTATTATTGACTTATTTTTTAATGTTTTGAAAACCTTGTCTTCAAATATTTTGAGGCAATATCATTTAAGATATATAAATATTTTTTTCTGTCTAAATTTATGTAAGCTTACTTTACGTATTTTTGAAGTTGTTTAAAAAATATACATATTATTTACTACTTTTTAGTTATTTCCAAATTTTTTTTATATATTATGTATACATATATAATATATATATATATATATATATATATATATAATTAATATATAGATATATATATGTAGAAAAAAACTTGCTTTTATGATTCGCAATTTTAGTATTTATACGAGGAAAAAAATCCATAATTCTACAAAACTCAAAAGTAGTCCTCATCACTTAGGAGGAATTTATTTTCTCTAAATGTTGAGAATTAATATGAAATACAATATTGTTGTGGAAAAATTGTGCTAAATAACACAATGGACCACTTGCAATAAAAATTTTTTACTTGTTGCAGCAAGTAAGTGAAAACGATTTTTACATAAGAAATGCATTAAGAATTATTCAAATTATTTTAAAAAGTTCGTTCATTGCAAGTGGTCAAATTGAATTTTTGCTTTTATTTTCTTAAATTTCACTTATTCAATCAGCCTGCATAAAAGAAAAATTTCACGTTTTAATAAATTTGAAATAACTTTAACCTTCCACAAGCAAAAAAAAAAAAAAAAGAAAAAAAAACTTTAATCCACCGAGTGAAATATTACGAACTAAAATTGCATACCTGGTTTACCCGCAACGTTTCGTATACTTTGTCTTTGCCATGATAATGATGAGAGAAGCCTGCGTAACTACTTTTTAATTAACTCGCTTACTTACCATTGTATAAAAAAAATCTAATAAAGAATTACAATTTAAGTTGAAATCTGAAAAACAAAGGAGATGTAGTTAAAATGAATTTATTTTTATCTCTGTAATAATTTTTTTCTTCTTTTTGTGAACGGTCTACATGTAAAAAAAAAAAAAAAAAAAATACAGGAAGTAAAAAAAAATAGAAGTCAATTTTGTGTGTAGTACAAGTTTGCTGAACACAAAATAAAGTAAAATAATAAATTTTTTATTGACCTTGTGGGCGTTTCTCGATCGTTACCGTATAATATAAGGCAATGAATTCTAGGAATCGAACAAAGCCTTTTGTAAGTTCTTACTTCAAACACAGAGCTAAAATTAGTCTTGATATTTATTATTAATATTGCTGATGTTTGTTTTAGAACTTCAAATAACGTTTCCTTAAAAAAAAAAACTTGTTATATGAAATTAGAATATTATAAAATAGTTCAACTAATTTTAGAATTAAAATAAGAATATGAACACATTGTTTTATAAAATTAGAATATTTTAATATATCTACTAATTTTAGAGTTAAAATAAAAATGAAAACATTGTTTCATTATTCCTAGTGGTGGCATACAAATGGGTTAATATTAAATATAATTGTATAAAATATAGATTATTCAATAAAATAATGAATATGCAAATTTATAGCTATAATATACGTATATTTTTACGACTGCTCATATGCTAGTGACAAGAAGTGTAATTGTTTTGAATTATTTGCTTGGTTTATTGAGCTGAGCTGTGGGCCACTAAAAACACAGGAGTACTGCCACTTGCTTGGTACACTACACCAGCCAGTACAAGTGAAAATAGCCTCTAGGTTAAATAAATCATTTAACTACGACGTAGAAAAATCTATTGCAATTAAAATATATTAATTAAATTAGACACCTAAAAGCGATTTATTGATATTTAGCTTGACTCATTCATAGTATTATTTTCAAAATTTCTCCAGCTTTATTTCAGTTTTTAAGAAAAAAGCATTTAATCCCACTTGACTAGTAAACAAATACCTCCGTTTCTGTAGAGTATTGTAACTAGTAGTAACTTGTAGTATTGTAACTTTTTTTCTTTTTTTTTTTTTAATTGCTTTTATCTTTAATTTTATTAAGCATTCAATTATTAGTATTTTATAGCAACATTGAGGAATTTCCACAACATAAATCTTTAGTAATATAAGGCATGGTGTAAATTATGAAGGAAAATTTATAGAAACAAAGAATTACCCAAAGTTAATAAAATTAATAAAGCAAGGTTAAAAGAAAAAAAATGGGATCAAGTAGTCTAGGGTAAGAAATATTTTCTGCATACGAGCGTAATACTGTAGACGTAGACACACACACACAATATATATGTATATATATATATATATATATATATATTATATAATATGCATTTTTTTCTTTGATGCATTTATCAACTGATCACAAGGGAAACGTCCTGATTTTGCTACACCTCCTGCAACAAACGTGTCTTAATCTGATACAAAAGATTGATGTGTTTTACTTTTACGTAAATAATAGTAAATGAAAGGAAACTTAAAGTTATTATGCATAATATTATAGCTTTAAATGCTACTAAAACTAGTATTTAAAAATAGTTTTTTACGCGGACAAAAATAGATGTTTATAAATAAGCTTATTTACTTATGTGCAAACGGACGAAGCAATTTGTGACTTTTTTTATTGTTTATATATTTGTGAGCTTCAATCATAAGCATGGTATGAAAAATACAGATTTTTTTTCTTTATAACTCTGAAGTTTAGAGAAATAAATAAAATATTGTTCCCTCGTATTAAAAATAATGTAATAATAATATATATTTAAAAAGAAATGGTGTTTTCAACAGCAAAGAGAGATATTCAAATAATTATGCATCTGGGTGTTTAGAATTGTAATAATAGAATGATATTTCAATTAATAAATAGGATGTGTATAGGAGATTGCGTGTTTCAAGAAATTACTATACGAGGTGTTTACAAATAAAATAAGCTAGTAATTGAAATTATATGAAATTACATCGGCAATGTATTTTCATATAAATTAGGCGAGCGTGTTTGCATGCAAGCGGGCGCTACAAGCTGCTGAATACATAAAAGAAACACCCAGGGAAATAACGTACGTTCTCGATAACAAATTATTTCATTATTAAAGAAAGACAAGAGTAACAAGCAAGAGCAACGATGAAAGACGTAACAAGCTTTGAATTAACCAACTAGTCACGTTATATTATATATATATATTATATATATATACATATATATATATATATATATATATATATATATATATATATATATATATATATATATATATATAAAATATAAAATTAACTTACAAGTACTGAAATTAATAAGTTATATCGCATCATAGGTATTTGCATAGTATTACTTTCTAAATATTTATATCTTTTTAATTATTTTTAAACATTAGTTTTATTTGGATTACTCACTTAAAATTTTGTGTGAAAATAATTGTACATTGAAAAAAAAATAGAACCTTTGATAGACGTGTTTGTTGTTCCATCTTGTCAACCATTATATTTATGCATGTATTGAAAATCGCAGAAACTCCTTTTCTAATTACAATTTTTTGTCTTATTTTTAAAATTAATTGCATTTACTATTATCTTTAATAATAATTTAAAATATTGTTAAATTTAGTAATATCTAATAACCTGATAAATAAAATAGAGAAATAAAAAGTAATGGCATGATAGTGTGGGCTGAAACGCACTTACCACACACGTCTATAGTTCAAAAATTGTTTATATTATCAGAATTTGTATTCAGAATAACTCAAATATTCCTGATGTTTCATTTGCACACAAACATAAGCTTCCTTTACGTTTATACTTTTTTTCTCCTTACATTGAGTCAGTGCAAAAACTACTAAAAGTATTTGAAATTCTAATCTTCACACACACAAAATATTGTGAACCAACGTTGACGTCAATATATTATAAGAATTTCATCTCAAAAGAATATTTTATTTCAAATTATTTTTTTTTTTGGTCTGGGTGTGTTAATTGATTCTCTGAAAAAGGGTTTTACTGGTAATAAATTGTGATAAATCATATTAAATAATGCCCATATATATATATATATATTTTTTTTTTTTACTTTTATTACAAAACATGCACTGGGATTATTTTATTATATTTGATGTTGGAGAAACTTGTTGGTTGTAGTGATTTATACTAGATTTTATTATTTATTAGCGTACATCACGTTCAATATGGATCATAAATATCATCAATCGCACCATTTGTGTATTACGTATTTTAAAATTAAAACGTGTATTGATAATTCTATAAAAAAATAATTAAAAAATTGCGTATGTATCAAGGGAGAGCCATACTAATACTCAAACCTAAAGTTTTCCTTTCATGCAGATACCTTATAGACATAATAATAATAAATGATTTTTATTGAGAGGCCACAAAAGATATACACCCACTTACATGGTCCTCTGACATATTTGAACATAATTATCTTGTCAGAGATTTGTAATATTATAAAGATTAAACATACATTATATGATTATAATAATAAATTCTAACTCTCTGTACATATCTTATTAAATTAGTTATTTGCTTTATCACAATCGAAACTAATAATAATTGAATTTCTTCTATTAGCTATTTTATGTTGAAAATAGCAATAAAATAGAATAGAAATTAGCACTTTAACAAAAAATATTCAGTCTTACAATTCACATATTCCAACATTTAAATAATTGAAGTGTCTTTAATATAGCATACAAATTTATTTGAAAAAAAGATTTTTCACACTAGTTTTGAATTTTTTATTTAATCTATATTATAAAATTTATCAGGTAAACTATTCCACATAGTACAGGAAAAAACAGCAATAAATGATCAAAACTCCTTTTATTGAAAGAAGAAAAAATAAATAAAGTTTTTGTTGTGTTTTGTTATTTAATAATTTTTCATTTATTTATTTAAATAATATGAAAATGCAAATACTATCTTCAATGCTCACATTTTAATCTAATTCATTGCAAATTTTTGTTGCTATTAATCAACCTCTTACTACCAGTATAATCATACCTTCCTCACCCCAATTTAAAATGGGTGGTTCTCATTTTGAAATAAATTTGCTGCGGTAAATATTGCATCCATAAAATTCAGATATAAAAGAATCTATATCACGATGACAACAGAATTTATTATGCAGATGGAAAATTCATGCGCAGTAACATTTTCATTCACTCTAGAATTATTTTAATAGTGGAAGTATCAAATGTAGGAAGAGGATGAGGGGGGGGGGGATAAGGGAGAGAAACTCGTGTATAAATCAGAAATAATTACACAATTGTTTGACCTCATTCAATAAAAAAATTCACAACAAATTTTAATGACCGAGATTATATATATTTTTCTCTATCTTGTGTCTAAGTTGTAATTTTATATTATTTGTATTGAGTTAAAATTAAAATAATGTTTGATACTTTAACTGAATAATTATCAAACTCTAGGCATTGTCAATGTTTTTTATGCTATATATTCCTGCAGAGCATACGAACTACAGTATAATAAAAATTTTGTTATACATATTTACTAGCTAATCGAAATTAATAGATCAGATATGTCATGTCTGAAAATAATTAATAGTAAATGTTTCAATTAAAATTAAATAGAGTAAGAGAGAGAAGAGAAAAAATGACGAAGAGAAGCTTGACTACAATGAAAAGGATATTAGCATTTACATCACAAAACACTTTATAGGACTTACATAAATAATATTAGTTTGGCTCAATACCTATAATTGTAGCGCCGTAGCAGTGATCAGAAAATTTCGACTTATGCAACCCGCACAACATTTTTATACTAATTTTTGCCTGACACTGACTTCAGAAACAGGAATAGTCACACAAATAGCATACTTTATAGTACTTGCACGCTCTCTTGTGGGGCCACATTTACATTCTAGTAAAAATTATCATCAGTTCCGGAGATCCATTTTGTGTTTAATCATTGAAAAGCACATGTGGTTTTTTGTGGTTTGTGAGTTTAAATAACAATTGCATTAAAGATACTTAAAAATCTACACAAATTCCTCCATTGCACCTTCATCTCCTGGTCTTCTTGACGGTAGTTCGTAGGGTTTGTGTGACTTTTCAACTTAATGCGATAACATTGTGTAACCTATAAATTGCCAATACTGTATGCAATTGAAGGTGAGTTAAATTAAATTAACCAGGTAATACGTACGTTAGTCTCCATAACACTGATTATTTCTATTATAGGTGGGCAATATCACTTTGGAGAAAAAAAAATTGATAATGCGTTAACTAAATAACTTTAAAAAATAAAATGCCAAAGGTTGCAGAAAAATTTCAGTATGAATTTTGATATTTTTCTCTCTTAAGTCAACCTGAAAAGTTTGTAAAACGTATGATAGTTTAAACAATAAAATTATATAATATCTTATATAGCTAATAAAATAAATGAGCCTATAATGAGTCCTAAATTCTAGAGTTAATAATATAACCTACCCTTACAAATAAAATAATCTACAAGAGAGAGAGAGAGAGAGAGAGAGAGAGAGAGAGAGAGAGAGAGAGAGAGAGAGAGAGAGAGAGAGAGAACTTTTCAATTGGAAGAAAAAAAGTATAAACAAAATAAAATAAAAGTTTCAAAACTTTTTTTCGCGGCTTTAAATTGGAAAAGTAAGAAGAATCAGACATCTAGCGATGGCAGTGAAAACAAGCACGAGGTAAATTTTGAAAATTGTAAAAGCGCCTCCCTTCTAGCTGGCGCCAGGCCAGCGCAAACGCAATACAATCCAAATGCAAGCAGCTGGGTAAAGCAAATTACGGAATCGCAACAAGAATGTGATATCCATACATTATCATAATTCTTGATGCGTTAAATTATAGTATAATTTGTTTTGTCCATAGTAAATACAAACCATTATTATCAATGATTGACACGTGTGCCTTTTGATCACTATAAAATTTAAAATTAACCTCATCAGATCACGGGAAGTCTATTTAATCTAATTTTCAGATCATGATACTTTGTTTTCATTGTTTTGTGCTATTACAGGAAGAAGCTGGAGTATTTTGATGTGCCAGCAATCAACGTGATGTATGGATCACAATTCACCCTGAGGACTGTATGGAATCTGCAATGAACTTACGTGAATCTTACTCCTAACTAATTGTAAGTATATATTTAATACATAAATTAATACATAAAAATAAACCTCTTATAAAATTAAATATAATTTTGCATACTCTAGAACTTAATTTTAAGATTTGCATTAAGCAATACATATATTCTAATTTCTAATATATAGAGCAAATAATGGATAATGAAGTGTGTTGGCACAGAATTTTTTCATAAAATTTTATCTAGTAAACTAATTTTTATATATTAAAGAATGTATGTAATAATGTATAACTACTTTTTATATTTCGGTTTCCTGTTAATTTACTATTTGTATGTGAATGAAATTAGTTAAAATTTATATTTATATTTATTTATATTCTATTCTGGGAAATTATTTTGTAATGTCAGAGGACCACGTAAGTGGACTTTTACTTTTTGTGGTCTCTCAATAAAAATAATTGTATTATTATTATTATTAAAATTTAAAAATCATTATAATAATCAGAATGACAAAAAAAAAAAAAAAAAAAAAAAAAGCATAAATACGATATAATAATATGTAGTTGAATCTTATTATAGTGTGCTATATATAAATTATAATTTATTTAATTTGCTAAATTGTTTTACGGTTTTTAGTGTTTTCATTTCAATAGAAAATCATAATTTGTTTGCTCTATTTGATAATTTATAAACAAATAAAAATAAGCTAAGACTTTTCTTTTTCATTCAAGAATAGTAAATTTAAAAAATTATATATATCGTCTTTGTCTCGTTATTTAAATTTTGAGACTTCTCAAAATACCCCTGGAAAAAAATGTATTTTGAGTTTTAATACATTTTCTGTGTATTTTAAGGTATGAAAACTGAAGCCTGTTATGATACTCCATCTTCTTTCACCGTCGCGTCCATGCTCACAAATAAAATCACAAGAAGAGATTGGCAAAAGGGGTAATATGCTTCTTAACTGATGTAGCTCCGTGTTTTTATGAGCGGTTGAGCATGTGTTAGTATTTTAGTTTTTCATCGTCTTGAAACTATACAGCATTATCAATGATGTAGTATTTGTAAACACTTTCTAAGTAATTAAATCATGTAAAATATAGGTCTGGTGTAATGCAATCATATATGAGCTTTATAAAATATATGAAAGTAATTTCAAGTCACCAGTTTACCTTTTTATAATGTTTGCTTCTTATTTTCAGCTTTCTTCAGTCTTATAATAAGAAGTGAACATCATATCCCATGGCTGTATATGTGATGCGTGTTCAGCTTTACGAGATTTTCAAGTCTAAGAGAGACCAGACTAAAGTAAGAGTTCCCATATGACTACGAGACACAAGCAGAGTCAATACAACACAAGTGTACCAACTAATAACCAAGCGCCTCAATGAATACAAGATCTTAAATCCGAGGGGAAATACAGCTGTGGTAATATTGCTTCACTGATAGTGGCTCAACATTTTATTGTTTGTTTGTTTGTTTTTTTTTTTTTTGTTTTTTTGCCTTTCTAGAGCATGATGTTGATAATTTTGCGAATAAGTTAAGTATATTATAATTATTTGAACATTTTAAATATACTTTTGAATAATGGTAACAATATAATGTATGTAAATATTAAATTTTGGCAAATGTTGAGGCACGAAATACATACATGTTTATGGTAGCTTTCATAATTATTTGATAAATAACAACTAAATTAATTTTGATTACCCATCGATCATTCATACTAAAAAATAAAATAAATAAATATCTTAATTAGTTAACTAATTAAAATTTCAATTTCAAAATTTATTTATTTTATTTTATCCTAAGTCCAATATATATACATACAGTATTACATACATCGTCGAGGAAGACTAATAACTTTTAGGGGGTAATTTTATTTCACATTCCAGAAGAGGGCATTGTACTGAACTGATACGTGTGAAGTTTTAATTGTTGAGTTCATTAAGTATTTTTAAATAATTTTTGAAAGGCACAAAATGACGTCAAAGGCTTCAACTTTTCCCTATGCTCACATAAGTTGCAGCCTATGACGTCATTTCGTGACCTTAGAAAATGAATTAAAAATACTTATGAACTAAAAAATTAGAAATTTACATATGCATCGATTCAAATGTCCTCTTTTAGAATATGAAATAAAATTATCCCCTAAATTTTGTTGTAGTCTTCCTCATTGAAAGATCAAAAAGACTCACCCGCAATTAATGAAACGTTTAAATTTTACAAAATCACAAAAATCAAATATTAATAACTGTCAATTAAATTAAAATACAGTCAAAATAAGGGTATGTCGAAAGCTATAGTTGAAATTGAACTATAATATTTTGTATAAATGCAACAAATGTAATACTATTTGTTCCATGGCATTTGTATTTATCAGCTATTTCTGATTGTGTGTATTACTTGCAAAATAAGTAAATAAGAATTTCCTTACTTTTTTAATTATCTACATACTTATGCTTTATAAAGAAATTTATTTTGCTGAAGACAAACAAAAATTACACGTACCAGTTGAAGTAAAAGAGTGACAAAAAAAAATGAATTTGCCAAATTCCATGTCCATTTTAAATTAATAACTTTTCAGATTCAGAATAGTCTGTACTTCCCTTGCATTTTGTTATTTCTGTTGCACTTCTGCTCTGTGCACGTGTGATTTTTCTGACTTGCAATGCCTGTTAATATGACAATAATTTCTCTCTATGTAAAATAAATATGTATGTGTATCACTGTAATGGTCGAATAAACAAGTAATTGACACTGATTAGAAAATACGTTACTGAGAAAATTTGCATCTAAAATATTATACAAGAGAAGGATTGCGTTATTTAATGTATTTATTTATTCATAGTATTGTATGTATGTATGTATAAATTTAAATATATATTGAAAGATTGATCAGGACATAATTGAAAGGTATTTAGGTTACAACAACGTGCAATGAGCACCATGAACATTTGGATATACTTAGTTCTTATTAGAAGCAAGCTTTAAATACAGTAATTTTTTTCCAATGTATAATTGCATTACGAATAAAAGAAATACTCTGAATTGTATACTGGCAATATTAATTTTCACCATTATATTACTAGCAATAACAATGAATTTGCATTAACTGACCATACTTATGTCCATATACTCACATGTATAAGTCGCAGCCTTAAAGTTGCAAACTCTGGATAGAAACCCATATACTATCAAATTTAACAAAAAGCAAATTTTGAAATTTTTTTGCCAAAGATTCTGTAAGATGAAAAAATTATGATACACTTTAAATCTATAGCAAACAAATTATTGATATCAAAGGAAAATTATAATATTAAGGACTATTTTATTAAAGATAGCAAAATTAATAAGCAAATTTAATACATTTTCAAGAGCTGATCAAGTATTCTTAATTTGAATCAATTTTAAAAATGTAAAAAGTTATTTCAGATATATATTTTTAAGATATAAAATGACAAGACGATGTAATATTATAATGTCATATAATGTTATTGTGAACTATGTCTAATAAATTTATAAATAAATAAGTATTGCAATAAAAAACAACAACAACATTTTGATGTCAAAATCAAAATCTAGTCATTTCTTACATTGAAGTTCCTATAAGCGTCACTGTGTCTTTGTGAACAGGTTTATACTTCTTTAGAATATTTATTCATCGTTTTGAGCTCGTGGAATTGTTTGGAAAGGAATTTAATAAAACATTAACTTAAATTTTTTAATATTCAATATATTCATGGGGAAAGAAACAAATTTATGGGGGAAAAAAAATAAAGACAGGACAGGACACAGAATGATACACTTTTTTTTTTATCATACATGTACAGTAGTTTAAACAGGCTGCAAAACTAAATGGAGATTTTTTCTATGTACTGGAATTTACATTGTAGTATTATTATTATTATTGCTGTCTCATAACAAATGAGCACTAAAGTTGTTTGGGTGGGACAATTGGTAGTTTCTAAACCCACATGTTATGATCAATTGATACAATAAAGTCTCTAAATTCTGATAATGGCTGCATTTACAGGTGAATGATAGGTGCAAATTATGATAAAGTACACATAGTTTCTGACAATTAAACAAGTGCAATTAGATTTCTATTTTAAAAAATCACAAAACTACAGTGGGACATTTTATTTTTATTTTTTATTATGCTTACAGGGTTTGTCTTAAATCATATTACAGTATGTATGATTTCTTTTCTTTTGTTTTGATAAAATGAAATGTTATAACAATGAGAGTAAATTGTCATCTATTATAGTAATTATATATTTAACATATATATACTTTGTTTACTTATTTTATACAATAATTCATCATATATATTTCATGTAATACACCATTTTGTGATAACACACATTGTCTTAAATTGTCAACTAACAGGATGTTTGCAAGAATTAAGGATTTTTTAGACACGTTTAAAAATTACGCGATCTTAATATATATATATATATATATATATATATATATATATATATATATATATATATATATATATATATATATATATATATATATATATATATATATATATATATATATATATATATATATATATATATATATATATATATATATATACATATTATTATACATAAATTTAATGCTGAGATTTTTATAATATTTAGATTTTAAAATCGGTCAGCTGGTTGATTCATAATAAAAACCACATAAAAATGTTGTTTACATAATCCATTGTATAGAAATTTTTAATAAAAGCAGTAAAAATGTTTTGATTTAACCTCACAATCGTGAGTATTTGAGAGTTTAAGTGCGCGACTTTAAAAGTGAAAACCCAAACACTGTCAAAGTTCATGAATAAATGGAGATATATTGGGAGAGGTAGGGTATATATTGAGGTGTTTGTTTCAAATGCTTGAGTAATGAGATTTAAAACAAACATTGAAAATAATGTAACGCAATCTTTTCTTCTGATTATAGCCCGTCTTTGCATATTATCTCAAACTGTACACACGATTATGGTATTATATTTTACCATTTACATCCAGTGCGTGTAAATATTAATACTATATGAAAAAATATTATACTAACACAATTGTGTGTGCATTTCAATATTTTCACTAAACCTTCCTGTTCCAAAATCTCAATCAGAAACCTTAGTTTTTTAAAGAAAATAACATTAGGGGCTTAAACAGGTTATTAAATTGTTTTTTAATATGTGTAATTCTTGTGCAGCATTGCTCAATAATCCAAATACATTTATTTTTTATTATCAATTTTGCTGAAGTTTGTAATATACAGTATATTATATATATATGTATACATATATATATATATATATATATATATATATATGTATACATATATATATATATATATATATATATATATATATATATATATATATATATATATATATATATATATATATATATATATATATATATATATATATATATATATATATATATATATATTTATATAATTTATTAATATATTTTTACTTTTGCATCTTGATGGAGTTTTGGTAATGATATGATATGATCATTGCATTAAAAGTAAAGATTAGGCAAAAAAGTAAGGCAAAAAAAAAAAAAAAATCCTCCCTGCATTTAGTGTTTAATTCACATCTCATTCCTTATTTTATTCCAAATAAACATACCCAATTTAATTTCAAATATTAACTGAGCAACTGTGACTGTAGAAAATTATCAATGCTGTGAGAACAAAATAAATCGTTTGTTACTGCTCTCGTCAGTGTCTAAAACGTCAACAATCCTCACAAATCAACTTGTCTAAAAATTGATTGACTGTACCTTTTAATTATTATTTATTTTAAAAGAGCTTTGAAAATTTACACATCCTAGCTATCAAATTATTTGTTGAGATAATTTGTAAAATAATCAACTCTTGTAACTATTATTTGCGTCTGAAAGAAGCCCGTTTTTTTGTAAACACCCTGTAGAATTTTAATTTCTTTATACATTGATACAACTGAGAAATAAAAGTCATGAATAATACTGTTGTCACTTACACCTACGAACAGTCAATATAAGTCTTTGAAAATTTTCATGAAACTTGTATGCTGAAGTGCAGCACAACTAAGTAAAAATAATTATTGTTGCACACACACTAGTAGTTTCAGCTGATGATATTAAATCTTGAAGAACACTATATAAGTAACAGATTATAACGTCTCTTTTAAAAAACATTTATCTACGAATTCACGTATGTACATACATATAATTAAACAGTTATTTATTTTTTCAATAATATATTTTCTAGATCTATATCATGTTGTTTTTTTTCTTTAATTATTCTTATTATACCTATATTTTTGGCAATTTGATATTTCATCGTAAATTTATTTAAAACAATTGATTTATTAAAGTTTGATACGAAGTTTTGGTATACACTTTATTATTCACATAAGACAATCACATTTAAACATTTATATATTCTTGTATACTGTTGCATTAAATTTACATTATGAGTGGTTGCTGAATATTTTTGAATTAAGGGTCAATAGCAGTAGAGGCCCCGGGAATGCAGCTACCGGGAGATACACTTCGTTCGGGAGAGTTAGCAAACTGAGCAGGTGGCACGTCATAAGATTCATACGGAGGAATGATATCCAAGCAAGATTCATCTACCATCATACCGGCTTCAGGGTAATCTTGAAGTGCCGTGTCACTGATTTCAATCACATCAGCCAAATCATTCTCGTCATCTTGATCTCTATAACGAACTTTTTTAGTTTTGTCCACTTGAGCATACAGTGCTAAAATTTCTTGTGGTACCCTTGGCATTCCACTAGCATCCCCAATATCAGGCTGCATCATTAAATTATTAGGTTGAGTGTAAACTTTCAAAGCCGATGGTAGTATATGAATTGGTCTTGAAGAAATGTGATTTGGTCTCATTTGTCTGGCATCTTGTTGCTGCAAATGACTAGGATGAATTGGTTCATAACTAGGATCTCCTATGAAGTGTTGTAGACTATGAACTGTTTCATAATCAGGATAAATGGCTACTCTTTCCACTTGAACTTTAACAGCTTCATAACCTGGCTCACAATTTTTTCGTGCTTTAATTCTTGCATAATTGAGTTCTTCGTCGGTGTCTGTGGCTACAGTTGAATTATAGCTGCTCATGCTCGGGAACGAATGCAATGTGTTATAATTACTGTGTTCACCAGGTTGAGGGAATAAATTATGATGATTAGTCACAGAACAAGCAGTATTTTCTAATTTACTCTCCGTGGTCGTTTTGCTTGCATCCGTCGCAAGCACCATTGGATAGCCTGGTGCGGCTACGTCATCGTAATTGTCGTCTTTTTTGTTGTTCAGAATCATTTCATTTGTTGTAGACTTGACAGCCTGAGCAGAGCCTTGAGATTTGAACCTGGAAACAGACTTGATATTAGCTAATATGCAAATCAATGCTTTTTAAATAAATAAACAATCATAATAAAACAAAAAGAAACGACAATAACAAATTTAATCTCTAAATATTACGTCAAGCGTTTAATTTACTATTTTTCCCCTTTAAAAATAAATTGCTTACAATAATAATTGCACATTCCATTTGTTAATATAGGTTGATTTCATATTATAAACATAATATTTGATAATAATAAAATTTTAATCGTTGTATTTATTTACTAAATTTATTAGTACGTATTTGTATGTGGTGAATTTCATAAAAATTATTAAATAATAATAAATATTTATACAGCAACTAGAAATAAATCAATACTATGTAACAGAGCTGGAGCGAGAAAATTAAATAAAATAAATTTTAATACGGCATATGGCATAGGAACTGCTGCTTATTTATCGCCTAATTAAAAATCATATTTTATTCCTGAGACCTCTCCATGCTAATGACCATTTTTCTCACGCGATTTTGTAAACACTTCGTAATTAATTGTCTAGATGAGGTTAACATTGTTTCAGTATTACAATTGACAGTCCTTACAAAGAATCGCTGTGACGCACGTTCTCTCAAACAAAATACATTCGATGCAATAATTACTTTAAAAACGTTAAAATATTAATGGCATGCTAGAACTTTTGGAAACGACTATCTAGTTAATATTCCATGCATCACTATGCAAACTAAAAACGTCGATCAATGTCGAATAATAATTTTTTTTTTCATTAGGATATTAAAAATTAAAACAGTATATTAAAATTAAAACAAGTTTCAGAAGTATCGATTTTGATGTTCCCTATAAAATGTTGTTTAAAACTCATAATACTTAGGGAGGGAGGAAAGGAGGGAGAGAGAGAGAGAGAGAGAGAGAGAGAGAGAGAGAGAGAGAGAGAGAGAGAGAGAGAGAGAGAGAGAGAGAGAGAGAAGAGAAAGAGAGAGACTCATAATTTTAAAAAGAGTGCGACTGAAAGGCTTTGAAAACGCTATATTTAACATTTTAACAAGTTTAGTAAAATTAAATTTCTACTTTTTTACTGTTGAGATAAAGTTTTAATTGATGAAATGAAAATTATACAATTTTAACTTTTAAGTTGCCTTTTTAAAAGGTTATTCGAATAAAAAAAAAATGTATAACTTGTTTTCTAATCCAGCAGAATTTTTTTATTGATAACAAAGATAGATCTTTTTATATTATAGTTAAACGTAATATTTAGTTTATTTTTTAATTAAAAATAACAAAGATAATTCACTTTAAATTAACTTTCTAAATTTTAATTTACAAGAGACTTTTTAAATTTAATTTCCTTTAATTTAAATCTTCACTTTATGTATAATAATAACATACATATGCAATTCAAATTTGGCTAAAATATTAAATCGAATGTTTGAGATAAGTGCAAGTCTTATACTGTATATTGAGTTAATGTAAAACATACAGTACCTTCTGGCAAGAATGATGGCCACTCCCACTATGACCAGTAGAACTAGGATACACAATGCTGCTATGATAATAATGCCCACAATTCCTAGTGAGGCCTCGTGCAGATCCTTGTCTGTATCTTGGCTACGATGACTCCAACCCGTGCCTTGCAGGGGACCAAGCCGGTGAAGAGAAGCATCCAATTCACAACTAATGTTCACCTCTTCCCACATCCCCGAACTCAAACAAGTACTCATGGCTTGAAGTGTACCTGCAAAAGCCAAAATTTATTAGTAGGTTATCATGATATGTAGCCTAATTGCAAAAGTTATAACCTCTCTTCAGTTTTGACTAATTTCATGTATGCATATATGAGAGGAGTTCACTCAATTTAGGATACAACTTCACTACTGCTATACGCAAACGCTTGCCGATAATGCAGGCATAATCGTGTAAAGTGCTCATATAGCCGCACCCATAACATGCAGATTATAATATTTAACGAGATTTTAGGTTTAATTTTGTTATGTAAATTTGAAATCACATACAAATATACGGGGTGCTTTTGATATAAAGCACAAGAAAATCATATACAGTATTTATAATTTAGGAATTTTTCCATTTATTCATTAATCGCTTTGATAAAAACAATTTTATAAGTGTTACATTACAATTGCAGTTTCAATCCTGTGTGAAACTCATCATTGCAAAAACTATTAAATAGCGTCGATGTCAATACTTTGTTTTAAAATTTTATAAGACGCGAGAACTGAAGATAGGATCCAATAAGAGTCTTCTGTTATCAACTAACAAGTTGGAAAATACATACATTTAATTCGTTTCAGACTTCAATTATATGAAAAATACTATTAACAAATAAGTTAGAAAAATGTATCAATATAATGCAGGAAAAAAATTGATTTTCTAAACTTCGTGTGTACATGATTCAGTTTATAAATTTTTTGGTCCTGACTGCGTTTTATTAAGTTTTTTTGTCTTGGCAATAAAAACTGTTACTACAGTATACAATTCTTCTTCTTCTTTTTTTTTTACATATAGTAATAATAAATAAATGTGACAACAAAAAATGATTCTATAAAATCTATTTTTTTGATGGGTAGAAAATGATAACAGAAAAATCTAAAAACCTTGTGAGAGATTTTCAGTAAAATGCTATAATATATAACTTTATATAAATTGTAATAACAAAATAAATTCACGTTTTGTCAGAGTTTCTGTTTATATATGAAATAAATATCAATATTCATTGTAACTTATCAGAAAGTTTTGAAATTAGGGAAAGAGTAGCAGGCAATGCGCTAAGAATATTAAAGCATAACATTTTGTTTCGTGATTGATGATATGTTTACTTTCTCGTGCCTCCCTTGTTTTGTTTATGACAAGTGAAGGGAGGACGAAGGGAGTTATTGTCATTTATAAAAATATTCTTTCTTTTCTTTTTCCATAAGTGGAAAAAAAGTTAATATTTTGCTATATTTTTAACGACAGGTGAGATTGATTATAATATTAATGAAAACATAACATTTTATACCTTCATTTTATATTTTCATTAGGGCTGTGCATGTCTGCTGAGCCTAGCCTAGCCCCTTAGTAATTTGTAAACAAGCAGTACACATAACAATTTGCCTGTAAGGGCGGGAGTAAGTTACGTAATGAAATGTCTTAGCTAATATTTAACCCTCAAATTAATTATTTTAAATGACAACACAAGTGTGGAAAATTAACTACAATTTTGCAACGGACACATGACATCAACATTGTTGATATACTAAAGTGTTTTATTTTTTAGGAGCCGAGAAACTGTAATATATTTTAAACTAGACATTAGTTGTTTTTATACTATAATATTGTCAAAATTATGGTGAAATTTTATGTAAATCTAAATACACGAAATAGGAAAAAGGAAAGGTAAAACTTTATACCCTGTTTTATACTGTAGTCCAGCTTAGCTGTTCACCAGAAAAATATGAATCTAATAACTATACATGATTGAATATACGAGACTGTATTACTTGGTGAGCATAAATATTTCGAGTTCAAATCATATCTCACAAACAGAACTTATGAGGAAATTTTTCTAATAAAAAATCATACTATTCTGTATTGTATGGAAAGTACTATATTAGTTTGGGAAAATGTTTAAAACGCAAGCTATTCAGTTAAATAAACGAAATTTGTAATTTTGTATTATGTGGTTTTCTATATTGAGATACAATGAAAGCCTAGAACGATCATGATCGATGTTCTTTAATTTATTGTTTCGGATTTATTAGAAAGAAGAGAGGGGGGAGGAGGAGGGGGATTTAAATCCATTCAAAAGGTTAATTACAAATAATATTTATTGACTGATATTTAATTGATAGAAGGATTGAAAAGTGTGAATAACGGATGTGCTTTGTGCAACGTCAATCATCCAGCAAAATACTATATTCACCAAGAACTAAATTTATCACAAGGAAAACAGCTTTTTTTAAGGGATATGAAAAATTGAACAATGGATTACACTTTTGTGACGTTTTACTTTGGTTAAGTTGAAAGAAAAAGTACTGAACAGCGAATTTAAAGAGAATGTATTTGGTACAGTATTACTCCCACTCTAATAAAAAAAAAATGAGATAGATATTATGAAAAATGGGTTTCAGACAAATTATTATATATTCAGAAACAGAGTTTATAATATATAAATTTTTATATTAATCTCTTTTTAAGCTTTAAGAAGTTGATGAAGAGCAAAAAGGTTGCACTTAAGGGGAAAAAATTAAAAAAAAAAATAATAATAAAATAAAATAAAAAACGAGAGAATTTTAAGCTCTTACAATAAGATCAAAGATCGGCAGATTTTATAAACTAAATCATATCCATAGAGTGTGCTTTTTTATGAGAAAGCTCGTGTTTTGCAAGCCTGATGAGGAGGCAATAAAGCACTTCCCACTTTTTATTTTAAACAATTTTAACTTAAAAGTATATATACGCGCAGTGGCGGTCCTACGTATTTTGGGCCCGGGGGACAGAAATCTGACTGGGCCCGCTCAATAGATGCGCGAAGCGCCAATAGCTCGCCGCAGGCGCGATTTTTTTTACCACGTGACTATTTACAGGCAATTCAGTATAATTGTCAGTGCAGATAAGAAAAAAAAATTAATAATGTTCTTTTTATTTTATTATTTTTTTATTTTTTTAAATAGAGGGGGAAATGCTAAATTTTATTTTAGAGTGAAATATTAAAAAAAAAAGAAAAAAAAAAAAAAAAAGTATACAAAAATTCATGATGAAAAATCACTTATTTTTTATTACTTTGCAGATTTAGGCCAGATTAAGCTAATGGAAAAAATGTTTCCTTCATATTCTCAAAAAGCTATTTTTTTATTAGAATTATTTTCGAATTTCCAAAACAAAAGTGTTGTTCATAAACCCTGTTCTCTTGCAAAAAAAAAAAAAAAAAAAAAAAAAAAAAAAATGCACATATTCCATTTGAATAACCAAAGTTGATCGTCATCATCATTTTAGGAGTAGAGGACAGGGTCAATTTGATGAATAGAAAGAGAGAAAATTTAGGAAGATTGAGCTAGTGGTTATTTATCATTGAAAATTTTTCACCCACGCCAGGCCAAGGAGAGGAGGACGACTAAAAATGTTTTCAGGGTAAAATTTTATTCCATATTCTAAAAGAAGACATGGTTCTGAATCGATTTATTTGAAAATTCTAAATTTTAAGTTCGTTAAGTATTTCTATTAAAAAAAATCGAAAAATGTCGATACGCAATTCATGCGGGCATAGGAAAAAGTTAACGACTGTAACGTCATTTTAAGACTTTTAAAAATTAATTATAAATTCTCAACGAACTCAAAAATTAGAAATGTCCATTCGTATCGACTTAGGACATTGCACTCTTTTAGAATAAAAATGCAATAAAATAACACCCTGAAAATATTTTAGTCTTCATTATAATTCTCGTAAGTAGTTTATTTTACCTTTTTAAACCAGGGCAGCTCTTATTTAAAACTTTAAAAAAATACTGAATTAAGTTAATTGTAATTATTACTATAGTAAATTAAGAGATATTGTATTTTATCTGTAAATTTATATGCTTTAGTTTATATATATATATATATATATATATATATATATATATATATATATATATATATATATATATATATATATATATTATAAATTTGTTTCGATAATTTGTTAGGGATAATTTTA